>OZ026530.1:34515834-34825834 GCA_964019695.1 Loripinus fragilis | reverse complement strand
ATAAATCTTTTGAATTTATAAACTATATCACCAAATATACTGGGTCCGATATGTCCTGTTGCAAAAGAGATTTGTAACCAATATTGTATTTGACAATCAACCCTGGGTGTCTGTGGTAGAATTTAGAAAATTCTTTACGAATTTTATGATATCCATAACCTGTTTTAACACTTTATCAGTCAAAAATAGGTTTCTGTTGTTGAAGTCGCTAACATTAGAACTTACTCACGCAAAACGAATAAGCTGCCAAATATATGGATCATCTCTATCAAGAAATTAACTATTTCAAAATTGAAATGATCACGTTTATCATACATATTATATGAAACTTTACCATTTGTATTGACAAGTCCAAATCCAAAAATAGGGCTTCAGTACCAAAGGAATTTGCCTTATTTAACTGAAGTTCAGTGGAATATATCTGATCAACCATGTGTTCAAAATTAGGATTATCAATATTAAGGAAGTCATCTAGATATCTTGTGGTAGAGTTAAAAGCTTCAATATCATCAGCTTGATTATTGTCAGAATGAGACAACACGATGTCGCTCTTATAACAAAACAAAAACAAATCTGCAACAAGAGGAGCACATTAGTACCTATTGGATACCTACAATTTGTCTTTATAATTTTGAACCAAATCTTATAAATGTATTGTCAAAAAGATAATGGACAGCATCACACAATTTCTGGTTGGACCACAAATTATGTATTTTAGGTTGTTCAAAAGTGGAAAAGCGCCTTGGCTATTACAAGCCAAATAAAGTGAGCCCTCTATGTTAAAAGTCTGTTCAATAATTTCAGTTATGTTTTCTTTTATCAGATTATGAGGCAATGTAGTATAGAGAGTAGAGAAATCATATGAAGACAAACTAGATGCTAGAAAACATTTAGATTTTAATTTACATGTATTAAGCATCACACCCGAGTTGTATATATACCAAAATAGATTTTTACCACTTCTCTCGTAAACTGTTTCACAGTATGTTATAACATGGACTTTACCTTAGTGAGGCAAGAAGTTAAGAGTATAGACAACTCAGTGGCTGTTCACGAACTAGAATAAACAATACATGTGACTAAAAGGGGTCTTCTATGAAGATTAGGTAAGAAATTTGCAATGATCCTCACCAACATACACACCAAGCTTAGCAGCAATATGACACTGGTGCCTATCATTGTAAGACCTCTAATCAAGCACATTATGCTCATAAGTTTTAGCATGCCAATGTCTTGCTTTAAAGTGTTAATGTAATATATTTTAGACGACCACAACATTGTTAGCAGCCTTATCTGCAGGCGCTTAAACAAACTTCCTATGGAACTCCTGGACCCCTTTCTTCGAATTTCTAAATTTAGGTGGATAAAGATCTACATTATTGCAATGAAATGAAATTCTACTATCAATAATTTTAAAACATTTAATTTCCAAGTATTTGAAGCTTTATATTCAACATGCTCTCGTTCGCACCGGCAATTACAAAATTATTGTAAGGCGCCAGCAATTTCTTCACGATATTTATTGAATTCTATTGGCAAAGGAAAGATGTACATAAACAGATTGACGAAAGATGTGCAAATGAAAACCTAAGCTAAACGTCATAAGTCGGTAAGTGAAAAGTTGAATCTAAACTTGAAACTAGCCCTACTGTAAGATATGGCACGCAAGAGTATCCATCATGGCCTACTCAGTATGTACACCAGGCCTTTAGTTGAGAGTGCGTACCAATAAAAAAGCTTATTTTTCAACCAAAACATATGTTGTGGGTACTCAAAGCAACCGTCTTAATGAGACGGTTCTTTTGAGCACCCAAAACATATGTTAAAACTGATAGGAAAGACAATATTAACAATGTTTCGCTCAAAAATTGTGTTAATCTAAACCTATGATGTACAAAAAATATGAATACCTCATGATCATCGGCATTATTTGATAGCATACTATGCTAAATCACAACAAAATTACAAAAACTAAAGGTAGATAATGAAAAGAAATGAAAAACTAGTAAAAAGACAAAACTAAAGGATCTACATGTATATTACATTTAAAGCTAGAAAAAGTTTGATAAATTATCAAAATACTAAATATCTAAGACTAAAGGCAAAAATGAAAACGCGACTTGATATTTTGCGATGGATTATGTTAAAGCTTTGTTTTGCTGCATTGATATTTTGTTTAATGATTACATTAGTGATATCTAATGTGTATTTGATGGGATTTGGGAAAGAATATAGTGGCTTTAACTTTGTATTTACTAGGTGATGATACATCAATAAATTAGGGATCTTTCATGCGAACCAAACATCTATTTGTCTTGATCCACATAGGAAATAAGGGAGAGGTTAGTGCCATGAAACTATCGATAGTTTAAGCCCTCCAGTAAAAAAAAGATTTACTGACCGTTCTTAGGCGGTGCTTCTTTTGTGGATCCTTTTTGTTATTTATGTTTCGTATCTGTCATGCTGTCTTGTCTGTACATTGCAGCCTTGCGGTTACCTGGTGTTAAAGAGCTAACCTCTTGGCTCTCTTGTATGTGATTTTTTTCTTGTGACCAGGAATCGATACTATCAAGTACCACTCCTGACCCAGGACAACATATGGGAAAGTGACAAAACACCCCAAAATCACATACAAGAGAGCCAAGAGGCCAGCACTATCCCAGCAGGTGACCACAAGGCTGTAATAAACAGACAAGAAAGCATGACAAACATGAAACATAAATAACAATTATGATCCACTAAAGAAGCATCGCCTTGGAATGGTCAGTAAAACATATTTTTACTGGAAGGGTTAAACTAGTTTTATTGTACCAACCTCACCCTTATTTCAGATAGATTCTTGCAAGTGACATGCCTTATATTGATGTCTCATCCTCGACAATAAATTATTCCAGTCTCTTCATAAGATCTTTGATGTTTTTGTGACTATAATATGCTTGCAGAATGTTGTTCCTTGGTAGCATGTGCACGCTCTATTGAATGCATGGCAAATTAAATGGTCACAGAACTTTATATTTTGGCAAAACTCTTTCAGAGGGAAAGACGTTCCTACAAATGCAAGGTATTTGTGTACATTTTGGCATAAATGGTTCACTTAGATGCATGGGCGGATCCAGATGGGAACAGGGGGTCTGGACCCCTACCTGAAAATTCACAAAAATAAAGGATTTCTGAGCAATACAGGCTCAGATATCCTGAAAAATCACAAAGCTACTAAGCCAGCATTCAATGCTAAATCGCGTTTCACTGGCGGACCGATGATGGCCCGTTGATAGTGGCATGCGAATCTCCTCCCTCCCCTCATCAACTAATAAAAATCGTTGTCAAAGTTGGACTCCTCTGACAAAACGTCCTGGAGCCGCGCATTGGATGTATGATCTATTGTATATTGTGAATTGCGTTATCTTCTAACGACTCATATAAATGATGGGTGATATGGCTATGCATAAAACGCTGAATTTTAATTGGCAGACAGAGATATGAATTTACCCATAATATATTCATATAGTAGACATCTTTAACATTTTTCTCCAAAACACATTTGAAAACGTAACTTTCCCTTGAATCATTCTACTATATTGTCTTTGAAAACCCAGTCATTGATACGATTTCAGAATATATACGAATGGTAATGTCACTTTTATGCATGATTATATTCCGGAACTAATGTGTTTCCAGGTTATAAGTGACCCCCGTTTTTCTTTTTTTAAACAGCTTTAAATTGAACTCAGAAGAACGGCACTTAGCATGTGGATTTAAATGCACACCGCGTAACTAAAACTTATTTTTGGGAGACGCCCTTATTTGTAACTGAAGCCTCAGTCCCCTGTACAAAAGAATAACTTAGTTGTTTTTCCCTGTGAATATACCTATGTCTACCCCAATAGATACACGTGGTATATTTGCATTGCTACGATGATATGTACTAGCCTACAGGACTATCTATATCCGATGATTCAACGCAAATCTATTCCGCAAACCTCACTCGTCATCATTTTGACACACACACGCACGCACACACGCAATTGTAAAATTCTATAGGGGTCCTAGACCGTGCTGTGTTGAAAGCAGGCAAATAAAAGGCTTTAGCATGAAACATGCATGTACATGTAGCACCTTCCATTTCAAATCATTGACTCTTTTTGCCTACGAGGTAATTTGTCATTGTTTTGTTGTCTGCTGATATTTTTTTCAAAATCAGTTTGTTTCTTGTTTTTTTTTCTAAAATGATCTTTCGGGAATATCAGTAGAGTGCCAAGTAGTTTGGATCCAGATCATGCCCCCCGTTTTGTCGGGCCTGATCTGGCTCCAAAGTGTTTGCAAAGATAATCAGCATACGGCACTAGTAAGTAAAGGGTTTATGACGAAAATTCAGGCAACTTAGAGAGTTGACGAGAAATAGCGAATTGGGGATATACACTGAACCGAAGTTCTAAGTAGCCACTTTTCAATTTCTTTTTTTTCTGACAAAGCCCTAGTGATATTGGAATGAATTTTTGCCAAAGTATGTGCATTGTAATGGACTAAAGTTAAGCGGTGTTTTGGAATAGTTTTCTATCACTTCACAATTTTTGGGTTAAAAATGGAAAAATCAACTTTTTGAAGAGAATAAGCGTTTTGAGTGCAGTTTTTATCGAATTCAAGTTCAGGTGATTGCAAACCTGCCTAGTTGGCTTGAAAAAAAACAACAAACACTTGACATTTTGCTTATGACAGATTTTTGCTGAATTCTTAAACATTGATAATTTTCCAAATTTTCCGAAAATTTCGGAAATCATCAGCTGCACATACTAAAATCATTGTATGTGTTTTATTCTATGTTAATATGTTTGACAAAACACCATGCAACTTGATGAGCTCATTTTCTAACGATATTTTTTACTAATTTGGTATCCACTTCCGATTTTTACGTGAAACTTTAAAGGTCATTTAAATGGCATTTGTTAAAGACTTTTCTTAATTTTAAAGCAGAAAAGTGGCGCCAATTCATAATGAAGAACCCCCGAAAATTGCACTGCTGTGACGCAGATAATAAAGCGTACAGAGCAATGCAAAGTGCATATGCAAACTGCATGGTTAAGCTAAAAATCCTTTGGTTAGCTGTTGACTGTGGCTGTCTTATATTAACGTAGAAGAGAAATGGAGTGTTCAATTGTCAAAAAAACCTTTTGATTCTTTTCATCTTATATTACAGCTGTTATAAACATCTTTAAACTAATTAAAATATAAATGAATAACGTATCTGATGAATAGTTTATATCACACTAAAATGTGTGACTTTTTGAAATGATGGTACCTTTACTCTGACCTCGTCTGTGCAAGGTCTACCAGTCATTTCGAAATGACGTAATTTGCAAAATCTTGACAAAGCCTTGGACCTTTTTATAGAATTTAAATTTTGCGAGAGCGATTTTTACTTTCTGAACGGGAGCAAAAATTGTATGGTGGCTACTAATAACTTCGGTTCAGTGTACATTAAACTTAAAGAGCATCAAATATTTGCCTGCTAAAGCTATTTCGCTGATATACTTTGTCAACAGCCGAAGGCAAGTTCAGGTTAAAATGTTGGGCATTATCTGGATCCATACTGTTTGATAACCTACTTGTATTCCTGAAAGACATATTTTAGAAAACAAGTATCTCGAAAGAAAATTCAGCCATTATTTAAGGTTCAGACAATACTGTTACTTGAATCGTTTTTTTTTAACACAGACCATTTCAATGCATCGGCTTTAGACGTACAGTGAAGTTTATGAGTCAGTATAAGCAGTGAATCATAGCTTAATGCACGAAGATTGGCCCAGTTAAGCAATTTTAGCGTGAAGTTGCGATGGTCTTAATCAGTTTAAGCACGTGTTTTGGGTGCTCAAAAGAACCATGTCATCGAGACGGTTGTTAATACACTCAACATATTTTTTGGTTGAGAATTAGGAAAAATAGTTCTCTGTTACGCACTCTTATCTGTGGGACTGACGAATTACCTCCACTTACCTGTATAAGCCATGTTTTATTTATATCGCTAGGTTCACTTGGGGACTAATTCAAAGAATAGCTGCAAAAAACACACCAAAATTCCATCTAATCCCAGTCTATACAAAAACTCATATTAATGTGGAAAAAAATAAATTTAATTACGCGGTATATATCTTAATTCAATTCTCTAATTAATTTTTCAATTAGAATCACCATTAAAGAATAATTAGCAAATAACGGGGGTCACTTAAGTCCTGGAAACACTATAATATACACTACCCACTAAAACTTAAATTAAATCTTGGACAATAGGATGAAATTTGAAATAAGTGCACATGGGTTTTAAGGTGTCCTTTCTATATACATAAAAAGTACAACAACTTTCTGAAAGAAATTAAAGATAAAAATAAATGAATATGGTCTAGTAAAAAGGAAAATATAGTAAAGCTGAGTTTAAGTATTTTTTTGGAATGAATTTTGCTCAGTACAATTCAAAGTTAATGCTCATTGATTGGCAGATAATTTCATCGGTGTAATATATAGTCATGTGACATCTCTATCGCCTAAAATTATAGTTTATATTTAGGGAAAATTTAGACATTGCGGGTAGAGACAATATTTATAAACTGTTACCCATTTTAGGGAGACAATGTTATGAAAATGCATATATCCTAAATTTATGCTCAACATAATTAAACTCAAATCTCAGCTATACTTATAGATGAAAACGGTAATTGGTATTTTGCTGAACAGAGTGGAATTGGTTAAAACTTATTGAAAACTTAAGATTTAAGTGAAGCTACTCAACCAATATATTTCTTTTCAATCTAAAATTTGCAAAAACATTTTTTTCAAATTCGCAAAAGTTGATCGAATTCGAATGGATGGGCTAAGAGTTGTGGGGACTTTTCTCTCATTTTTCAGCAATATACCATTACACATAATAAAAGAAAATATAAAATGCCATTTATTAAATAAACCACTGAAGCGTGTGTGAAAAAAAGAAATCTCGTGCTAACGATGACGTCATCTTACCGTGCTTCGCCGGATCTCGTTCTATAAAAATAAACTTTAAGATGTCAGTCAAGTAATATAACATGCACACGTGACGTGAGAAATGTATCTAGATGCCAATTATCCTCAATAAACACGTGTATATACATAAAATAAATTTCTTCAAAAAGATTTATTATTTACTAGAAATTGACAACGTTTTACTATAATAATACATGTATAAGTAAAACTATGTTGTGGTTTTATCTATATAAAGTACAGTGCAGGTACTAATCAATAGTCACGTGTGATATCCAACTGGTCAGAATAATGTTACCACAGGCTTTATTTGCGTAAAAGTTCTTAAACCTCGTACACTTGTTGCCAAACAAACAGCGCAGAGCCAGACCAGACTGCCTCGCAGGGTCGTCCCTGAGTTTGCTATTCTTACAAACACTTTGTGAATTCCAGCCCTTGTAACTAGAAGTTTGTTTGAGAACAGAAACTGAAAAGTGTTCGAAAATTTAGAACATTAACTGTATTAAAATGTGTTATGCATGTCTCACGTATCGTCTGTCTAACAAGCGAGTGTTAATGGCGATAAATTAAACAAAAGTAAGTAATGGTGCAAAGATCAGGAATCGATACAATCAAGTACCACACCTGACCCAGGATACCAATGGGAAAGTGACAAACTCACAGAAGACACCACAAACGAGAGCCTAAATGGGAAAACTCTGTAATATTATGTTGTAATGACCTGCTAAATATATGCTAAATATACAAGTATCTAAAATCTACATAACCATCTGATCCACATCATGAGAAACCATCTTGAGTACTTACATACAGACCAGCATGGTCAGCTATATAGACTTACGACCTTGATATCCATATTACTTATAGAATAAAGTAGAAAAGAACTAAATCGTCAAAGTCCAAAAGACAATGAGGCCCACGAGAATAGACTTAACATAAAATATATGAACACATCTCGTTCGTATCCCGTAGCTTTATTCATCATATATTACACATATTGAAGAGTTGGCGCATATAATAATGCACGTCTTTGTTTGATTTTCTTTTTTTTCATAACCAAGGTTTCTTATGACAAGGGTCAAATTGTACATGCCAATATGCAGTTTTTAAGTCTAGTTTTAAGTTATTCACTAAAATATGCCATGAACAAAATTAGTAAACCTATTCATATCAATTCAACCATGTGACTAGATCTACCTAAATAATTAAAGTTTATAATCCTAAATGCAAATACAAAAACGCCAAATTCCACAGCCTTGTCCCAATATATATGAATTATTATCATTGTATGATACAAACGTTATTGCTCCGTGCAACGCATGCAAACAACGAAGACAAATTCCAAACTACGCAAACTGTCACATTATGAAAGTTTGTATAGTTACGAATTCGCCTGTTTGAATTTTGGCAGATTGAGATTCTTATGATCTTTTGTATGTACATGACACTATGAAGTTTTGTTATTATTTACCTAAGCAACTAGTTTATATGTGTATAATGAAATAAATCATTACTAGCAATGCAACGGTAGATGTAACTGAAATAAAGCTCTTAATAGAGAAAGCTTAAATGACAGTAGCTATGCATAACACTTTATATATACAATTATGATTTTCTATTATTATCTTAAATCTTGGACAACCATGACTCAGAATGGATATCCAAGTTTCAACTTGGCCTGACTTAAATTCCCTGATTGCTATAATATATCAGTTGAAAGCTTCAGGTTAACATAATGTTAGCTCTTGAAATCAAATTTAATGAAAGAGCTGTCGTGTAAAATACAATATCTGTCATATAATGACATGTGCTTGTATCTAAACAGATGTTGGAGGCTTGGCATGTTGTAAAGAGGTAAATACAATGGACATGTTACTTGATAAGCGTTTATAGTACACGTAGTAATGAGGCCTCTATGGGGCCCCTATTACTACTGTTAATCTCAAAACCGATTTCCATTTTTTTTATTCAGTATCAAAAGTTGTCGGTGCGCGTTGAGATCGTCTCATAGATTATATTCAGCTAATTAACACCAACAGTTTACATTCGATTTCATGACGCAAATCTCCGATAACTACTTCATATATGAGAATATGTATACATTTGGTAAACACTAACAATTTCCATTCCATTTTAGGAAGCAAATCTCTGATAACTACTCTATATTTGGGAGTATTCAACAATTGTCATTTCATTTCATGAAGCAACTCTCTGATATCTACTTTATACATGGGTGTATGTATACGTTTGGTAAAGGTCAACAATTTCCATCAAAGTTTATAAAGCAAGTTTCTTATAAAATCTTTATACATTAGAAGATATATATACGATTAACGCCAGTAAAACCAACCCCAATGCATAAAGCAAACCCAATATTGAAGGATACATCATGATCTACATGTATTTACAATGTACTTCATATCCAGGGTTATGACTTACACGCACAGTGACGTAGTGGTCGCGTGTCCTTTCTAGTTTTGCAAACGTCTTGTTATGAGAGAGAGAGAGAGAGAGAGAGAGAGAGAGAGGGGGGGGGGGAGGGAGGGGTGGGAGAGAGTTGCTTTGCTTTACATCGTTGTGTTCTGGCTGTCGTGTTCCTGTCAGTGTTCTGTGTCTCTTGACAAGCATTATTGTGCCATTTACTGGTCAAACTCACTTGTTTATTTGTCTTTGTTGATGCATTGTTTTCCTCATATGAGTATGACTAGGAAATGCCACAATCACACACTATAGACCAACCCACATCATCGTGAGGAAGAGACACAGAACACTAATAGCCACGTGACAGCAATAACACATTTCTGAAATTCAAGTAAATCAATAAGCTCTTATACTGGCTCCAGTCCTAAAAACAAATTTTCGTCAATGTGTCATATCATATACTTGTAGCTAGTCTTACTCTGATGGCTCTGTTTTGTTTCATATCATATACTTGTAGCCAGTCTAACTCTGATGGCTCTGTTTTAAAACAGAGCCATCAGAGTAAGACTAGCTACAAGTATATGATATGACACATTGATGAAAAAATATTTTAAGGATTTGAGCCAGTCTATTACTTCCTCAGCGAGATAATTGTAAAACTAGAAAGGTGACTATGTATTGCGTTACAAAACAAGGACCTAAATAAAAAAAAACACATACAATGGAAGCAACAATAAACAATATATATTCATACTTGCTTGTTGTTTTTGGTGTTTATTGCCACGTTTTGCTTACGTTATCTGATGTCAACCTTTTAAGATTTTATAATGCTTGCGGAACCTAGTGCCATCATATTTAGAACAGCTGCCATCTTGGAAATTGGGTTTGAAATATTAGCATATCCCAGAAAATTGAAACAGAAGTTTTTCAGATATACTAATTAACCCTCCGCTATGTACACCATGGTTTGTCCGCCAAATCAAACGTATTCAGTTATTGTTTACCAATTTCAAACTTAATTTGAAAATCGCTTAATCTTACGATCAAATTTATTGCAATCAAGCATAAAAAATAAGTGAGAGTGACCAGGAATTGCCAAAATCACAGATCATAAACCAAACCACGGCACCGAACACAGACAGCCACAATACAATTAAAGTAACGCAACCAGCTTTCTCTCCTCAACAAAATAACTGCTCAAGTCTGCTACACCGTTGTGAAAGGTGACTCAAATGCTGGCTCAGTAACTCCAGTGTGGATGATTCGCCATTTGTCCTTGATCAGACGCCATATGCTTTTCTAAGCTGATTAAGTTATGCCGTCATTACACCTTGCTAGAACCAGATAATTTTCATATAGGCTATAATTATCTGCTTAACAATCAACTCGTGGTGCTTCAAAACACGGGTGAAAAAGACCATAATTGACGCGAATTAGCATCTATGTCATCTAACAGGTTTAAAATTGCAGCTCCGCACCTGTTCATTACAATGACGTAAGCGTTGTCATAGGAACCTATTTGTTATTTTTAGCGAAATGTAAAAGCAGACGAAACGATATGATAATTGCATAATTTATGGATAAACTTTTATCAAGACTGTTTTCTCATTAATTTACTGAGAATGACATTCGATTTTTCTCCTTTTTTAAATTTCCTGGATATTACTGATGCAAGGGATTACAAAGCTCTGAAATGAGGCATCAGTATTATTTTCTTTGACGAAACGAAATCGATATGTAATTTGACTTCAGGTTCGTAATATAGAGCCGCTAGATTACAAAGAAAAAGTCATGTTTTTCTGAGCGAAACTAACAAAGATTCAAAATTAATATTATATGAAGGTATAATCTGGTACTGATTAGGTCTTTGGTAATGTCAGATATAATTAGACGTTTCGCTTACTGTAAAGGCGGCAACTTTAATATTCATATCTGGGCGTGGTTCGGCTATTTCATCTGCTAAGGAAGGTAAATCAGGTTTTATTTATAATTTGGTAAATAGTTTATAAGCTTTTTGAGCCGCGCAAACGTGCGTGCATTTCATGAAAATCCTAACCGTATACACACTGAACTCACATTTATTAACCCTTTAACAGGTAGGGATCACACGGAATTCCGCGGCTAGCCTTTGTCGCGGATTTCCGTGACATTGAATTTTTTGGAAGGTTGCGGTTTTCCGTGACTTTAAAAAACGCTAAATATATCTCATTGGGGAGCAGCTATTGTTCGTACTTTATAAGGGTCACGGAATTTCATGACATCCTTTGTAAATATCTACCATTTTAAGTTTGTGCACGCATGATATTTGTTGTATCGTCGTCAACCTTAGCTCACCTTGAGGTTTGCTTTAGCTCTTACATCTGTGAGAAATGAGCCCTTTTCTTTGTTTCATTTTAATGTGTTATTATGCCCCCCTGGATGGGTCTGGTGATATATTGTTTTTCCCTTTGCGTCTGTCTGTCTGTCTGTCTGTCCGTGTCAAAACCCTGTCCGCTCTATAACTTGATTACCGTTAAAGATATTTCAACGACATTTCATACATTTGTAAAGCACATTCAGACGACATAAAATGCACAAGAATCATAACTCTTGCACGTTTATTTATCAAATTATTCCCCTTGTAACATAAATAAGGGCATTTTGTCCACTCTGTAAGTTGAACACTGTTAAAACTATTTGGTTGAAACTTCATACACTTCTAGAGCACAATGAGACAATGCGTCATGTACAAGAACGATAACTCTGCTTTGGGTGTTTTGGAGTTATTTCCCTTTGATCATTTGCAATGCTATTTCGTGTCCCCTCTATAACTTGGTAACCGTTGGTTGGAGATATTTCAACGAAACGTCATATATTTGTAAAGCACATTCAGACAACGTGTCATGCACAAAACCATAACTCTTGCATGTTTATTCTTCAAATTATACCCCTTGTAACATAACTAATTGCAATTTTTGTCCGCTCTGTAAGTTGAACACTGTTAAAGCTATTTGATTGAAACTTCATACATTTCTAGAGTACAATAAGACAATGTGTCAAGCACAAGAACCGTAACTCTGTTTTAGATATTTTTGGAGTTATTTCCCTTTGGTCTTTTGTAATGCTGTTTCGTGTCCGCTCTATAACTTGATAACCGTTAGAGGTGTTTCAAGGAAACTTCATACATTTGCAATGTGCATTCAGATGATGTGTAATTCACAAGAACCATAACTCTTACATGTATATTTTCAAATTATTCCTCTTGTAACACATTTTTGTGATTTTTTGAGTCCTAAAAGGGGGAGACATTTTTTTCGTAGAAAAACAATCTTAGTTTCTCTGTGGTGATATATTGCATTAGTTGGGAAGCCTAAATGCGAGCTAAACAGTTTTGCGTTTTAACAAAAAAAAATTCTAGGGTGAAGAATTGGCGGCTATTAAGTGCATTTAAGTCCCCCATAGCTTAGGCTGAAATCTGTTCTAAAACAAAAACAGTAAGTGAGTATCATTAGGAAATACAACAATCACAAACTGCAGTTAAACTCGTGGCATCATGAGAAAGAGCCACACAACAAACACGAGACACCAGGAAGACGAACAAAGCAAAGCAACCAACTTTCTCTTCCCCATCGAGATGATTGCAAAACTGGAATGTACACAAAGTAACGCACAACAAAACATAGAACAATTACAGAATCTCACAATGGCAGTAACAATCAACAATGGATCAACTACAACTGAACCACCGCCTTAAAACGGACATCAGCCAAAGCCACTGGGGGAGGGGGGGGGGCTTAATTGCATTTTACTGGCACAAAATCGTCGCCCTAGATTCTGCTGTTGTTGAAGCACAAAAATGTTAAACTCGCATGGAGGATACTTAACTAATACAGTGCATCATCGAAGAGACAAGCACTCAAATTAACGCACTATGACGAAAATGAGAAAAGGGCTCACGACTCTCAGATAGTCAGAGCTAAAGAAAACCTCAAGCTGAGCCACGGTGGGCCCAGCTACAGCCAAGCATCAGGCACCAACCCACCGATTAAAGCTTTACGTCAGAGACGTCATTGAGTCTGAGGCCTGACCCACCGTCGTGCAATTGAAGAGGAAGCCACGGCTAAAACCCGTGATTGGGTTTGCAACCAGGCATGCAGACTGTCGCATGATATCCAAGTTATATCCATCTTTTTTTTATAACGTTTGATTATCTTTTTGAATTGATAACGAAAATTAGGGTTTCTAACAATTATTTTGAATTTATAAACTAAATCCCCATAAAATATAGGTACTGATATGCCCTGTTGCAGAAGAGATTTTAACCCAATGTTGTATTTAACCATTAACTCTGAGTGTCTGTGGTAGAGTTTAAAAATGCTTTTCGAATTTTATGATATCTTGTTTTAATAACTTAGCAGTCATAAATAGGGTTCTGTTGTTGAAATCATCAATATTAGAACACACTCTTGCAAAACGAATAAGTTGCGAAATATATACACCATAGGAAGGTGAGCGAGGAACATCTCCATCAAGAAATGGGAAATTTACTATTTCAAAATCAGAATCATTAGACTTCAAGCTAAATCCTATCTTGAAGAAAATATCAATCCGCATCTTTTACGAGATGTTTGCACTCTGTGCGCCAGGGCGTTAGTCTCTGACAGCCTGTTACTTATGTTACTGTAACAAACTAAGGAAATAAGCAAAATGAAAGTTTGAGCTACAGAAAGAATGCATTAAGCTATCTATTTATTCTAATTTCTTATGTAGTTTGCAAGCTGGATGCCTAAGCTACATAAAAGCAGCATTTTAAACAAAATAACAGCTTCAAATGGTGCTATATGCGTTACATAGATTAAATGTTCCTTTGAAAATTGAAATCGTGACTAACATCATTTAATTTTATAATCGATTTGTGCATTTCTTCAAGTGTTTTAATCTTAGTTAGCTAAAATACTCATTCGACTTATAGAAAGAAACAAATGTTTGCTTTTCTATCTCAAATAAATTGTTTTATATGAGCTATTAAACAACTCTACCCCAAACTTTAAGTATCCGATTTTGATATCTATTATTGAAGAAAATTATATGAAAATATTTGACACTGGTGGATATCTTACATTTTTGGGACTGTCATGCTAATGCAATTAAGAATCTTAGATTTGCAAGTTTGACATTAGGATCAGAGTACTTATCAAAGCATGTAACGTATGTTACATGGCATAATGAATGAGCAAGGAAATTGTCTTGGATGTAAGAGATGATATTTCAGAAAAAATATTATTTTTCACGTGTTTTCCTATTAATCTATAGCCTCTGGTGCCTTAGTCTTAGTTATTATTGTCATTGCTGATTACAAGCCCATGGACTTGTGTTACAGATGTTACATGTATTTATAATCTTTTTTATCACATATTTCCTTATGTCTATAATACTAAAATATATAGACATAAAAATAGAAAATAATAGTTCATATTTAAATGACACTATTTAACAAATATTCCTATTAAATATAAATATTCAAAAACAATCTTTATTCAAGTCAACCTCACAATGTCTATCATTGTGTCTGCTTCTATGGCAAAATAATCACCCATTTCGTCACAACCAGTAGAATCATGGCATTGTATTAGGACTGCAAACTGAGTACAATCCTTATCCACTTCACCCCTTTGGGAATTGTGCAGATATACTTACCTTAAAGAACAATTCAAGCTAAATCAAATAAGAGATGTTTGCACTCTATTAACCAGGTGGTTAACCTGGAACAGTATGTTAGGTATGTTACCATATCAATTTTAGAATAAATAAATTGAAAGTCTGAGAAACAGAAAGAAGACATAAACTATCTATTTGTTTGAATTATTCGTGTAGTTTGCATGCTGATTACCTTTGATACACATCAAGTTTTTTTTAACAAATATACAGCTTCCTATGGTGTTATATGTGTTACATTAATTAAGATTATCGTTTAAAATTGGTAATTGTGACAAACATCACTTATAAGCATTTCGTGTAATACTCATCTTTTGCCATCAAAAGAATTAATTTTCTTTGTATGTGTGGCCTGTCAAATAAATTGACTCAGCTATAACTTGAATCCTTAGCATTCTTCAAAAGCAGAAACAGCATGTCAGTGTCATGGGATCAAACACCTGATTAAATATGGGTTTAATGCCATTTCACATATATGCATACAATGTAGTAAGACTCTGGTATATGTCTCTTCCTGTGAAGTGGCAATAGCAATCTTACTGCAACTGCCTCTGCATCCGTGCTAGTCAAATGATAACCTTGCTCTTATTTTGCAAAAGCTATGTCTCTACCGTGTACCTCTAAGAATACTTTAAGATTTCTGACATTGGTCAAACAGAAATTTGATTGGCTGCTTTTTCTTTGCATCATTTGCCATGGAACCTTTCCAGTCCTTTGGTTCTTAAGTCATCAGGTCTTAGATCAAAAGTATTTTGCTGCGCCTAAAGAACTTAATACGTTTTCTTTAGTTACAATGTTGACTCTTGATGGTTTTGGCAGACAGTCAGAAACAATTTCTGTTACACCTTGAAAATCATCTGGTATATTAGAAAGAACATGAAGTTGAACTTTGCTATCAATTATGCTTGCTACTGGTTGTTGTTTGTTGTCAGTACATTGAAGCAAGCCTTAAAAGAATGTAAAACCTTTGATTTCTCAGTTTTTGCAGCCATATCATCAGCTGTTGCATTCAAAGAAGGAAAGTGGACTATGTGTAGAATGAAAAACCAGTAGTTCTATATTTTGCCTTATGGAAGATTTATACAGAGTAAACAAGTTGATAAGGTTACCCCATTGCATGGTCCATTGAAAACACTGAAATTGAAAACACTTGCCTCTGACTGTATTATCAAAAAGGATGTCACGACAATGCCCTTGCTCATTTATTACGACGAGCTATATATGTTACATCCTTTAATAAGCGCTATAATCTTAGAAACTTAGTGAATCCTTGAGGTGAAAAAAAAAAGGGAAAGAGTTACCTCCTTTTCAGCACCTTAGAAGTACTAAGGCTTTAAATAAGTTTTTGAATGCTTGGGGAAAGGTAATAAGTGCAGAGACATTATTAGATGAAAATGTTTGTTGCATGTATGGAAAGGCTACATTTATAAGAGTTAACCAGTTAAGATAAGATTCTTTTTCTCAGAAATATCAAGGTACATCATTCCAGGTACTCATTGCTTTTAATGGCATAGTTTCCTCCTTGTAAAGCTTTAGTCTTTCTCCTACTTGCAGAGTGTCACTTGAAACACATATTCAAAAAGAGCCAACTAGTAGGAATTCATATCAGTTTCCGAATGTTCCAAGCCATGAATGGCAACATTGGAAAGTTGATAATGAATCATCAATTTTGAGTGGACTGGTGGTAAAATTGCAATACAGTAAATGATTGAAATATTGTGTGATGATTCTACTAGTTGCAAGGAGGCGGGTGATAATAATTATTACCACAGACCCGGACAACGACAAACGTTTAACATGAGTGTTAAATCGATGAGAATTAGTTTGGACCATTTCATTTATTGTATTCGCTTGTATAAGTGTAAAACTATCTTTTCTATTTGTGGCTCTATATTTAGCATTATATACACAGTATTAAGAAATGTGTCCAAAACGTCATTGATAGCATCTGTAACAAACGTCCATGGGCTTGATAATCTGAAAGGATTATAATTTCTAGTGTTTTGGCACCAAAGACTTATAAGTACACATTAAATGTCCTGATCTTAGAAACTTGATGACAGCTTGCAGATATATGAGCAAGACAGACTAAGAAAATGTAAAATATCCACACGCTGGTTTAAGCCCTCGAGTAAAATATTTTTACTGACCGTTCCAAGGTGGTACTTCTTTTGTGGATCATTCATGTTATTTCTGTCATGTGTTTGTTATGCTTTCGTGCGCGTCTGTTTATTGATGCCTTGTGGTTACCTACAAGGAAAGGGCTGACCTCTTGGCTCTCGTTTGTGATGTCTTATTGTGAGATTGTTACTTTCTTATTGGTATGCTGGGCCAGGTGTGGTACTTGATTGTATCGATTCCAGATCTTTGCCTTCTTTCATATGTTTTACTTAAACGGTAATAACACAATTTGCTTCTCGGTAAAACCGGGAGTAGGGCTGTGTATAAGACAATATATTTAAAATAGAAAAGCAAACTTGGTTTTTCCTATTCATCAATTGAGTATATGTTTGTAAAATCTAATAAAACAGTTTTAAACCAAGATATAGTAGTTGTTTAACTAAATGACGATAGCCACAATTATGTCTTTTAAATTATAATTAGGTTCATGTAACGCACATAACACCACAGTTAGTCGTATTAATGCTAAGCAGCTTCCATATGTAGTAAAGACATCCAGTATGCAGACTATAAAAATGTCAATTTATTAGATGATTTGAATGTCTTCTTTCTGTAGCTCAAACATTCAAATGGATACGTCCATTAAGAGGCTATTTGCCCCCCCCCCCCTATGAAGTCAAAAAATAGAAGTTGCTTTTCACAAGTTTCTTCTAATTAGTTTATTAGAACAATAGCCAAAGTGTAAAAGTCTGGTATTGATTCGACAAGTACGGTTACTATGGTAACAAGAATGGTCCGCAAAAATAGGCTGAAAATAGGAAAATGGCCATTTTGGAGCAAATATAAGACATGTAACAGAGGAATTAATATAGAGCACAAGCAAATACCAAATAGATATTTTATCACATGGTGAGGATTATTACAGCACACAATGTATTAAAAGGTTTGTTTGGTATTCGCTTGTGCTGATACCTAATTCTTAAAAAAAAATCGGTCTCCAAAAGCCTTAAATGGGGCACAAAATGGCAATTTCTCTATTTTTAGCCTAATTCGTCCGCCTTTTTTGTTACCATAGCAACGGTAAAAGTAAAATAAAAGCCTGGATATTGCACTTTGGTTATTCTTCTAACAAACCAATATCATGAAATTAATGAAACACAACTTTCAGTTTTTGGCTCCAGAGGAGGCCAAATTTGCCCTTTAACGCACGTAGCTCTTTCTTATTCCCAAATTGATATAGTAACAATTGTAACAAGCTGTTGGAGGTTAACGGCCCAACTTACAGAGTGAAAACAGTTTTTATTCAATGCACCTTGAATGGTTATATAAGATGTAATATGTCTGCACAACTCCAAAGAGGATTGGGATGGAGCAGGCCCTTACTTAGCTTTAAAGTCAAAATACTGTTTGATGATTTTACTTATTACGATGATAATGATGACACTGAAGCAGACACAATGATGGATGTTGTGTATGAAGTAGGCTCAGATGATGATTGATTTTGAATATTTATAAACTGCCCTGTTCAAATGTGAAACAGTTTTCTCTGTTTGTGTCCCTATATGTTTTAGCATTTTACATATTAAGAAATATATGAAAGTAAGTTTATTTATAACATGTGTAACAAATATCTATAGGTTTGATAACATGCACTGAATATAATTTCTTAGGTTCAGGCACCAATGATAATAGATTTATAGGGAAACAGGTAAAATATGTTCATTCTTTCAGAAATAGTATCTCTTAAGTAAAGACACTTGCTCACTCGTTATGCCATGTATCATATGTAACGCTCTCTGATCTTTAAAACTTGGTGACAGCTTGCAGATCTATAAGTCTTTATCATACGAGCCAGCCTAAAGTCCCTAAACATGCAAGTATTTTCACAATTTTAGCCCAAACTTTCAAATTACATTTTCTTTATTTGATATAGTAACGCATGTAACAGGCTGTTTCAGACTAACGCCCAAACTAATAGAAAACAAACATTCTTTATTCAATGCAGCTTTAGTTGTGCTTCTAGCAGGAATGTGTCTGCAAAATTTCCTCAAGGAGATTAAAACAGTTTTAGGCATATCTTACGTAAAGAAAATGAGCTTGCCCATTTATTACATCAGGTAACATATGTTACAGCCTCTGATATAAGACATTTTGCAACAAACCTGCAGATTTATGAGTCTTTTCAAAAAACAAATAAATTCCAAACAATGATAATCATCGACTGCAAATATTTTTAACTATTTTTACTCTAGTTTTAATACCAAATTTTCACCTTAAAACTGGGTAGGGTTGTTTAATTGCTAATTCCCAAAAAAAAATATTTAAGATAGGGAAAAATACTTTAATTTTCTGTTAGCTAATTGCATAAGCTAGCCTGACATTGTTAAAACATTTTGCAAAACACACAGAGAGATTGTGAATGTAAATGATGTTAGCCACACTTGCAAATTTTAATGGGTTATCTGATTTATGTAACGCAAATGACACCTTAGGAAGCCGAAATTTTGTTCAAATGCCTGTCATACGTAGTTAAGATATCCAGTATGCAGACTATATGAATGACTTTTAAAAATAAATATTTATTGTCTTTAATTTGTAGCCCAAACTTACAATTTACCTTTTCTTAATTTGATAAAGTAACGTATGTTACGGGCTCTTACAGACTAACGCCCCAATGCATAGAGTACAAACATTTCTTAAAAGACTCGGCTTTTAATTCTCTACAAGACAGGATATGTCTGCAAAACTCCCAAGAGGGGGAAGCAAACCCATTCTCAGCCATCCGTCTACTGTGCCATTCGTTATGGACAAGTCCAAGATGGTTATGTTGTTGTTGATAAATTGTTTATGTACTCCCCACTGTTTGTGTGTGTGTTTGGTCCTCTGTGTTTGTCTTTGTTTTGGTATGCATTACTGTGTGTCCTTTCCCGTGTTCCAATCATCTTGAAGAGAAAGATTTTGTTTTTATTGTCTCATCCATGTCTTGCCATTTTATATGTTCTGTGGCTCTTCCTCACGGTGCCATGGGTTGGTCTGCAGTGTGTGATAGTGGTATTTCCTGGTCATAATCGATTTCTTTTAAACTTCACCAATAACAAACACATCAAGATAAATTTCATATAATGTATTAGGAAAGAAATTTGACATTATCACAAAGAAGGCCAAATTCAACCAAGCTATATTCATCATTATTTTGAACAATTTTTTGGACCCATATCCCAAATACAATATACACAGTCCCATCCGGTTCTGAAGAATATCTTTATAGGGTTTTTACGCTATGTTAGCACGACGGCCAACTAGGTCATGTGATTTTAAGGTTCTCAATAAAATGTTGATCTCTTATATCATAGGCCTTCAACTTTTATAGCCAAAATCCAGGGTACACAGCAGTTCAGTGATTTGGAAGTCGGTTGCGTTGAGGGAATTAAAAATGGTCTAATTTGTCGAGTATATAAAAGGCATTCGATCATGCATGTCTGTTTAACAGACATCATACATTGAGCTTAAACTTATTCTGATATTCGCAGTAGCATAAGCTTTCATGCTTGACTATGCCCATTTTCCCTTAGACTGCTTAATAAACTTGGTTGTTTAACTTCAGCTATGCCATCTAATGTAATCAGTGTGGACAACGCAGTGGAAATTGTCTTCTTAGTGCAGACAATCATATAGAAAAATATACATGTGTACAGCTTTTAAACCCATACTTTTGTTTGTTTTTTGTTTGATTTGATTCTTTACATCCCATCAACAATATTTCAGTTATGAAGGGACGGGTCTTCCTGGGTTGAACCAGTACTAAGCTAGGATTAATATTCTTGCTTAAGGACACAAGGCAGTGACGCTGGTGAGGCTCGAACCCTCGGTCTCGAGTCAAGCACTCTACTGACTGAGCCACTGCGCTCCCTTTAAACCCATACTGTAAAATACATTTCCAGTTCAAGATTCCATCAACCAAGAGTAGAAAATTTCAAAAATAGAGCCGTCCCCAGGGGGTTCTTTGATATTTTCATATACACGTAGGCTCGGGTCATTTTTTGCGTCCGAAGTTTTGAATTTCATTATTTTTGTGATTTTCAGAAAAATGATTTTTGGGTATGAAGATTTGTTGGATATTTTGAGGAGTCATCACAAAATTGGACTATATTTAGGGGTCATTTCTATGCATATCAGGGTCTTTACTTAAGATCAATGTACAGCATGGGGGATATTTATTTTATTTTTCAAATATTATTTTGGGTGCCTGAAATTCGTGATATTTTTGGGGTGAACGGTAGATGCTGGGGCCGGGTCTAAGTATGAAGAAAACATGAAAGTACCCCCCCCCTCGGAAACCAAGCTGTTGTTGTGTTTGTTCCGTGTCTGTGCCAGTACATTGCCGTTTTGTACAAGGCGAGCGACTTAATCACTACAACACGGAAGTTTTTCTTATTGCTGCTCCGTAGGTGTACCGGTATAGTACTTAGCTGAGAGTGTTTATTGTTGTGTGTAACTTTAGTATGACCAGAAGCGCAGGGCCACAGCTTAAAGTCTCATCCGATACTGTAACACTCACGTGGAGAAGAGGATCAAACTCGGGACCCCTTGGTATAAGTCGAATACACCACGCCGATTGTTTGTTGTTGTTGTTGTTGTTGTTGTTGTTTAATGGTTGTGGTCGTGTTCCTTGGCTATAACCAGTTCTGGCCGAGTGGGTTTATGTTTTGTGTGGTTTTATGTCCAGGAGCATCCGAAGGCTCACCGGCAGTTTATTGCGAAAGCCTATACTTGTAACACACATTCGCACTGTGTTCAGAACTTATTCGAGAACAGTATTAATTGAGCCGTGACACGTGATTTCCAACAATGTGGCATTTTGACAAGGGTAGACTCAGGCAAGCCTGTGCAGCCTTTTTTTAAGCTTAGAAACTCCAAATGATGTTCAGTCAGCAGCTTAACACTCATAGAATATTCAAGCGACAAGCAAAGGCTCTGATAAGACTGTGCGTATGCGCAGGCTGATTTGAGGCTTTGCTGGTTGCACATACCACATTGTTGGAAATCTCATGCACTGGCTCAATTCTTATATCTACGGGTTCATGGTGGGGAGAAAGACGCCTAGATATCGGTCTGAACCTGCATCATCAGGCATTGCTCTTGCTGTGTGTATGTAAATGCGAGAAGCGAAGGCTCAGACAAAATGCTTTTTAATAATACATGTATGCTCCTTCGCTGCTCGCATATGCAATTGGTACGATTGTTTAAGTATGGGTCTGATCACCATTGTCAGTTGATAAGTCTCTATGCATGTGCATAATTTGAAACGCAGACCCGAATAAGAAATCCGAGTTGTCTATGTAACCTATGCTCGAGTATTCGATTATTGTAAGTTGTAAGATCATGTACCTGTACACATCCTGAACTCAACAACCGCTCCCTGCCAAAAATCAAAGTCACGGATATCCATAGCCTTTACAAAAATGTTCAAGGTGACGGGAAGCCGCTACAATCGAAAACTTCAAGGTCACGGATATCCGTGACTCTCGTTTCAAAACTAAGAAAATCGCAAGTTTTTGATACCGAGTAACTCCATATAAATGCCGAGTAACCTGAACAACTCGAAGTTAAGTTGAAGCTAAAGGCAGTATTTTATGCAATCGTTATTGTCCTGTTAGAAAAAATTGAATTTTAACAGCAATATATTGTCATCTTTACCAGCGTCTCCAGCTCCTTCTGACCACATGTTTTCCTTCTCTTCGCTTCAAAATCACCCGGCTGTAAACTTTATCTTACGTCATCAGAAGATTGGTTACCGGCACACATTCCAGGAAACTTTTGGTTTTCAAGCACTTAAGATAAGTTGGGAAAACGGAAAAGTAGGTACTCGTTGCAAAGTCGCGGACTTCCGCGACAAAGGCTAGCCGCGGAATTCCGTGTGATTCCTACCTGTTTAAGCGCATAATCGCAAAATGTATGTTTTGTCGTCCACTAAACTATTTGAAGCCTCATAGATAAACAGTGTGGACCATGATCAGACTGCTCCTATAGGAGCAGTCTGATCTGGGTCCACAATGTTTGCCTCCCTGCTTATGCTAAATAGACATTTTCAGATGCAGTTATTATGCTGGCGTTTTACGGACTAAATAATGACTGAGGTTGTTGCACAAGATGAAACAGTTACTTTTGAATAAAACCACGATTCATTTTCAGCTAGGTTGACCAGTCCTAATTACGCATGCATGAGGCGCCGCCTTTACAGTAAGCGAAAAGTCAAGTAATATTACATTGCATGCAGACATACAATTGGGTCTGGTAAATTAAAGCTTTACAAAACGAATCAGCTTTGAAATATCTTCTGATAGATAAATGTACAAAGCCCCGAGACATTTACGGTTTTAGAATACTTCTTTGATCTACGTGCATATAACTAATTGCATAAAACTAATTTGAGAACGTTATAAATTAGATTTGAGCCAGTACGCGAGCTTACCGTACGTCGGTACTTATCACATGTGGGGAAGGTGATCTGATAAAAAATAGTAAGTGAGTATGATCAAGAAATATCACAATCACAAACTGCAGACAAACCCATGGCACCGCGAGGCCGAGCCACCCAACAATCATGAGACACCAGGAAGACAAACTAAGAAAAGCAACCAGCTCTCTCTTACCCATCAAGATGAATGCAAAACTAGAATGGATATAATGTAACGTACAACAAAACATAGAACATTTATAGAATCCCAAAATGGAAGTAACGATCAAAATCGAATCAACAACAATAGAACCTCCGCCTTAGAACGGACAGCAGCCTAAGCGACCGGGGGCTTAAATGCATTTTACTGGTACCAAATCTTCGCCCTAGATTCTGCTGTTGTTAACATACAAAAAATGTTCAGCTCGCATGGAAGCCTTCTAACTATTGCAGTGTATCATCATGGAGAAAGATGAAACAAAGAAAATGGCTCACGACTCACAGATAGTCAGAGCTAAAAAACCACCAAGTTGAGCCACGGTGGGTCCAGCTACAGATAAGCATTAGACACCAACCCACCAATTAAAGCTTTACGTCAGAGCCGTCATAGAGTCTGAGGCCTGACCCAACGTTGTGCAATTAAAGAGAAAACCATAGCTATAAACCGTGATTGGGTTTAAAACCAGGCATGCAGACTATCGCATGATATCCAAGTTATATCCAACCCTTATATTACGTTTTGAATTGATCACTTATATATACCCATGGAGTAAGATGTTTAGGCATTTGACATATACCCATGCAAGCCGGGGGTGTGCATTTTGGTCTGAGCATTCTGAACGCTCAGACCAAAATGCAGACCACTAGCTTTGCGGATTCAGATGCATGGATGTAGATGACATCTATGCCCATGCCTCAGAATTCGCCCTGTCTTATCATAGTTGTACTTTTGCGCTCAGTCGGTCGCTAAAGCTTTATTCGGCTGTACATTGAAGAGTCTGTCAGACTTGGTTTGGCGGATGCTCAGGCTAATCCGAGTCTTCGCTAATCTCACATGCCACATAGTTGGATTTGTCATGCCATATGAACAATATCCCCACGCCCCCTCCTCCAGCACCGGCATAAGCGGCACTCCGCCTCCGTCAGACAGGTTTTCTCGCACCGAGGCCCAAATTAATTATACAAGTAATGTACAAAATTGCTGTTCATTTCTGTGGCTTTCAATTCTCGTCGATGGGTTGGCCAGTTGATAAGTGCGTTCTTTGAAAGGTATCTATTCAGAGACATCACCACAGGAGCAGTGAATGTTCACTCTTCAGGGGTGGGTCATGGGTTTCTGGAAATGTGGTTCATTTATATAAAAGTGTGGGGGTTGGCTTTGCTGATTTTATATCACTTTTCCTAAATATCCCATGAAAATTTTAGTCTCACTGAGACCAAATTATTTAATTTTCATAGGATATTTAAAAACGGGAGAATTTATGAACTTTTTTCATACGTCTTGTTATTTTATAGGAACTGTTGAAACTGGTCTCCCTATCCAGACTCATGACATGGTTATAGATACAAGTGTATATGGATCATTTGGTTTGGTTTTTCATCGATGATTTCTCTGCAACTCACACTGAGCTCAATGACTCAGATTCCCTACAAGTGGATTTCAAATTCCAATAATGTGAGCTTAAAGGATTCCATAAGATTCCCTTTGTCTCTACAGTTCGCCATGTATTGGTCACATGGAGCGGAAATAAAAAGGGAACATGTCTCATAAAAAGCGTTATAAAAAGCACGTGCCAACTTGAGAAAACGGCAAGTTTTAGCAAGCGCTGCGTTAGGCTTGTCCTTCATAATAATGCACTCATATTGTTGTGCCGCAAAAGTGACGAACTGGAAATGAGATTGAGATGTTGGGATTTAAACAGAACAAGCGAAATAGGATGTCTCCGTGACTTGACTTTTCCTTGCTTAACACACTTTATCGAAATTGCTTGGTTCTGATTCCATCCCAAAATGTTTGCCAAAATGGCCGACGAGAGTGCTGACAGAATATACGAATGTATTTTAAATAGTTATACAATGAATGTCTTTTGCTGCATTCACCTTCAATACACTAAGTGGACAAAGTTGTCAAGCTCAGAAATGTATGATGGTTATAGTTTATGCGACCAAGACTATGTGTCAGACCCGCCATAGCATTTGATGTCCATACACGTTGAGATACAGACCAAAGAACTAAACATCTAGTTGCTCATGCGTGCTTCAAGAATTGGACCAACACATGGGACTCTGATAGTATCGCATAGTCTAGCAGCCAATGCGATAAGTACCAATATCTCATGAAAAGTCAAATACTAATTTAGTAAGAACCGTTGCCATGTAAGCTGGCTGAGAGGGAGTTGCTGATCAATTGAAAGGGTTCATTTGATGCGTCATTCAATCGATACGAATTTACGGTTAAATCTATGAAGCTTACTTTAAAAAAAATACGAAACTATGACTGTAACACTTAGACACGTGTTATGAGCTTATTCGTCATCATTACTGGTAAACTTAATAATTGACGCTGACTTCTGCTTAAACGTATAGATTAAATATTGAGTCGGGATCATGTAATGGCAGATGCAATGTAAATGCAGCGAATGGTGAAGTATTAGAACCGTGAATGCATACTTTAAAAAAACAAAACATGCTTTAATTTGCCATCTTTATAGTTAAATGACATCGTCCAACATTGTTAAAAAGTGTTTCGGCATTTTTTTTCTTTAACTATGTTGTTATTGTTGTTGTTGTTGTATATTTTTGACGGCACTTCTTCGCTGCCTATGTCGTCACGGTACTATCTCAAACCCTCTGTGCTTTGCGTACGTTACTCATGTGCATATGCGTAGCATCAGCTGATTTTATTTACTGTTAAGTGAATCTTTGGGAACTTCTGAAGAATTCCACCAGAACCCTTATCAGTTCATTTCGAGTTTCTCTGCCTGCATTTTCCACCATGCCCACTAACACTGCCTGGTTGATATCTGCATCCTGGCTAATGCCTACATTGAAACCATGTCGAAGATGATTGAAACCTGTGAATCTTTGATTATGCTGTATGCTTAAGGGCGTTATTACCTAGTGGAATTTTCCAAAAACATTATGTTCTGTTCTGTTTTATGATTAATTCTATTTTCAAATAAACTTGCACATTTCTGTTTTGCAAAGAACATCTGAATGAGTCATCCAATCATGCTTGAGACGCTTTTATCAAATGACACATAGATCCAGTTAAGGAATGTTATGAGCGTAAAATTGTAATTATTTTCTTACCCATTAATGCAAACATGTGTTTTGGGTGCTCAAAGAAACCGTCTCATTGAGACGGTTCTTTTGAGTACCCACAACATATATTTTGGATGAGAAATAAAGAAAATAGTTTCCAATGCGCACTCTTATCTGGAGGCCTCAATTGACAGTACCTATTACTTTGGCTTCCCTGCAGGATTGTTTTCTACTTTGCATGCATCAAGTCATTTCAACAAATGAGCATGCACATGAGAGTTTGATACTCATCGCATTGGCGAGTGGCCAAGGCTTAGACGAGCCTGCGAATCTGCGCAGTCTCGTCAGAGCCTTGGCTGCTTGTATGTCCAAAGTATGGCGATCAAGGAATGTGCAGACCAAAGTCCAGATCTCTAGCACCACTGGATTTGTTAGTATCGGTGTTTAAAGGAGGCTTTTGCGCAGATGCGATAAGTACCAAAATCCCGTGTACGGGTCGAAATAAAGACACGAACGTCTTTTGAACGAAAAATTTCCATAATGGAATATTCAGAACACGCATTTCCTGTCACAAGACGCCATTCAAACATCTTGTATGTGACATTAAGGAGACGCTGAACGTGTTGATAACAGCATCATCCAGTCAGAAGCGTCGTTGCATATAGAAAGTTTCTGTTTGGGAAGCAAATGCATAACGAAGCTTCTGATTGGCTGCAATATGGCTTCTGAATCGCACTAATCTTCTGAATGAATAATAATTCTACATGTACAAAGATGCTTCTGACTGAGAGCAAAGTATACTTTGATTGGATTACGAAAATGTAACGAAGCTTCTGAATCAGGATGATAACTCTTTGAAAGTATATTTTAGCGTGTACTGTAGGTAATGCAAACATGATGTTCCACGTCATACCTGACCATCAGCCATGCACAATACATTCGTAAGACTATGATAGAGAAATTGTGATACACATTGAAGAAAGTAAGGGTGCAAAGATCAGGAATCGATACAATCAAGTACCACACCTGACCCAGGGTAGCAATGGGAAAGTGATAAACTCACAGTTAGACACCGCAAACGAGAGCCAATAGGTCAGCCCTTTCACAGCAGGTGACCACAAAGCACATATAAACAGACTGGCACAAAGACATAGCAAACACAAGACAGAAAAAAAACCCATAAAAGATCCACAAAAGAAGTACCGCCTTGGAACGGTCAGTAAAATATTTTACTGGAGGGCTTATACCGGTTTAACGGCGCCAACCTCACCCTTAATTAAGATGTGGATCAAGACACATAGATATTTGGTTTGCATGAAAGACCCCTAACTTATCAATGCATCATCTCCTAGATAATATAAATCAAGATATAACAAGATAAGGACTCAACAGTAAATAAAACTGAATACCGGAGCAAAAGAACCCTTAAAAGGGGCCTTTATTGGTTTCATTTTTTGACAATTTAAAACAATAAGTGTGACATTTTTGTGCAGTCCATTCCATAAGCACGCGTTTGCTTTTCAGTTTGATCCGTGTATATTGCATGTGCATCGAATTACTGTCGCCTTCCCCTCTGTAAGACTCTTATATCTCCCACGAAATCTAACAATATATTTTTGTTTCATAATGCTGATTAGTCTGTGGTGTGTGGAATCAAAAGATTTTCTAGTTAGGTGCCGTCATTCCCATTGTAAGAGGGAAATGACATTTATACCATGGAAGGCGTACAAAATGAATGGACCTTCTTGTTTCCAGATATCTATGCATTATGAAACGCAAACACTATTTGGACGGAAATAACAATGCTTTACTACTAAAATTAGAAATAATGACATATTTTAATCTGCAAATACGCCAAATGTGGCGTAATTGCAGATTGAAATATCCCCATTGAAAGAGGGAAATGACATTTATACCATGGAAGTCGTACATACTGAATGGACCTTCTTGTTTTCAGATATCGATGTATTTTGAAACGCAAACAACACTATTTGGAATGAAATAACAATGCTTTACTACTGAATTTTGAAATAATGACATATTTTAATCTGCAAATACGCCAAATGTGGCGTATTTGCAGATTGAAATATTTCATTATTTCATTATTTCAAATCTATATCAAAATCGAGTTGCCTGCGTAGGAAATGTATCGACAACTGTCCTAGTTTACGATCTGAACATACGGTACTTGTTCACAAGTTTAATTTTTAATAAAAAAAATATTATATGAGGAAAATTTATTCGTTTAAAACATGACGAATATGATTCTGTAAACCTGGCCATAGGCTGCTTTTTACTGAAAAAAAATCCAAGTAACTTAAACATATAACCCAGGAATCCTATGACGTCGAAATCGCGTCGTATCAACATCAATGTGAAGCTAACATATAATCGACGTTGACATGACGTTGATTTTGACACTGTATGCATACTAGTATTAAAGGCTAAGCGAAGATTCGATTAGATAGAAAGAAGACTGCTTTTCACGTGGTGCAATCTACAAAACAAGAGAAAAATATCAGATTAAAAATGTAATTAAGTTTTTTACGATTCAAGGACGTACTGCCTTAGAACGCATTATAGCATGCGCCGATTGGCATACGACAGCGCAACTACGATAGATCAAATTCGATTCAATTTCCAGTAATACTGTAATATTACAGTCGTTACGGCCAGACTAGAACTCGAATCGACAATCTACATATGCCCTACAATGAAGTTGATGCCCATGACTGGCTAAGGACCAAATGCCCACGATCTAGGCCGTAAAGTCAGCTATGAGCAGCACGCTTGCGCATTATTACAGGACTAAAATAGAAGATCTAATAATCAACGTGGGCGTAGCGGAGTCGGTGTCGAGTTCGATTGGTAATCTGTCTTCAATGTACAGCAATATGTGATTTTTTCCTCACGGGAAACAGGATGAAAGGGATTTTGCTTATGTTCTGGAATTGATGCTTACTTTTAAAAAATGCAAAATACCTGTCATTTAATGTGCACAAAGTTCGAAATCTGAGGGCAGAGCATTTTTGAAGTTATTCAAGCTTTTTTATACTGGATGTATAGCTCTGTATATCGGGTGTTCATGTCCAGTAGTCGAGGATGAAATAAAATCAATATATATGCAGTCGACGACCCGATGACTGGGCCAGAACACCAGATATACAGAACTACGCGTAAAGTATAAAAAGCTTCAACAACTTTCAAAATGCTCTGGCCTCAGATTTCGAACTTTTTTTCACATCAATGGACTGGTAATTTACATTTTATCTAAAGTTAACATTAATTCCAGGACATAAACAAAAACATAATTCCATCCTTTTTTCAGGATAAAAATCACCCTCTTGGCATAACTCTGGCGCTGTATCGACTATCACTCAACTCACATAAACCTTGTTTAGCAGATATACACAGCTGTATTTATAAGTGACAATAGTTATAGCGAAGATGTTTTCAGAAGTAAAATATTGACCATAATATTACTCTTTTTAACAGCTAGGTACACTTTTCTGTGCACTCGTCGACTGCAACCACTACGCGATGACTGCTGCAATACTTTTGACCTGCATTAAGCTAATACCTGTCTTAAAGACCTTTGTTTTGTCTATTTTGATCGCTTCAGACAGCTTATATGGATGTTACTTAGCACGTGTAGTAAGATTCTTGCCATCCACCCGAAGGGACAATATCCATGCTTCCAGATAAGAGAGCGGGATTGAAAACTACTTTTCTTATTCTCAACCGAAACATATGTTGTGGGTTCTCAAAAGAACCGTCTCAATGAGACGGTTCGTTTGAGCACCAACAATAAATGTTTAAAGCGACGGATAAGAAAATATTCACAATTTTACGCCCATTTTATGTAGTTAATTTTTTAACATATTTTTTCTTATTTCTCAACCGAAACATATGTTTCGGGCGTCTCAATGAGACGGTTCTTTTGAGCACCAAATACAAATGTTTAAAGTGGCGGATAAGCAAATATTCAAAATTTTACGCCATTTATTTTTTGCTTATTTTGACCAATGCTGAAATACACAGAATATGCACTTGTTGGCACTAAAACTCTGTTGAATGGACGTTTATTGATTAGTCCCCTCCTTATCAGAATATAAATATTAACAATGCCATTAGTGTCCATTGTTGGAAGCCAATGTCATTTTCTGATTGCTACGCAGATAATGAAAAATGTCGTCCGCTGTAATGTTTGATAAGCCACTTTGACAAACAGTGTGGACACAGATCAGACTGCTCCCATAGGAGCAGTCTGATATGTTACAATTCTGATTGCTTTTTATATCTTGATTAAAATATATTGTAGATGATGCATTGCTAAGCTATGGGTCTTACATGCAAACCAAACATCTATGTGTCTTGATCCACATCTGAAATAAAGGTGAGATTGGCGCCGTGAAACCGGTTTAAGCCCTCCAGTAAAATATTTTACTGACCGTTCCAAGGCGGTACTTCTTTTGTGGATCATTTGTGTTTTGTGTCTTGTGTTTCTCATGCTTTTGCGTCTTGCTGCCTTGTGGTCACCTGCTGGGAAAGGGCTGACCTCTTGGCTCTTGTTGGTGATGTTTATTGTATTTTTGTTACTTTCCCATGTGGTATCCTGGGTCAGGTGTGGTACTTGATTGCATCGTTTCCTGATCTTTGCCTCCTTTCTTACTTTTTAGTTAAATAAGTCAATAATGTTTGGCATGTTTTGAAGCAGACAACTTTAACAGGCGACATTTTTAGATGGATTTTTTGTCAGCATTTTAAAGGATAGTAGATAGTTCTTCTGTCATTTTACATGAGCAGAGTGTTATATGTACACAGCCCAGAGATGCACCAATACCACAATGTCGACTAGTCCATTAAAAATGAACTAGTCCATTTTGCATATTGGAAGCTGCATGTCGCTAACTTTGTAGGGCGAGTGTACATTCATTTCCGCAATATCTTGGGCGTCAATATATTACCTCATATTTCATGTTAGCATGAATAAATTTTGAAACTTTTATAAAACCGATGTCTAACATACACAAAGTATGGAGGTAGATGAAGATTTAGACTAAATGTCAAACCTCTTGTCCAGCTGGATATGTCAGCATGAGCTTTAGGAGGCTTTTGCGCATGTGCGATAAGTACCAATCATGGCTGCATGTAAGAGGAAAACGGCCAAAAAATGCAATAGTGAAAAGGGTGACACGAATGCATACAGAAACCGGTTGATTTCACCATAGTTTCGATATTCCAATCGGTTGGTGAACTGTTTTATAAACCGAGTGCCTTTTCTTGCATAGCCTTTTGGATTTGGAAATAAGATCTATTCTATTCATTAGTCAGTTTGGTGTGGTTTTGAAAACCTTGGATATTGTCTCCTAGACAAAATGAAATCCCATTGTTGCTAACCGTTACTGTTAGATACAATACCATCACCCTTTGTTTATCTTAACACATGTCCATTTTAATTTATTTGCCAGCGTCCATCATTGATACACCTAACACCTACTGATGGCATCGTCGCCAACAACCCCAAAGTGACCACATGAACCGTACGTAACAGCAATGCCAATACTTACCACTTATTCAAAACGGCGTCAGAGGACGATAATTGTCAACAAAGCTATAACACAATGGTTTGTCAATAACGGGATTTGACAGGTGGTCGCTAATTGATCGCGTGCAGCATTATCTAAGCCTTTAACCAGCACAAGCAAATAAAGAAATATTGACATAGCGGGTTGGACGCGACACGCCATAGTCATAAGTTGCAGCTTTTAAAAAAGAAAGCTTCTGAATGACCACACGTAATAGTTATACCATGGGTTGTCCGCCTGTACGTGGAGATAATCCACGAGCTTTAGCGAGTGGATTATCTTACGTACAGGTGGACAACCCATGGTATAACTATTTTATTACACCTACATCAATGTAGACCTTGCACATCACGAGATATTTCATGCTAAAGTTGGTAAAGGTGATATAATGTCGTTTATTCGTTATGGTCTTGGTTGCTCTTGATTCAGAAACATGCTTTTTGAACATTGCTGAGAAGGTCGACAAACGCAACGCGGACCAATTAGTCTCTTAGTGACCATTCCCAAATTAGCATATAAACAAATAGTTTGTGGAAAATCAGAAAAGGCCATGTGTATCATGTTGCTTTTTATGAAGATTACCAACTTAACACGCAAAGCTTAAGTAATGTGTGCTATATTTGTCAAATTAAAATCTGATTGTATTTTGGGATGCATTCGACGCTAGAAAGCCTCTGCGTGCGCAAACATACGGTTTCCTGTTCATTTCGCCAGAAGCCTAACCAACTTCGCATGCAGCCTTACAATGCTAAAACCGTCTGGCGTTTCCAGAATGCCGTCAATTTGCGTTATGTACAAGCATTGTGCACATCTTCAAACGAAATCTCACTCTAAGGAAACAAAATTCAATTACGTTTCATGTGGTTGCATGTGGGTGACGATGGGTCCAAATCAATGTCTTCAGCATTATACGGTTTTGTTTTCATTTCGCCAGAAACCAAACCAGTTTTACACACAGCCTTGCGAGCCTTCCGTCAGGTGGCGCACTAAATCAAAGCTTCCGATTTCCGTTATTTTTGGCTGCCTCGACAAAAGACACCAAGATCCAAGGCGACCACGACAGGTGTGTCGCGTGTTAACTGTAAAAGGAGGGCATAATCCTCTTTTACCAACAATACAGCGCCATCTGCCGGAGCGGTCTGCTTGAAAGAAAATACCCAAATATCATTATCATCTTCCTGTATATTAGCGTGTCGCGAGAAAGCGGGACTGAATCAAAGTGATGCTTAAGCTTATTTGTAAGCTACCAGGACTATTTAAAAACCTGAAACTTTCGATATAGCATGAACAACTTTATGTTTTCCATGAACCAAACAACAAATGTGCAGATCAGCTTGCGCATTAGCGCAGGCTGACCTGCACTTTTGTTGTTACCATACAAAAATGTTTTCTCAAGGCGTTGCTAATATGATAACGGATTTTATGCTACATGACAGATGGGAGTCTCAAAATTTCTTTAATAGTTTTACCGACACAGAATTTGAGCTCTCTTGTTCTGGTATCGTCATACGGGTACACCTAAATTATTGTCATTAACGAATAATCTACTGTCCTGCCAGTCAAGAGTGACAGTGACGTCATGTTTGTTTACAAAGTTATGAGAGACTTAGGATCGATAGATCACTTGTGTAGTAATCCTATCCACAGGATAGGATTAATACACAAGTGATCTATCGATTCGCATTAGCTCAAGTAGAGTGTACAAGTAAATATTTTACTTAACAATTGTAAACAAATCACGACGTCACTGTCACTCTTGGCTGGCAGGACAGTATTGGGACGAAATATTAACCCGTCATTGTTTTTCCGAAACTACATCCGAGCGCGACGCCGATTTAAGATTGTGGACAGTTCCAGTGTGTATGTGGGGGATGGAAGTGGGGTGGGGGGAGGGGCACTCACTTTCAAAATGAGTAGGGGCGCCAACATAACATTACGAGCTATTTCGTGCTAAAGTTGATATTAGTTTGTATGATAAATTAGTGATACCTGTATTCAATTTTTTCATTTGGGGAGGTATATCGTCGGATAAACGGTTTTACGGCCGTAAAACGTGATTTCCGATTGTATATCCGACGATATACCATCCCAAATTAAAATTTTGAATATGGATATCCCCATTCTAATGCACTTCTGCAGTTTCGTCTCAAAATGGAGCGTTGCAAGCCGCATAAAGCCGCACGTCATCCAACGAAATGAGACGTAACTATTTCCGACAGTATATGACCTTATCCAATCAAACGTCGCGTTACAAAAGCATGTGCATTAGAATGACCAGATAGAGGGAAGAATAGTAAACTCATTGTCACAGCCTTGTTGGCGATCATGTCATTTCAGCTTGCATATGACTATGCACTCTAACAGAATATTTACTTTGGCTAGGTGGCTCGGCAGAAACGTCGGTAGATGACAGGTCAATGGTTCCCTTTCTCACAAAGAAATCTAGACTGGCTCCAGTCCTGACAATTTTTCATCAATGTGTCATATCATATAATTGTAGCCAGTCTGTTTTAAACCAGAGCCATAAGAGTGACTTGCTACAAGTATATGATATGACGCATTGATGAAAATTTGTTTTAAGGACTGGAGCCAGTCTAAAAGAAATCAAACACGAAGAGAAGCAAAACAGAACGGATGACAAAATAAACTCGTCCATTGACAAATCAATCTGATATTACCGCATCAGAAAATAGGCCATAACTGCGTAGCCGAGGAATCAGAGAAAACAAATATTGAATGCAAATAAACGCTAAATTAACCTGTGTTTGATCAAATGACAATAAAACTATAAGCCCGGCAGGTGGTGATATTCTGTTTTATTCATGAAACAAAGAGCCCCGGAGATAGAAGTTGCAGATTTTATCCTGAAAACATAAAATCTTAGAATCGATCGCCGGCGGGAACCAACGTTGCTGTGAATGCGGCAACGTGAATTAATGTAATCATTGCGCAGACGATTAGAGTACCTCACGGTAGCGATATAATTGAGCCATGACATGTGATTTCCAGCAATTTGACATTTTGACAAGTGTAGACTCAGACGAGCATATGCAGCTTCCTTTTAAGCTTAGAAACTCCAAAATTATGTTAAATCAGTAGCTTAACAATCATAGAATACTCAAGCGACTGATCAGACTGTGCGTGTGCGCAGACTGATCTGAGGCATTGCTGGTCGCACATACCACATTGTTGGAAATCCCATGCCGTAGCGATATATTATTTGAGCGGTGGCGTCATGCGGTTATACTCTATTGGCGCAATGTTGGCTTTGACTGTGGCCCGGTTCTTAATGGTTTTATCCATTTGCTTGATTAGATCAAAGCACTGAGAGTACTGATGGGGACGGCTGTATTTAAGCGTTTAAGTCTTCAAATAGGGAGATTTTTAGTTTGATACCTTTTGTACAACCTGTGATTTAGCTAACAAGAATGGTTAACTAAAACCTTACAACAAAAAAGCCAAACAAGGACCAAGAAAAAAAATAGAAGAAACAATAAACAATTAATCAACATCAAAACCACTTCCTTAGAACTGGCAGCATCAAAATTTGAAACCACTTGGTTCCTATATAAATTGTCATTTCTTATTTGTATCTACATCACACGGAATTAGATATGAATTGATGTACTGCCATATAACGGACAGGGTAAACAGTTTTATTATAGACTATTAATGGTTATGCATACGTATCTACAATATAAGACTATAGGTACTTAATTGCTGAAGGAACAGGACTTACTCTCATACTTTAGTATCACCGTCCATTTGTATGTACATATGGTCAAATTAAGATACTATTCTTTCTCAGCTTTTGACTTCAGCAGAATCCATCTAGAGTGAAGATCTGTCCAGTAAAATTAATTTAGGCACCAAGTGGTTTCTGCTGTTGTCAGCTCTGAGACAGTGTTTCAGTGTTGACATAATGTTGGGATCATATCTCTTGTATTATTTGAAGTAGGAATGCCAAAATTCGTGAATTCATGTATCTTGGGGTCACGGTGCGTCGCGTACCCTACCTTAACATATGCCCTCAGATCTAGAAAAATCGTGTCACGAGCATAAATCCTATATTATATGATATAGGAATCCCGAATTTGGTTTGTGGACACATCCTGGGGGTCAGGGAGTGTCGAATATCATTCAGTGTCACTGTTACCTTGCTTTCTGGCCTCAGTTTTAGAAAAAAAATATCGTAAAAATGGGCTGTCCAATGTTGTCAAATAACGTTCCATAATTGTGTCGCATGCTAGATCCACTATCATAACATATCTTGTTCACGATAGACTATAAATGGCCATGCATAAGCCGGGTACTTAAAATCCAGCCACATAAAAAGAGTAGACCTATACGCGATGGAAGCACGTTTTAAATGGTAAACAATTACAGCTCTGACGTTTATATCTCAGAGCTTTGAACCATTGTAAATGGACAGGCTGGAGAAGTTAAAAATTGAAGCATGCAGTGTGCATGAATACATATTATAATCAGGTTAAACGACCACCAGCTTTTTTAGGCTAATACTTGTTTCATAATTATTATTACCTGCGTGGCCTCAGCGAAAGCAGGTCTAGTAGTAGGTCCACTCCGTCCGTTCGTACTCACGAATGGACTCTCGTTGGGTACTTTAAATTTCCGAAATTTCTTGGTACTTTAAATCTCCAAAATCAATTACGGAATAAACCTCATTTGCATATAAAGGGAGCTAATGCCTCGGTTACATTTGCCTTATTACGAGTATACGATGCCCATACGATGTCCAAATCACCGTTTCCGTACCGCCTCCGCAGGGAGACCTTGCGATCATCGTACGGATTTACGGGCATCGTGGCCTCTACGATTTTGTTTAACTCCGCACAATGACAAATTTGAAAAAAATCGTAAGCCCGTAGCCCGTAGACACATCGCAGTGACATCGTATGATCCCCGTACGGGCACCGCACGATGATCGTGAGGACAACGCAGGGTTTTAGATTGTCATCTTGGCCCAAAAATGATCGTACACTCTTGCGATAGTCGTAAGGAGCCCGCAAGGTCGCCGTACGATGCCTTTGCATGGCCCATAAAATCGTATGGACATCGGACGGTCATCCTGCGGTAACCCTAAGGCGATGGCACGATGATCGTGCGTTCGCCTTTCGACTTATCATTAGCTGTTTGTTTCATTTCAATATTTGTCTTCAGGTGATGTTTCTTATACCACCACTCAGTGCGACTCAATATGGACACAGTTCAGTTTGCTGATGGAAGCAGTCTAATCATGAGTGGATCCAGAGGGGGGGACAAGGGGTCCGGACCCCCCCCCCCCTGGAAAATCACAAAAATATAGTTTTTTTTATCAAAACTGGTCCAGATCCCGTAGAAAATCTCAAAGCTAAACATGTACCAAGCCAGCATTACATGACGGGCCAGCATCGGTCTGCCAGCGAAACGCCGTTTAAAATGACGTTTCGCTAGCGGGCCAATAATTAGTGGTATTTGGATCCTCTCGCCCTTATAAAGTAAAAAAGTTGAGTTCGACCCCCTCTGACATAACTTTCTGGATCCGTGCATGCTAATCAGGGCCCATAGAGTATGTTTCCATGATAAAATTATCTGAAGAGCAATTCAAAATATGCACGTAACGTGAAATGCATATGCATTTTCAGTATATAAAATGCTGGTTGGATAAGGGGTTTAATTAATTAGATAAGATTAAAAAAAAGTCCAGATATTTTTGTGATTTATAACTCTGGGATTTGAATTTGAGTATTACTTCAAGGAATAAAATCTCAAAGTGAGAAGATGTGACTAGTTCGAACATTGAAATTTGAATGAATGAATGTTCTACAAAATGTATATTACTGAAAACGAATGGCAAATGTGCTGACCAGGCCGAGTGGAAGAAAGCGCATTCTGATCAGTACCTTTGCTGTTCGCATGCAACGACTTCATTTTTGCTTATGACGCAGATTTTATGTGTTGCTGGCCGTAGAGTGCCTTTGAATGATTAAACTGAATAAAACCATAATAAGCGTTTTAGTCTACGCTGATACAATAAAAGCATCTTTATATTTTCAATTAAAGTGCTACTTTTCGAATTATAAAAGTGTACTATAAAAAAGTGGTTGCAATATTCTGTGATTTAAACTTTATGAAAACTGCAGAACTTAGAAATCGACATTAAAATATACACAAAGGTATCACGCTGTTTCATACCTTGGGACCATGTTCAACTAAAACACTAGCCTCTTCACATCACGATTTGTGATCACATGACTTTGAAACATAGTTCAAATGGAATGCAAAAATGAACATGGATAGCCGTTTGAATCCATGCACATAATTACACGACAATTGCACAGTCAGCGTACCGACTCCTTGCGACTTCCGCAAGGTCATCGTACGGGCATCGTGCGATTTATATAGGGAGGTCATGAAGATAACACGATGATTGTACGATAACCTTGCGGTTGTCGTACGATATCCGCAAGGTCTCTGTAAACTTTTGTTCTAGTTTGTCGCCGAAAGAAATTGTAAGGTGATCATAAGCAATGTAAACAGATACGTCGTAGCTTTTAGCCGCCTACGATGCCGAAAAAATCGTAGAGAAAATCGTAGACAAATAAATCGTACGACGACCGTAGCAAATGTAACCTAGGCAATATAAACTCAAAATGAAGTTTATTCCGTTAAACTTTTCTGGGATTTGTTGGGTACTTACGCTTTATTGGCAACCAACAAGAATCCATATGTAAGAGAGTCCGTCTTTCCGTCTGTCCATCCATCCGCAATACTTTTAGGGTGCCTAGTTTTTGTAATCTGTAACTCCAAAAGTTTTCATTCATTTCTATTAAAACTTTGCATAGTGATTGTTCACATATAGAAGATGTGCACCTTCTATTTTGTGCATAATTCATGAATATCAAGTTTCTTATTTTTGAGGGGCGTTGCTCTTAGACATATTTTCTGTCCAGAATGCTAAGATGGTGTCTGGTCTGTGTAATCTGTAACTCAAACACTTTTCATTCCTTTATATTCAAACTTTGCATAATGATTGTTCACACATTGAAGATGTGCATCTCTTATTTTGTGTTCATTTGAAAAATATTTTCTCAATTTTTGACGGGTGTTGAACTTAGAATTTTTTTCACTCTGAAATGGCTTTGGGTGTATAGTTTGTGTTATCTGTAACTCCAACAGTTTTCGTTTCTATATATGAAAACTTTGCATGATGATACGATTGAACATGTGCATCTCTGATTTGGAGCACATTCCCCAAATATTTTGTTTCGTGTTTTGGGGTCTTGAACTTAGGTATTTTTTACGTTAAAAATGCTTAGATGGTGTCTAGTTTGTGTAATCTGTAACTCCCACAGTTTTCATATCTTTATTATTCAAACTTTGCATAATGATTGATCATTCATGCATTGAACATGTGTACCTCCTATTTTGTGCACATTTGAAAACTATTTTCCGTTGACTTTGGACATTTTTCCATCCGAAATGGTTTGGGTGTCTCGTTTATGTAATCTGTAACTCCAGCAGCTTTCATTCTTTTATATTCAAACTTTGCATTATGGTTGTTCCCACGTTGAACATGTGCAGCCTATATTTTGTGCACATTTGATAGTATATTTGGGAGTTTTGAACTTAGACATTATTATGTACTCTCATGTTTTTCTTCATACGTAGGCTTGGACCCAGCATCTACTGTCTACCCCCAAAATATATCGGGAACATCAGCCAGACCCCAAAAATTATTTGTTATTTTGGGCTACCCAAAATAATATCCCCATCCTGCACATTGACTTTAAGAAAACCCCTGAAATCCCTGAAATGTATAGAAATGACCTCTAAAACCAGTCCAATTTTGTTATGATATATCCACAAAATCTTCATACCCCCAAAAATAATGATATTTCTGAAACCCCCCAAAAATATTAAAATTCAAGATTTTGAACCCCCAAAAATGGTCCCAGCCTACGTATATATATGAAAATCTCAGCCCCCCCCTCCCCCCCCCACACACACACATTCTTGGGGCATCAGGGTGTGAAAAGCGGACGTTACAAAAAATAAGATTAAGAAAGTGGCACCAATTACAATTAAAGTATAATAGTGAGCGTGCATCAAAGTGGTCTTAAATCATCATTGCCGACCCCTGTGAGCTGAGAAGAAACAGAAAACATAATATAAAATTATGCTGTTTCGAATCAAACATGATTTCGTGTTAACCCGTAGTAATGTTGTAGATGCGCAACCTGATTTGTTGAGTCTTCTCTCGATATAGAATCATAGGTCTAGATTAGCAAACAATTCCAGCGTAATAGTGAGAATGTTTTCTTGTCCACCAGTTTTAATATTTGCTTTGGGTACTCAAAAGATGAGACAGTTCTATTTTGATTATCCACAACATATGCCTTGGTAGAGATTTAAACATATGTTTGGATGCTTTAAAGAACCGTCTTATTGAGACAATTCTTTGAGTACCCACAACTATGTTTTGGTTGAGAAATAGAAACTGTCCACCGCCACCGCCGATGGGCCGAAATATGTGTTAATGCATTGATGGTGAGGGTTCAAAAAGCTGCTATATGCATTTTTTAAAAAAAAGCTAATGCTTGTAAAAAAATAAACTTGGCTTCACTAGAAAAATATGACCTCAAAATGCATTAGAATCGCTTTTACGGACATTTTGAATTAGAAATATTTCTTTAGGGAGGCCCTATCCCCCAACGAGAGGGGTCGTTTCTCTCGTGCTCCCCCCTCCCACCCCTACACACACACACACACACACACACACACACACACACACACACACACACACACACACACACACACACACACACACACACACACGTGCCTTTGACACTCGAAAGACGCATACTACATTTCAAGATCGTACCACTTTTCAAAAGTCGACAACGACCCTTGAGTCAGTTAGCAGCCTATATTGATGAAAGCATAGGCAGCATTATACCTCCATGAAATGACATTTTCTTGATAAAAGTTTTATTGAGGATTTTCATAACCTTGAAGTGAGCATTGAAATAACGCAACGATGGTTGCACCCCGTTGTTGTATTTACTGGTGCAGACTCGCCAGAGCCTTCGCTGCTCGTATAAATAGGACACAAGTCGTCATTTGAGCCAACGCAAAAAATTTTGGTACAGTGACGAAGGCTCAGTTGTGCCTGTGCGAATGTGCAGACTCTCCAGAGCATTCGCTGAAGTCATATATGACAGCGAAAGCGCATTTCGGGCCAGCAAGAGAGTTTGGTACTTATTAGATTGTCGACTGACAAAAGGCTCAGGTGAACCTGTGCAGCCTTGTGAATATTCACCAGAGCCTTAACTCGCTGCTCGCATAAATGACACACACACCGCCGATCGAGCATGCACATGGGATTCTGATACTGTTACGAAGGCTCAAGCGAGCCTGTGCAAATGTGCAGACTCACCAGAACCTTCGCTTCTGGAACACAGATTTCCATTTGAGCCACCACATGATATTTTGGAACTGTGATGAATCATTAGATGAGCCTGTTCTTTAGAGCATTTTCTGCTTGCAAAAATGACACCGAAATCGCCATTTGAGAGAGCACGAGATTTTGACACTTATCGCATTGTGAAGTGACTACGGCTTTGGCGAGTCTGCATATTTGCGCTGACAGTTTCGTCTGAGCCTTCGCAACAGTATTAAAATGTCGCGTGTTTGATCAAATGGTGATTGGGTTGTCGCTAATACGAGCAGCGAATGCATGACGAGTCTGCACATTTGCCTGAGACACTCAACAATGCGACTGCGAAGGCGAGTCTGCACATGTTTGCACGGAGTCGCCCGAGTCTTCGTCACTGGACAATGCGTTAAGTACCAAAAGGTCGTGTTGACTTAAATGGTGATATGGTTCACATTTATGCTAGAAACGAAGGCTCCGTGAAGTATGCACATTGTACAGTCAACAGGTTTAGATTTTATTTACCTTTTGGCTTTTGCATTTTCCAGGGTGCATTAAATGGGAAAATGTATTAAATTGTAAAAATTAAATATAAAATCACAGCTGGGATATTAATAATCAAAACTTAGAACAAATATTAATGCAATTGGACAAGTCTGAGAGGTTCAAACACAAGTATGTAGTGCGTAAGACGACTTAAAATCATATCGCTAAACGACCGCTAACTTTTTTAAAAAGCCAATTCTTGTATATGTATCAACTGGTTCCCTGCTCACGTGGTCGCTAATTATATAAATTTATTATTGCGCGATAATAATTTACATATATTTATGATTGGTTTTTTGAAATCGAGCAGATAAATCTCATTTACTGTAGATCTAGACCTATTTTTAAAAAGACAAAAACAACAACGACAATAAAAAACACGAAACAAGTTGGAACTATTTTTACGCGGAAGCTTCTTAATAGGTGTTGTTAGGATTGTATTAATCCCTTATCATGCGGCTTGGTAATGCCCTGTTTTGAATACAATGTAGATTCATATCAGCCGGCTTCTCAGAAAGTAACTGATCCAGAATCAACTGTTTACCTCTCTGCCTCTAAATCAACCATTTAACCTTTATACTTTGCAACACATATGCTGAAAATTGGGATAAATGGTAACATATTGATGTGTTCAACAGTGCAAGAGCAAATTACGACGTGTGGTCAAAACGCTATTGTTAAAATTGGGGAACGGACTAACATCCGTCCCCAAAAATCGTCGAGTCGTACATGTACATGTATGCATGCAATGACAATGGATCAAGATTTATGCAGACAATTAAACAAATATCAAGTCCTAACGGTCTCTTCCAAGCATAGTCTTTGAATGAAATATCTTGCAACCCAATGTTCCAGCTATAAACGAACCTGTAACCACTAGATATCATTTTCGACGAAGTGCTACTGAAACACTCATGTAAGATATTTGTTCAAAATGGCGTCCGTACAAAATGTACATGTAGCTTATCACAGGCCATGCATGCTGTGCGTTTTGGTGTTAACTTCATAAAATGTTAACAAAAAAAAAACTTTTTGTGGCTTTTCCATGGGTAGAAACCAGTACTGGGCCCGGATAGTTTATGATTTGTGTGTTTATTATATGACGGGAACTCCCGAATGCTCAACCGAAAGTGGTTTTATGGAGAAACCGGGAATCGAACCTGCGACCCCTGGTTTACAAGGCATAGCGCTTATCCACTACACCACGAATGACGAGATGCAGTTTTGAAAATCATTCACTGCCAAACGTTGTTCTGTATTAAAATCGCCCTGCAGGCCCCGGGAAATCGCCAAGGTGAGTCAACCTTCTATCATGCATCACCAATGACCTATCAATTAACCAGGCGTGTGCATTTCAGATTAAAATTTCGCGGTTCTCTGGAAAGATTTTTTATAACACAGCATGCTTTTTAAATCAATTTCATAATTCTATTGATTGTACCTGATGCACCTTTCAGGTGATCCGTACATTGCTTTCTTGTGGTGACAATCATTATTGCGCGAGAGCTTATTGAGCGCTGACATTAAAAATTGCTCGCTCATTTGGAAATGGAACTTTTCACATGCGAGATGCCAGATAAAAGTGTCGTTTGTAAGAGTTGTTGCATAATGCCGAAATAAGCCAGTTATGGCCATTGTAGGTCAGATTTCTGGTGGTACAAGGGCTGAGCACTGAGGATAAAGCATGTTGCATAATGCCGAAATAAGCCAGTTATGGCCATTGTAGGTCAGATTTCTGGTGGTACAAGGGCTGAGCACTGAGGATAAAGCGCTTTGTTCAAGAAACACATCACAATATCCAGCGAGACTCGAACCCGAGACCTCTACAGCCACTCAGCGGCGCTTATCACCGTAGATGCCATTTTATATGGGACCAAACACTAGGCTGTTCTTTGTTACCAACGAACATCATGTATATTTATACCACCCTCACCAACTTTAGCACAAACTATCTCGTGATGTGCAAGGTCTACATAGATGTAGTTCAGACCATGTTTGCCCACTTGTACGTAAGATAATCCACTCGCTAAAGCTCGTGGAATATCTCCACTTACAGGCGGACAACCCATGATATAACTATTACGTATATAATTGCTAATATATGAATGAAGCCCGGTTTCGGGCATCAACCATACATCTGACAAGGTTACACTTTGTGCAGCAGGTCATATCAAAACAAATGCAGAAATGATTTTTCAAATTCTATTAAAAAAACATACATTTTTAAGTTGCAAAATACGACGACCAGCGATGACTCGTGTGAATCCGTGCAGCAACGCCAGGATTTCGCTATTCACACATGCGACTGCACAAAATCACCCTGTAGCACAGACTAAATGAAGAACAATTTTATCACGTAAGAAAATAAAGGGGCACTATGATGGCTGATCTTGGCATATTTATTTCTCTCACACTCATGAGTGGAATGACCATATGAGTCCATGTTCCGAAGGATTGACCAAGTATGCGCAGACCTTTCATTCTTTCTTTACGTTTTGAAAAGTGTCCTTTGTTCGTAGATGCGATGAATTTGTCAATACTATGCCCCGTCGACGAAGCTTTTAAAAATTTAAAATTTCTCATCAGGTCGCGAGCCAATAAGAATATGTCGCGTGCCTGACACGCGCCCAAGTCACACACGATTGGTTCTAGTCAGGTTATGTGACATTATCACTTGTAGGTTTTCGAGCGCTCAAGCGAAACGGACTACCTGGGCGAGTCCATTGAAACTTTCACAGGTAACGACAGGTGTGGGTTTAAAATTGTTGAAGTGAGGTGTAAAGGTAAAAGAGAGAGGATGTGTGAAACTGTCGAATAATGTGTTAAGGTAGCGACCGAGGCTTTTGTTCATTTTGGGTGAGCTTTGATGTTTTGAGAGGGAAGTTCAACACAGGTGTTTTATACCTGAACCAGGCATAGGTCAGCGCTCCGACTAACTTTTGTCACCCACTTGTGAGCAGCACTCAATTTTTTTTGAGTGTATGCTACATGCGAGGATCCCACTGAAACTCAATGACAACAATTTTTAATGGGAAATCAAGTTTTATGGAAACAAATACCACTAATAGCGGCCCAAATTTGAATCATTGAATGCTTTGTGATTCTCGAGGGGATCCCGACCAGTATTGCCAAGAAACCCTATAGCTTTGTGATTTACAGGGGGGGGGGGGGTGTCCTGACCCCTTGTCCCCACCCTCTGGATCCACGCATGTACAATATCCTGTTTAAAAGTATGCTGTAAGTGAGCGAAACCCTCTATAACTAAGACTCCACTTAGATGATTTTTCTGACATTGGGTTTGCAAAACAAAAAGAATTTCAAAAATCTAGTTTGAGGCTTTGCTGAGTCAAAAGTGAAACAGGTAAACACGTCGAGGAGCAGTGTGTAGCGCTTTTGACTCCAGATCGAAAGGAGGCGGTTTCGAGTCCGAGCTGTACGGTTTTCTCGCGCGCTTCGGATCTTGTAATTGCTCGACTGGAGCGACTATTCAATTCGCGTTATAAATGAACGACTATACGAATTTGCGATACGACCGCTTAATACGGTATGGTTTTGTTTGTTTGTTTGATTTGATTCTTTACGTCCTATCATCAATTTTTCCGTTAAACAGGGACGGGTCTTCCTGGGTTGAACCAGTACTAAGCTAGGATAATATAATACGGTATGGCCCAGCTCGTTACGTGACAACCTTTCATGCACCCAGATTTCCTTAATTGATTTTAGATAAGACTGCATGAATAAAAAATATCTTTCTTGTTTCTCAACCAATACATATGTTGTGTGAACTCAAAAGAACCGTCCCAATGAGACGGTTCTTTTGAGCACAAAAAACAAATGACTGAACTGATGAATAAGAAAATATTCGCAAGTTTACGCTCAAAATTTGTCGCAAGTTTACGCTCATTTTTTGTCTATCTGGACCTACTTTAACCCATAAGGCGCCACCTATAATTTGCAGCAGACGACAAATTCAAATTTTACTACTTTTTCAAAAAATAACAAATAAGGCACGGTATTTCATGAAAATCGATTCTCATGATATATCATACCTTATTTTTTCAAAAATAAGGAAAAATGTTGCAAATTTTGTCGTCTGCTGCAATTGTGATGGCGCTTTAAGGGTTAATTGAAATTAAAGAGAGTGAATCAGGTCTGATGACTGTGAGTCTATCAATAATTTACAGACTAATTTGATGTATTTCACTGACAGAATATACTGGATTCGAAATAAGATTACATGTATATTCATAGAGTATATTACAAGACAAATCTAACACTGAGAGATAAGAAAATACAGTGTAAATGCATGCAGCAATTATAGTTATCCTTGTCAAAAGAATCTTGTCTCCCTCCCGTTCACGAAGTTTCTCTAGGAATGGGCTGAACGACCAAAGACCGAACCAGAATTCAGAAGGCAAGACCGGACTAAAAAAACAAAATTGGTCACTTATTCTCATAAATTCACTGACCACCAATGTGTCAACATCTGCAGGAGCTAAAAAGAATCAGTGGATCTACTATCACTAATTTGATTGGCTGTTGTAATGCCAGGGTATTTACCTGTGGAATGATTGACACATTTTATCATCTCAGTGACTGTGCTGCCGTTAGCTGGATAAGATCAGTGGTCTAATATAATCGATAGAGTAGCTAAGCACCACCCACTTACTGTCTTATACAGACAGCTGGTTCTCTGCGCTGGCGGGGGGGGGGGTGGGGTAGGGACAGGAATCCTGCCTTAAATTTACACAGCCCACAAAAGTCGATGAACATTCTTGTGAAACGAAAGGGAAACTCTGATCGCAGAATCACCCATAACGTTATCTGAACCCTGGTTACTTTAGACGCTGTCTGTGTTTGCAATGTGTCAAGCGTCCATTAACAGAAAGCGACCAGACGCCATATTGTCTGTTCATTTCAGCTTCTGTCACACACAGGTTCCCAGCAATATCACTGGAGACAGGCACCGTATCAAAAAATATGATATTCCCCTTGAGCGACAATACTGGAACCAGTCCAGATGAAAAATGCACTTACTGAAAGCTAACAGAAACGCAGAATTATTTGGATTTAGTCAAGAGTGAGCAATTAACCATTATTTTTCATATTTCTCAATCAAAACATAGCATCCGTTATCTGTACCCATAACACCCGTTATCTGCACCCACAATCTGCACACATTGTCTGCTGATATTGGCGGTTTTGTCAAAAAGATATTCGTAAGAAAACAAACTTGGCAGTGTGGACTGGTCAGTCTTTCTGTTTTCACACCACAAAACACAAGACAGGAAGTAGACAAGCTAAGTCACGTGTACACTTTTGCGCACGCGTGGAGACTGGACAGGTTTAATGCTCATTGAAGTATTTCCCCTTGCAGATATGTTCGTTTTGTTTGTCCATCGATCTCTCGGATTTGAGTGACTGCAAACCATTGCAAAACGACACCATAAAACCCATGCCAATAATCTCGCGAGATTACCATAGCAACGAAAAATGACAATAAAAAGAAGACCCAATCATCTAGTAATGGACAGAGATAAGACAATTCCTTTCTTTAAAATCGAATGGAATTTTACAATTAGTCGTCTATAAGTCAGGGGGTTTCCCCTTCAGTTAGAACAGAACTTCTTTATAAAAATTAGTCGGCATTTAGACAAGGTTGCAACTTCAAAATAACTCCACATATTTAAAAAACCCTAGGTCCGACTTTTTCGTTGTTGTTTTTTTATATTCATTTTGGATAAAATCCCGTCTGTCTACATACGACTTATTTACGTATCGAGAGTAATTTTGGTTTTGTAATCGAATAAATTCGGTACGATCTAGCTTCGTTAGACTTATTTTGTGATTGACGTGTCCTTAATTGAGAAAATTGTTGTGGGAGTTATTTTCGCTTTACGTCCAGTATTGCTAATGAATGGGTAGACCGACTGAGTCTGTTTTGAATATTTTTTTGGAACTCGGGATCTGTTCAACATCAGCTATTCTAGAGAGTTATAATTGTTTTCGAAATTTCTACACTTTGAAGAAATAGTTCGTGTTAAAATGGCTGTTTGCTTTGAAATGATAGTGAGTGAAACATAAACCACAGTGCAGTTATTCAAAACTATGTCTTTTGTTGCCGATTTTCATTCGAAAGTTGAACTTTTACTGAGTTAATGGTGTTTTTGCGAACTGGGAAGCTCCTATGTCACCTTTTAACGGTTATTCGGTCATTTCAGGAACAGTAACTCTTATTTAATTGTTTTCTATGAATGGACGTAGTGTTATAGTATACCAGCGTGATATGCGTATGAATATCGCTGTTTATCAGGTCAACCACGCCTCGTAGTGTATTCCAATGAATGGTAATAAGCCGTTTCATGATAAAACCTGCCTTTCAGAATTTTAAAAGACTACTCTGTTTAATACAGGGGCTATAGTTAAGTCTCAGAAATTTGATGTCGCAAGTTGGGCTATCATATCTTACATGTATAACCAACAGCAGTGTGCACGTGCTGGCCATTGCATAAGGATATATCTCAGTCACGCATACATGTCATAAACTGAATGACCTGGCGCTTTCACATCGTTCCTTGATTAGATTTCTTGTAAATGTTATAGTATTTGGGCCAGCTCATTTAATTTATCACACCCTTTAAACATGAAAGCGCAGCCATCCACTATATTTCGGTCTCTGTATTCTTCCTGCGTGTACGCTGTTCATATAAACATAAATGCGGCAGATACCGTAATGCATTTAACATGCGTGAAGTAATCATGCATGCACAGCCATCAAGTGGGTCTATGCACCTTATTTTCGGCCCATATGTTCGTCCAAATGGTGCCTGCTTAAGTCGTCTGCTGCACATAGTTGATAACTTTATTTGCTTATGTTAGTACAGAGGCAAACTCAAAGTGTTTAAGTGTTTAATAGAGTCGGTTCTGGAATGCTCTCTTTTCAGTACATATTTTTGTCCACAAACATTATTTGCCCGATTGTTGTTAGTTATTTCCCTGTAAGTGTTCTTGCTAGTATGCACGCATGTGCAGTCTGTTCTTGAGCTTTCGGTACTCGGCCTAGGTAGTGTTTAATGCAGACGGATCTTTGGAAATTTATATAAAAAATAAATAAATAAAAGAAAGTCAGCACCATATTTGTGCACACAATAATTATTTCAGAAAAGAGCCCAGTTTTGTTAGGTTATTTTGTACTAGTGAACGCTCTTGCGAGAATGCGCGCATGTACGGTTTCGTGGAAAAATCAATGCAGTCGGAACTTTGGCAAGTTTATAAAACAATCTGCCGAAACGACCGACCCTAAAACCAGGCCGAAAACGACCCAGCCGAAACTACCCACGGCCGGAAGCCTATGTTTAATGAATGTGCTACATCCACTTTCCAGCGTCAAGGCAGGACCGATATATAGGTCACTGGTCATTGCTACCACGTCGTGCAACAGAACACATAGCGACTTCTTTGATCTTAAACATTGCTATCAGCGAGCCTCTGCTGATAACATAAGCCGAAACTTTTCTCCCAGATCTGGTCCGACTGATCAAACCTGACGGTTTTCCTGACTTCTTTTATCATACATTTGAATCTACATGTAAAAAACAAAGGCGCCGATGGGACTGCGCGGGCGCTCAGGGTGGTCCCTGCTTTTAACAAAGTCGGGGTTCTCGCGGCTTTAAACATTATATAGGCGTCTGGTAAATAAAGCAAATTTCGATAATCTCAAGGTCTATTCTGTTTTCAAATACAGAGCCAAAAACCATGCTCTATAAGTTCCTTACATGCGTATATGAGCAGTTAAAGGCCTCAACTTAAACGGTAAGATTTGCCTTATGCGATTCTGTCTTATAAGACTCCTTCTTTGAATAAATACCTGGAGATAGTTTCATCACGGAGGGAGGTTTCATTGTTGTTTATGTAAAAATGATTAATTGATTGAGTGAATAATTGATTGATTGTGTTTGTGTACATCATTCGGTTTGTTGATACATGTACTCACATGTAGCTTGTGATGTAATGAAAGAACGAACTCTTTATCTGCTAAAGCCGAGTTCATTGATATGGCACTTAATGCCATATCTTTTCTTGTTTAGGATTGGTTCATGTAATCACAGAGTTAGGTGCATGTAGCTACAAAGTTAGCCTCAATTTAGGTACATTTAGTTACTGAGTTAGGTACATGTAGCGACATAGTTAGGTATATGTAGTTACAGAGTTAGGTACATGAAATTACAGAGTTAGGTGTACTGGTACTGTCGCAAGACGGTGCAGAACATACCGTATCTATCAGACTTAGAGAATATAGATTTGCCTTGCAAAAATAACACATTATACATGTCTGTGTATCAGTTTGGGCCTTTATTTACCCATTTTTAAGATTGCACGCTGGAAATGATCTGATGAGTGAGCAGACTAGCCAGAGCATTGACTGCCATGGTAGGCCTATTATGTAATGCAAGAATCCTGTGAGATTCGACCCATTTCTATCATATATTTCAACGTATGTTAGGTAAGAGCTGGTGTTATGTGTGTTTACTGTTCTTGACTCCTCGTTAATCTCAGTCACCCAGACGCTTATTGTAAATAAGTACACATCGTTGTTAATGACGTGCTACAGTTCAAACACAGTCTGTTTGGCGAAAGCAGTCTACCGGAAATGGGTATGCACTCAGTTGAACAGGAAGTTGATCAAATTGCCTCTCCACGACCACGTGGGGACCGGGAAGCTTCTGATCTCATGATTTGGAACTTTTGGAAGAAAATTGCAGGAGTCAAATGTCTGAAATTGTCATTCTCTTGTGTTCGCCATTGAAAGCTAGAAAAATTAATGGGCCAGCATTAGAAATAAGATTTTGGCACTTGCTGTAAAAGTGACCAGGGGAGGCTCAGACAATGTACATGCGCGCAGTCTTGCCAGAGCATTCACTGTTCACAAACGCAAAGAAAGGGAGTAGACTGCTACACTGACCTCGAGGTAAACAGTTTCATATAATATGGCCGCTTTCATTACAGTCCATTTGCAAATATTTAAACACCCACAACTTCCACGTTTTTCGACCGATTTAGATGAAACTGGTATCAAAATTCATGGTTGATTAAGATCTTTCATATAAAACATAGTATGCATCTGGATTGCCGTCCCCTTTAATACATACCGAAACTGCTTCATCAAATGTCATTGGTACTGCCATACCTTCAACAGAACTGGGTAAATGATTTCGGAAATTATTTTCTGTTTTTCTTGAGATAATACCTGTTTGAGTTACCAATAAGGCCAGTGACAGGCTTTTGTAGAAAGCACAGCACAGCACGGCAATCTAGACACTTTTGTTATGAAATATTGAACAAGAAAAACTATAACATGAAATATCATGTTATACTGGGGCGTTTTAAGTGGCTCATTAACGTTTCACCCAGTTTAGAGGGCATTAGATATCCACGTAGTGTATATGTATTGTCTTTTGTTTTTTTTTCTTGTTGTTGTTTTTGTATTCACTTGAGAAGCAATTTGGATGGTTTCTAACACATATAAGTAGGCTACATATTTAGATTTTTCAGACAACATATAATTTGCGTACAGAGGGGTTGAGGGTTGGTGCTCAAAAGAACGGTCTCAATGATGCGTTACTACTATTTTCGGTTAAAATGACGGCGTTTTGCCAGGCATATACATGACTGGGGGTGCTTGATAGATGGATACCGACAGTCAATATATTACAACACTAATAGCACACTATAAGCAAGTGACTAAATTAGTCTTAATCGCTCCCCTTGTTTAAGAAAAGATTTGTCTTTTTCTTCTGTTTAAAAAAGCAAATGTCCCAAGATAGTGATCATTCGTTTAGAAACACTCAACTTTGCTACATATTAAAAGTATTAGCTGTGGACAGAAGATTTTTAAAAAAATCTCCATTATGCCATATGGAAGCTCGGACCCAGTATCCGAGATGGAAGTGATCATCAGTATTGGGTAAATTTGAACCCAAGAGGCAGTGCTTGCAGTATTTATGTATGGGACTACAAGCTGTGGGTATCATGGTTTCAGAGGAGAAGATTTTTAAGTGTCTCCCCATTAATGGAAGCTAATGACTCCTGTGGCATGGCTAGTTTAGAGACCAGTAGCATGGATGTAGGAATGACTGTGTTTTCCCATTATAATTCTATTGGAGTTGTATATGCCAGAGATCGAATCCAATTAACCCAAAAACCGCATTGGACCGTTCCCCTTCATTACCAGTAACCTGACGATGCGTTATATTTAATTTGACTAAAAATGGTCTTTTGAAAACATGAACGGAAGATGAGATAACGAAAGTTTGACCATTGGTATTCTTATTCCTCCCACTAATATTCGGCTTGGGTTAGCTAACAATATCGTTACTCAACTGCGTCCGCATTTAGAGTATTGCCCAGTTGATAGAAGGAGGCGAAGGTAGTGAGATCATTCCTAAATGCTCCCATCTACCAATTGTTTGATTGTTAGATCTACAAAATGGCGTAGAGTGAGGTTTTGCCAGTAACGACAACTGCACTTCTTTGAATAAGAAGGAATGAGAATGACTGTAGAAAATATTTCATGACCAATTTCAACTTTGGAATGGTGCTGGACTGGAAGAGCGAACCCCATGACAGCCTGGTTGCCAGTCAGCCTCACACACACACACGCACGCACGACTAGTATGGGAGACCCACATCGCTGATACGATAGTGTCAGAATCTTGTGTCAAATTAATTTTGTTTAAAAAAGTGGCTTATCGCGTCAAAATATTGTGTCAAATTAATTTTGTTTAATAAAGTGGCTTATCGCACTCAAAATGTTGCACAGGAAAGGCTTTCGATCACATGTGAAACTTTGATGACCCAAATTAGAATGCCGCGGGGCTGATCTGATTCCAAATTGTTTGAAAGGGTTATCAGCAGATGACAATGTCATGTAAAGGTTTAACGCAAAGTTAAAATACATCAGTTCAACTTCAACTTGTCATAACCTCTAAAGTGTCAAACAGTTTGGGCCCCTATCAGGTCCGGACAGAATGTCGGGCCTGATCTGGGTTAAAACTGTTTGCAAATGTTATCGGCAGATGACATGTCAGATATTTTAATGCAAAAGTTAAAATACAATGGATTTGATCCAGAGTTGTCAGAACCTAAAGAGTTACCTAAAGAGTTCTGACGTGAAAAACAATTTGGATCCTGGTCGGGCCACTATGGTTGTTGTATACATATAGGGATACCCAGGTAGGTTCGAACTTGACAACTTTTTCTCATATCTAACTTTATTCACAGCATCCATTCGATCCAAACATTGCATGCGCAGATCCAGAGGGGGGAGGGGCAAATGTTGGAGCCCCTCTGAAACCTTGAAAAAATATAATTTTCTTTGAAATAAACCATTGGCATTCTGTAAAATAAGTTCGGGACTAAAGAAACGTTGTCAGAGATTTTCTATGTCAGATGGAGCTGGACACCCAGTAAATGCAATCTTAAGGACATATAATTAGCAGAATAAGGTGTGCTCGATTTAAAATGAACTCATATATGAATTACAATAAAAGAGATAGAAACTATCCCAATATTCTCATTTTCCGATGCATATCAATAGTAGGAGAATACTGCTAAAAATTAGCTTACATGGGATAAATGAAAAAAAAATAATAACGAAGCCTTGTGGATTCGAACCTGCGACCATTTAAATGCAAAAGCATAGCTGTGCGACAGTTACCGTCGCAACCGATTGCGCCATGGTATGGTCATCTGTATGTCACTGTATTCGTAAAGGTATAATAATTTGTTATCGCTTATTCAGCATCTTTCTATTTATAGATCTATCCACGGTTACTAAATTTACCCAATATAACGCATATTCTATCAATCTGTCCGGTCACTGCATCCCTATTTTTCACAAGTTATTTCTGTTATTTAATTACAATTTAGCTTCGAAACTTTAGTATAGGAGAAATATATATATATGACGAATTGACAGTGTCCTATATTAGTCACGTAAATCTCTCGCTTCGATTTAGCTGGTTTCCAGCATGCCTTGTATCTATATGGTAATAGGTACCAGCTAGGTCCAAGTTTTCTGAGTTGAGAAGAATTTTTTAACCACGCCCACCTTTGATTGACAGAATTTTAGAAATATATGGGGACTATATGTACTAATTTGAGCATTGCGTAGTCTGTGAATACTGTCTTTGAATTCGCATTTATATCTTTGTATTTATCAATAAGTTCGCCCCAGAAAATATACTCCTAGCAAAGTTTCCTTTCTTAACCATTCAAACCTTGTGGGAGAATGGTTACCAAGTAAAGAAATGGACATTGAAGTCAATTCTCAGTTGGAACAAACCAATGAATATGAAATATGAATGGCAGATTATAAAGTAAAAGGGATAAGCATGTGATTTGTTGAAATTGTATACATGTAGTAGAACGGGTGAAATGCAAAAATGTATACATTGGACGGTATTGGGTGTCTGATCTTCGTTTACAGTCTTTGCGATTGTTCTACAAAATTGCACAAGGGGGTGACCCACAGGTTTAGATAAATAAAATTTTTGAGAGTAAAATCGTAAATATTTTCTTACCAATCAGTTTTAACATATGTTTTGGGTGCTCAAAAGAACCGTCGCATTGAGACGGTTCTTTTGAGTACCCATAACATATGGTTGAGAAATAAGAAATTAATTTTTCGGTACACACTCTTAACTTAAGGCCTGGGGGTTGTTGAAAGTTTGAAAAGTCACTCACACTATGTATATTATATTGTTTCCTGCGAAAAGGTTTCAGAAAAAAATGTATTATATTATTGAGAACGCGGCTGTGGCTTTCATTAAGAGGTCTAATAATACATATGAAACCCATTATGCTTTATATGTTAAGTTTATCATCAGAGAAAAAATGAAGATCATAAACAGACTGAGATACTGATGAGCCCACCAGGCATTAGGCTGGCTCCAGTCCTTAAAACAATTTTTCATCAATGTTTCATACCATATACTTGTAGCCAGTCTTACTCTGATGGCTCTGTTTCTTAAAACAGAGCCATCAGAGTTAGACTGGCTACAAGTCTGTGATATGACACATTGATGAGAAATTGTTTTAAGGACTGGATTCAGTCAACAGAATGCGATGCTATTCAAGACTAAACGGATTTCCAGTAGGATATGATGCCCATGAGGAAACACCGGATAACAGCTTAGACCAGCAAGAGGAGTTTAAACGTAAATTTGGAAGGTTTGATTGCGATTGGACCAAATGGTTCGCGATCGCAATCAAAACTTCCAAATAAATCAAAACACAATCAATTCCCTATTTACTATGTAGGGCAAAGCCATACAGGGACATAATGCTGTTGCTTTTTCTACGCAGTGCCTTAGTACTCCTAAATGTGTACTTTGGCAAACAGTGAATACGTTTCCGCTGTTTGATTGGACAAAAACGAACTTCATTGAAACCATACAACATTTGAAATTATAAGACTCCCACCCACAAACACAATGGAACATCCAAACTTCATTGTGCCAAAATTATGGAAAATCCCATGAGTCTATATAAAGAGTTAATTGCTTGTTTTTGAGGACAACATAATGATGATCAACATATTCCACTAAACGCTTTATGGTTTGCAAATCGTCCAAGACGACTAGAAGGCCATGTATTCCTTTGATGATGGCCACGCTCCAATCGGAACTTCCTCGGCTAATTCCGCGAAATTCCATGGAATCAGACCACGGATGTACATCGAAGATTTACTTTGATAACGCGGGTGATAACGTGACACTGACGTTATAACACGTGACGCTGACGCCACAGAAACGATGTTAACACATAACAAGTGTGATTGCAGCAAACGGCTTGAATGAAGTTTATGTTTTTTTCAATAAAATATCGCTATAGCGATATTTTATTGAAAAAACATATACTTCATTTATTCTGCTGATTAAACTTTTCGGATATTCAGAATAATCGATTTTAATAGAGCTGAACCCACATGCTACAGAACTAAATTTCCAAGCGCCAGTTCCGGCTAACAAAATGGAGCTTTTTGGTACATAGTACAACGCGCAATGCTTCTTATGTACACCCGAGCCATGATTCGATTCTCGAATTGTGGCGGACTTACCCGAATGGGCCACGCTCCTAAGCGAAGAAATTCCTGTCTTATCTTAATTAGACTTATGGAATTTATTCCCTTCATATTGTTCCGCCATCTGTCCATTTTTTGTCTTTACACAAGCAAGCTGCGCTTTCACCAAGATCGATAATCTGCTTTCAAATTTCAAAGACGGCCATTAAAAATTCCAACCAGGCTACAAAGGGGGCGAAAGCATTGGCCAATCACCCAGCAAACCGAGGTCGTATGTACATCGATGCGACAACGTCGTTTCGACGTTATGTGTTAGCTGGGCACATAACCTTCAAAAGTCAAAATATATATCACTGGAAGCAGAAAAAAATCCAAACGTAACCTGTTTGAGTGAAAGTTTCCATTTTCATCTTCATATTCTGGGGTTATCATAATTTTCATGGTCATGTGCACAATTATTATTTGAAAAACAAAACAAACAACACACATAGTACATACCTTAACAAGAATGAAACAAAAGTTCGTACGCGTCGTCAAGAGATTTGTACGCAAGGACATCAAAGATAAGAAAATAAGCTACTTTTTAACGTGAACCAGTTATATTTTTGAGATTGTATACATGTATCTGATATTGGCCTAAATATTTTCAGAAATAGCCTAATAAATCACTTGCTGCAGCCTCACTTTGAAATCATTCTAGAAAACAATGGCGTAGCCAGAACGCTGAAAAAATACACACATCAAAGGGAGACTACTGGATCAAGCAGTGATTCTCTTCAATTGCGTCCCTTTTCAAAATGGGAACTTCTCTTAAAGAAAAGAATTTGCTACCAGAGACAGCGATTTTTTTTCCTTCAAGAGCAGTTCCTTATGGTTTACCACATTAGGTGACCTCCCTTGAATGTTACTTTTTTATTACGCATGTGCGTAACTGCGTAATGGGAGCTACGCGTATGGAAAAGGCACAGCTTTATCTTCATCAAGTGATACATATTTTAACTTATTGAGGTTATGATATGCTACTTAGGATAAAGTGTGATAGGCTAACTGCTCATTTTCATACGACTGAAAAACAATGATATTGGCGATGTTAATATCTAGCTACAGAATCATTGGTCAATCGGAATGATCAAAGGATTATTGACATTAATATTTTAATGACCTCTGTTGAGAAAACATTAAAATAATGTGTGCAGAGCCTTTGGTGTCCATAATGAGACATATGGGAGATAACTCGATATCCGTCCCTGTCACGGACTATGGTCATAAATCACGTAGAACTAATTACAATATTAATCATATCACGGAAATTATTCCGTGAACAGTCGGCTATCCTCGTGAAATCATGGTTTCTGAATTCCCCAAGAGGGACACAGAGACGGGTTCAATAATTATTCTCTGAGGATAGCCTGGGTCCAGTCGTTAATAGTTTTGGCCAATATTTTCTTATGCTAATATTCTAAAAATTAAGATAATAAAAAAAATAACACGTCAAAGGTATTGGTAGTCCATTTTTAATTTCGGTAGACGGATTGTATATTTTGACAAAGAAACGGAAAAATGAAAAAAAAAGAAGATCAGACTGGAACTAGGCTATCTGCGGACTAAGAACTGTATAAGCTAGCCACGGTTTTCATCGATATCTACCAAGCTCCCACCCCATCCCCCCCCCCCCATTTTTACTAGAGTTAAAGCTCAATATCGATTTAATGAATTTCGATAGTTCGAAATAGCCAAATCAAATGAAAGTTTCAGTGTAGAATTATGAAGCGATCATGAACATTTGTTTTGGGTGCATAAGAAATGTCTCAGTGAGACGTTTCTTTTAGCACCCTGAACAAATGTTTTCAAAGAAACTAGTGAAAATACCATTCTTATGGGTTATATATTATTTAATGATTAACTCCCTTTACTTGGAACTACTGATATTAAAACTTCGGATTCAAACTGGTGCTTCGAAGCCATTTGAAACTATTGCGAAGAGTGCAAGCTCAAATAAGTGTAAAATTACGGACATGGAGGAAAGAGTAGCCGGCCGAACATCTTGAAATTAAATTAACTTTGGCAAACAGGCCAGATATAAATCACAATGACCGACAACTGTCGTTGACTGTTCCTTGAATTATTTTTCCTAAAGTAAAAATAACTGAGAATCTCCCAGGTTTGAATGAAACGTAGTCCTAGGGCGGTTAATTGCTTTGTTGCAGCAAACTTAGTATACACAGTACATACATAGGAACCAGTTCCGTCTCTATATGACATTAGCTAGCTGTTGATGGAACGTTAAAGCTGCATAGTCTGTAACTTTTGATCTTTTAATTTTTGAAATAATGTTTCTATATTTCAAGAACACAGTAAAAAAACTAAAATTCAGGTATACATTTTACCAATTTCGTAAATCTTAACAAATTATCAGTATCGAAACAACAGCATTTATGTTAAAATTAACTGTCAATAATTATTGGAGGGACGCAAATAATTATCGACACGAGTAAAACGCACCAGTTTTATAAGATAATTCACTTTTCCGTGCAGTTTTCCGCTCCAGTGAACAGATTTATTGTGAAAACATAACTTAATCTAACTTTTACAAATGATTTAAAAAGAAAATAAAAAATTTCGAAAAATGTTCATAGATGCAGACTTAGTCTCTTTAACTACAACCACATACAGTGAAACATGTCTTAGGCAGCCACTCCAAAATAAACAAAACAAAGATCTTAATGACATATGGTAGATGAATGAAGGTCAAAAGTATTGCAGAATGCTCCCCTTGGCGCATTCTGCAATACTTTTGACTTACATTTAGCGATTATTGATCTTGAAAAACATTTTTCGGTCTTTTTGAGAGTGGCCGTTTCAGACAGGTTTTACTGTTCACGCATGCTCGAAAAAGAGACAGGTCCAAACTAAAGTTACACGATTTTATGCTCTAAAATGTATGGTTAACGGACCCACCCCCACATCCAAATCCCAAGCCATTCTTGTAGTGAGAATATTAATACTGTATCCGTTTTACAGCTGTTAAAGTGTTCAAGATAATATAGGTCAAATAAAGCAAAACATATAATCTTAAAATGCAATAATATCTCTTTTTTGCTCTAAATCTATTTCACTGTCTTGCTTCATTTCTGTCCTGGAGTAACCATTAAGAGCGATAGTGAAATACGATTTATATGAGAGGGTAATAAAACCGCTTGAAATGTACAACATATGAAACCAGTGCAATTTTGCACAGGTTTCATATTTAGACATTTCGTACGATTGCAACAACAAACACGGATGGTCTGGCAATGGTGATAGTATCCACACCGGATAGGCGCATTCGAAAACGTTAATACTATCGACGAACGTAGATACAAAATCGTTAGAAACAGAGTTTTCGATTGCCATTTGTCGCCCGACTGGCAACAAATGGCAATCAGAAACACTGTTTCTAGCGATTTTTGCTCCGCGTTCTTCGACGGTGAAGAGCGTTTTCGATTGCCGCCTATCCGGTGTGGTATCTAGCCATTCTATGCATTTACATGGTTTACCAGGAGTATTAACTGAGTTGCACGAGATTTTGTACTAACCTGCTCTACTTTCACTGTCCGCTGGCTTCACTTGTATAGGGCGGTTCATCTGAAACGAAAAAAAAACCCGCAAATTAATAATTTATTAAAGGGAACTTGGTGAGACTGTATTGGTGCACAATCTTGTCTGAGCCTTTGCTGGTCGCCAGAGAAATAAGTACGAACAATAGTGTATGCTTGCTCAATTAACATATGTTTAGGTGCTCCTGAAAATCTCTATATTCTGAAGTCTACCGAACCATTTTGATGCTAATGGACAAATTCGGTGTTTAGAATTTCATGCAATTTTAGCAACAAACGTATCAACAGTTTACCTACGGAATAAAGTATGTTGACCAGTTTAAAGACACTAAGTGGTTTATAATATTTAATATCTAGATAAGAATAAAATCCTCTCAATCGTAAATGAACTGTTTTGATAAAAAAACATCGCTTTAATAATAATAATAATAATAATAATAATAATAATAATAATAATAATAATAATAATAATAATAATAAAAATAATAATAATAACAATAATAGTAATAATAATAATAAAAAATAATGGCAATGTGATTTCCAACGTTTACGAATGCCAAAAATGGGCAATTGGAAACGTACTTTATTAATTTGGAATGGTCGCGCCCCCCTCCCCCCCCCCCCCTGCACAAAGGGGACCCGATCAAAATATCGTATGGAAACCACCACGAACAATCGCATTTAAGTTATAAAAAATCTTGGGAATCTTTCCACTTTTTCTATTAACAAATGAAAGAAAGAAGTTAATGATCAAGCCAGTTATTTTTTCTCGCTTAATTATTGTTTACATTCTTTAGTAAACAGCCGTTACTGTTGTAACATACAGTCAAGGTTGATAAAGTCAAAAGTCAAAGGACCAGGCCTCGAGGTGTTAAAAAATTTTCATGCTCAACTCAACATGGTAAATTCAACATCTGAGTGTTTTAAGCGGGGAACGGATATCAGCTTTTCAGTAGTTTAGTTTCTATAATTGAGCCAGTGCATGAGATTTCCAACAATGGGATATGTGCGACCAGCAAAGCCTCAGATCAGCCTGCGCATATGCGCAGCGCATATGCACAGTCTGATCAGAGCCTATGCTAGTCGCTTGAGTATTATATGACTGTTAAGCTACTGACTGAACACCATTCGGAGTTTCTAAGCTTAGAAGGAGGCTACACAGGCTCGTCCGAGTCTACACATGTCAAAATGCAACATTTTGGAAATGTCATGCCACGGCTGTTGAAATAAGTGTGGATTTTTTAAAAACTAATCGCTAAATTTACAGGCTAAAATTTCCGTGACGCCTTAAGCTGCATTTCATCTGAAAATGCCTTCATTTGAGACCATATTTTACAACTATTAACTTAATTTTGCAGGACAATTTCGCAAGTTAAAATTTCGCGATGTTCCAATACCGTTTCATGACCCCCTTGGCAACATTTTGATTTTTGTAACCAGTTGCTTTTGTCAGGACAGGAGTATGTCTGCATGTCAAATCATCTTTCCGACTCATTAAAGCGCCGGAACCCAGCCAGAAGTGGCGGCCAAAACGTTTTGTGGAGCATAGTGCTTCATGTGTTGTTAATTTCACAAGAATAATTCGGACAGTTTCTATAAAAAGAGCCATTTTGTGAAATAATTTTAGTTTGGACCTTCCTAGTTGGACTTATCACTCTAACCTTGAGCCAATGGACTGTTCAACAGCTTCATCAGCTAATGGATGATAGGTGTACGTCTTGTAGGTATTAGACTGGGCGTAGACATGCTTCATAATTTTGAAGATGAAAAAAGGGATATTTTTTGATGCGCAGGAATACAAAGGCAGGCAAAATGAAAATAAGAGCCTCATAAAAGAAGTCTTTTAGATGATTCCTCATAATTGTGCGTACCGCGAGAAAATGGTCCTTATGAAAGTGAATGCGAAGTTTAGAACTTGATCAACATGAGGCACCTCTAAGCGGAATCAATCCGGTTTGTTGTTTATGTTTCAATTTTACAGTGTCCATTGGTTTGGTAAGCAGATAGGGAATGCCCAGATTGGCCTGTGCTTCAGCACAGACCGATCTAGGCATTCACTCTCTGAAATTATATTGAAATACTTTTTTCTTGAGATATGAATAATGAATAAGAATGTTCCTCATTCTTTTCCCCAAAAGCGCTAAATACGAATTATGCAAACGGCAAAACTTAGAGGTATATCTTTTACTTTTCTATAAATTCTTGATATTTCATGTGAATTGTCTGTGCAACTGCTTGCACGCAACTAACTTGAACCAGTTTGCATTTATTAATCGTTGATTATGTTGATAATAATATAAGCCATTCTTTTTTTCTTGAACATTTTGTCTGCTGGAAAGGTGCCGTATTAAAGGCCGACCTTTAGACATGTTTCAGGAATAGCCGGGGCCTGGAATTTAAAATGTAAACAATTCTTATAAACTATGGAAGTGTTCTGTAAACATATCAATGATATAGCCAAGAAGCTGGCTAGTTTTAGATATTGCGATCCAGTAAATTGGATCAGTTGAGGGCTCTGTTCATGCCTGTCCCAAAGGAGGTGTCGTTGTGGCGATGTCGGGGCTGATCTAATTGCAAACTGTTTGACACTATGATCATATTCCTGAAAAAAAATGTTTCCAAAAAGTCGTTTCTGGGAAAGTACTCGCAGACGACATAAAACATGCAAATTACATGGCACGCAGCGAGTTTTAGGAAATGATTGTTTCATACGATAAACAATTATTAGCATGCTCTCTGATATGATATCAATTAATAAAAGTGCCGTTCCGATAGACGTTATTTTGATCTCTAGGATCTAGACGAATCATCCATTTCAGCATGGGGGCGTACGAAGGTCGTGGCAGCCGCCATTAGTCTTGCTGTTGTCAAGATCCATTAATTGTTCGGCTGCTAATCGCGACTAAAGTCGTCTGCATTTATCGTCTGCTGAATTGTTTTAGAAACATCTACGACGAACAGTGTAGACCTAGGAGCAGTCTTGTCTGGTCTTGGTCCACACTGTTTGTCTGTATTCTGAAATAAGTCCTAGACGTGAGCGTTTATATGCAGCAGACGCCTTTTGGTTTATTTTGCATTCTTTTGTCTTAGCTGTTTGTTCCTTTCAAAATCAACTTTTTGGAAATATTCTTTCAGGAATACCACCAGTGTATTATCAGTTTAGATTCCGACAACCGACGTTTTATTGGACTTTTCTGGGTTGAAATGTTTGTAAATGTTATCAGCAGACGCCAAAAGTCGCCATTAGCAAGGAAAGCGTAAAAAGCAAGCGTTATGAAAGACGCTACTCTGAGACGAATACTCGTTTAGTATTCTACAGCTACCGAGACGTAGAGTAAACTGGCACCCTGTTGCCATCATACTTTAGGTAGGTTTATGGGAGGGTACCAGACTAGAAACAGGAGATAACATTTGTCTTTCTGGGCTGTCCGTCCGTCGATCATTCAAGTCCACGGTACGAGAGAGTTAACTGCGGTCCGAGTTTTAAAAAAAAAACATTTCTTAGTCTTTCGTAGTGTTCAATAACAATAACAAAAAAAAGAATGTCTTCAGTTTTGGCAATAAACTGATTTCTGTTTAATAGAATCTAGTATATTAAACTAATTCTACATGTACATTTCCGGGTGTCTGCAGTCAATTATTACGCTGTAGAATAAATTGAAATATTATGCAGCGAATTTATGTTACTATTACAGTAATATAAACAGAGAAAGATCTTTTTCATAAGTTCTTAAACAAAGCTGAAGGATCGTGAATAAATTACATGCACTTAATTGGAGCTTAACCCGAGACATATGAGTGTCTGAACGGTGAAAAAAGTGCCTTCTTGTGCATCTGCGCTAAGTCGCATACAGACATGGATATTCAGATATTTGTAAACAAAGCCCTCATGAAGACCGGGAAAGCGAAAACCTATTATGTACAATAAGTCTAAGAGGTATTTCATGATCTAGAAATATACTCGAAAAACAATGGAATGATATCAACATTCTATTCAATATACTATAATCTAATTTTAATATGAACAGAACAGAATATAAATTTTTCTTGGACTTAAGCTTTAAAATATCATCGTCACAACAATACATAACATAGAAACATATATCCTCGCCTGCAAGTCAGTACTATTAATGGACAGTGGAACAATTGTAGGCGTTTTCACCCATATTTTGCTATTCTAATATGTATATGTTAAAGATCATATATTACAATTATAAAGGAATTAAGTATGACCTACTTATTGTTTTCTCCTTGCTCATATGAAAATGATCGCAATGACCACTTCATGGATTTACTTAATGATTTACTGAATAGATAAAAAACATGTTGGCCAAAAAATCAAATTTCTGTGCAAACAGATTGGTGGTGAAGCACAAAGCTATAAGCATGTATTAAAAATTCAAGATAACTGCCATCAAAAGTCATAATTTAACTCACGCTTCAATGGTTAAAGTGCAGTACAGTTCCAAATGGTGTAGCCCTCTTTACTAAAAAATCGCAAAACATTTAAAAATGATTAAATCCCACCTTTGCTGTTTGTTTACCTTAACGACTGGCTGTAAAATCATTGCAAGTTTGGCACCCTTTTCCCTGTCTATATCAATATTTTACTGCCAATCTCATGTCTTATTGGCTTGGATATGCCCTTGCAGCATATTTTTAGAACAACTTTTTGCGTTACTAAAAAAATTAGTATGTGTTTTTGACAGTCAAAGGGGTGAGAAAATTAGCATGTGTTAAAATGAAAAAGTTAGCAGTGACCAGCTCAAAATAATCTGGAAGAACGGATCCTTTGCAGTAAAAAAAAATTAAGTCTGCTTTTTTGGTTGTTACTTTTTGGTGGTGGAGAGGGTTATTACATTTGGTGTGGGAATGTATCGTAACCTATGATACATACATTTAATAATCATTTTCGCATCTTTTCAATTTTATGTTGATAGTTCAGATACAAAATTTTTTGTCAAAGAATATACATGTACTCTCAAATAAATTATAGCTTACACCGCCCCTTCCTGTGCTCGACAACCAATCAGTTTTTACAGAAATTAAAACTTCTGATTAACTTAATCATTACGTAAATCTGTGAAGTGGTCAATGCGACCATTTTAAAAGAAGCAAGGAGAAAACTTTGAGTAGGTCATAGATCATATACTATATTTATAAAGAAATTAAGTGGTTCACTCGCAGCGCTTGTTCCCACTAAATTTCTTTATATTTGTAACATATGGTAAATAACCTATAAATACAATCGAAGTAATTTCAATATGATGATAATCCTTCAATTGTTTTTCTGAGTATATCTAAAAACGCTGGAAGTAAAATGTGAGGCAAAAAAGAGAGCTAAATTTGCCCATGACCACACGAAAAGAACTGGTTTGCGCCATTCATGTCAAACCACGCATTGAATACTTATTAACTAGAAAAATGTGTTACAACAATGGAGGGCTGCAGTGACTCAGTGGTAGAGTACGATTTATCTTCACTGCCCCATACTGGTTTAAGCCAGAAAAATCCCGCCGTGACCGCAAATTGTTTATGGGGACGTAAAACACAAAATTAAACAACACGAACTGTTCTAAAGAGAGTAGTTCCGATTTTGAAACGTGACACACTTAAAGGCATCGCAGCGTGCACTGGAGCGAAAAGTTAATCAAAATCGGACGTAAAGTACCAATTCAAAAGTCTAAAATCTAAGTTCTAATATGCCAATGGAGGCCGCCATTTTGAATATTTAATTAACTTCCTGTAGATTTGGAATATCCAGTAAAATTCACAATTTCTTTGCAAACTTCACACATTTTTTTCAAAATCAATTACATATATATCAACAGATGGATCGTTCGCTCTTCAGCCTTGCTTGCGCTAGGTCCTGGCGATGGCATGGCAGACGTGCAGATGTTAAAGTTGTTTCACCAATGCTGGCCCCGAATGCTGGCATAATGTTTCTGGCGTTATTTCGAGTAATGTATGCTGCAGGTTGGGCAGAGGTTCATTAACAGATATGAATTCGACCTGCTGCCGACTGAGTATAATTGTCCTAGTGATACATGAACATTGCAGAGACGTTTAATATTGGGAACATGTGTATATGACTTGGTGGTTAATCGCCGCCACCCCCAATATAAACATAAAAATACTACACTTACTGATGAATGAGATGCTGGATGCAACCCTAGGTACTCATCTGGATAGTAATTCTTCTGTTTGTGCATATTTAGTTAGGTCTGTGTGACCATGATGACGTCACACCACCGACAAATGCTTCCCATTCTCAACTATACAATTACATGTGCATTTGGTTTAATCTGGCGCCTCTTTAAAGACAAAGATTACTGTCCAATAGAGATCATTAAAGGATTAACTGATAAGGGACAGTTTCAGTATCTCACAAAATTAATGGGGCCTCAAGAGGGGACTTACCTGTATGCAACACAATTTCATCCACTAAGATAAAGATCAATATTTTATCATAAAATACCTATTCCCTTTATGGGGCCTTTATTGCCCAAGTAAGGAAGTCATAATCACCTCATTATGGCTGTCCTTTTGATCTGCCCAGTATGACCCCTGGAGAGAGTCATAATGAGTGGTACCAGTATTATTGCTCAAATATTTGTCCCTTTAAACTATTCTATGCGAAGTAAGTAATCAAAATATATTCATAAAACTGCTTTTTAAAGTTTCATGTGTGAAAATTCAAAAATTCCAAATCATGAACTTTCAAAATTCTAATCTGAACACTTGAGGTAGGCCCACTTACTACTCAAAATTTCAAGTTTGAATGGTCAATTGTCTTTAGACAGACTGACTTTATATCCGAGAACCTATTAAAATCTTCTACTTCAGCATTTTGAGGCTGACTTCCTGTGGAAAGTCAGCCTGAAAATCCTGAATTCAGGAATAATCCTGAAAACTTTCACCCATGAAGTTTCCAGCAAAAGCACATCTTTAAGGAACAGGATTAGATATGCTTTATCATATTGATTTATTATTTCCACAAGGTAAGCTTACACTTAGGTGCCAAATTAAAGTTCACAAACTGAAAACATGCATACATTTATAGAATATAGCTAGAAAGCCACTAGTATGCTCATTTTGGTTGATAACCATGGTAACAAGGAATGGGTTTGTAATGTTAATTTTATTCTACTCAAAGACATACTATTTTTTTGTATAAATTGGCAATCAAAAAGTCATTTGCTTGTCTTTCTTTTATTGCTAGACAATGTAAAATGCAACAAAATGTAAAAAGAATCTCTCACGTTTCAAACTTTCTAAAATGGGGGTGTGGAAGACAAATATAAATAATAACATATGATAAAAGTCATTTGTATTTCAAATTATATTTAAGACTTTAAAGCTTACGTAATCTGTCGGTAAACTATCTTTGAAAAGTCAGAGTTATGCATCTAAATAATGTTGTCATTGAAACAAAGATTCACTATTTTTGAAAATCACAGGAAAATTCATCCTATTCATGAATAATTTTACTTATTAATAGAAATAGAAATTGAATCACACATAAAGACACCAATGAGTCTTACATGTTATAGCATATACTCAAGTAATTATTGTATGTCTTGTTGCCATGGCAATTGTTTTATTGTACCTGTACTAGATAGGGCAAACTTTGTCGTTTTGCTCTTGTTGCCTAAATTTTTCTGAACATTTTAAACGATAGTGATGGTAATGATGTATCCAAACATAATCTTTGCGAATGCTTTTCTGAAAGTCTTTTCTTTCAGATTTATAGCATTTATTAGTGTTGGAAATAAGTATCATTTTTTTGCCTTGAAATTCACTTTGTGAACTTTAATTTAATTTTGCAGCTGACTGTATATGTATGTACATTGAATGCTTCTAAAAAGCGTCTATATGTACTTTTGCTAAAATATAAACTCCCCAAGGCATGTACATGTATATATGTATACACACTGTGTCAATAATGCGCACAAATCATTTAAGGTGTTAGGCCTACAAAACGGATGCTACTTGTAAGGGTTAGACTGGCTCCAGTCCTTAAAACAATTTTTCATCAATGTGTCATATCATATACTTGTAGCCACTCTAACACTGATGGCTCTGTTTTAAGAAAGTATATGATATGACTCATTGATGAAAAATTGTTTCAAGGACTGGAGCCAGTCTAAGTAAGGGTTATCATGTTAATGTTAACGCAAAAACAAGGCTAACCTAATTTCAATGAGTACACTTGCGAGTGAGAAGAGACCCAAACCCTCATTTTGGAAATTCATTTACGCAAACATAGCTACTTGGCGAGTTTGTCGTTTCAAACCCATGTATCTTTTTTAAAAGGAAGAAAAAGTAGTTCGCTATGTTAGGTGCCAAAGGGTGATTATCCTAGCAGCTTGCAATTAGCTGAATAAGGTCATATGTTTGTACATATATAATCTGGATCTTAAAATCTGAATAACACATTACTTGCCTCACTGACAGAAATTCATAGAAACTACAATTTATTACAAACCAACAGGTTTCCTTAATTTCTTCTGTCACAAATTATGGAAAAAGCAATCAATAAATCAAAAACTGTTAGTCACTCTGAAATTGCTAGGCGCTTTCTTTTTACGTCTCAATGAGCATCCCAGAACTTTGATCAAATTAAATTTATACGGCTGAGTCATGTCACAGCCAAAGCGGAAGTGCCTCAAATGCGCACTGAGCTCATCAAGATCTGCATACAAGCCTTATCTGGCGATCAGAATCTTGCATATTCTGCCTAATGTATTTTGTAGTGCCTCTGAACTAATTCTGTGTAACACAGAGTCTGACCAGACTGTTAATTTATGCAGAACAACTGGACTATTTGTTGCAGGCGCATGTCGACTGGTTGGTTTGCCGGCGTCCCTGTAAATTCTGCATGCTGATTTAATATCCTACCCAGGGATAGATAGCTTAATGCGCCAATATCGAGGAATCTGTATCTTTAATATGCCATGCGGAGGAATTTTCCCGATTAAGGAAATTATACGTCAGTCCCAGACTGCTAAATCAAGTATCGCATGGCAAGCTAAGACTTTATTGCTAAACATGTCAAGAAAATCGTTCAGGATGCAGGCAAGTAAATTTCACATACTTGTTGTTCTCACAGAACACTTTTCACATAGAGCTCTCTTTTGTGACAACGTACTTCATAGCATCGATATCTTAAGCATTTATACAGTCATTGTGTTTGGAAAAATAGAAATTTGAGCTAACACGTAGAGAATAAAATGTACCAGCCACTTCAATAAAGTTGCTTTGTCGATTTGGATAAGTATGTCCGTTATTAGTTTACCATGCTGCATAAATACTGCATTTCATCTAAATATTTGCGTATGGCGGAAGAAAGCAGTTTAACACAGATCTTTGGTACACTATTGAAGTATTGCTCTAATTTTAAATCATTATACAATTATTGACTAATGAGGCATTGGATATGATGTGATATCGACCAGATAATACCAATATTGACCGAGGCGAAGCCGAGGTCAATATTGGTATTCTCTGGTCGATATCACATCATATCCAATGCCTCATTAGTCAATAACTGTTTTATTATATAACATTTAGAGAAAGATTTACAGGTATCATTGCACCTGGAAATAATACTGAACTTAAATACAAGTTTTGGGACAGTCAAGCATTTAGCAAAACAGTTCAGAACTAGATAAGGCCATCATTTTACTATTTTTATTCATGTTGTGCATGGGTGTCATCATTCAACATTTACAAACAAGAATTCAAACACACCTCCTTGTAGAGCCAATGTTAAATAACTGTGATATGCCAAACGATAATTCACAGCTTTGAAAGCGTAGGGAAAATGTGTGATAACTGACGTCATTTCAGTTACTGGAAAATGACGTCATTCATGGCGTTAGACGGTGTAACGTCGTTTTACGCTTGAAAGACGTTATAAATGCATGTAAACGTATGCGACGTGGTCTAAGTAATGGCGGGAGTTCTTCAGTGCAAAGACGGAAAGTTGGAAGAAGCTGAACACTTCAAATTTGTTTTCGTTGTTTATTGTGCATTAAAATAAAAAAAAAATCAGCTCCAGTGCGTGATTTGTTGCGTTCTCGGCAACTACGAAATGATTATTAGCGACCCTTTAGAAAAGCAGAACCGGAACGGAAAAAACAAGGAGTCTAATTTTAGTAACTAATATACACTGGCAAGCGCGCGCCAGCCAGTGAATATGACAATATATTGACTGGCCACGTGAGCGCTCTAAGCCAATGAAAATCGGTCTTTTTCTTAGTTATATAATAAATCCAGTTAACGATTGACAAACAGATACATATTGCAGATCCTTTGATTTGCTTTAAGGCTATATTAACCCTTTAAATAATATGACGACGCGTCTGGGAGTGAAATAACGCCATGCAATAAAATCGTTAAGCAACTAGTGATTTACAGATTTCCGGGAAACGTTATGCCGTCTATAACAACGTTGCGTACATGATGACAAATCATAACGTTTTTACGGCAGAAATGAGATTTCAAAGTAATCTTAGTGTCATATGATAAATATACTCATCTACAAAAGAAACCCATCAGTCACTTTTCGCGGCGATCATGAAACTCATTATTAAAAAATGAAAATATATTTATACCATATTCTGTAGCAATCAGTTCTGCACCACTTCATCAAAAATACAACAGTTTTACTTAAATCTGTTCATGCTATTCGCCAGTGTTTAGACAAGGGGTCGTTTTCAAAAATGACAAGTTTTTCACTTCAGATTGAATATCTCGTTCTCGTCTATATCAGTTCACTTGAGTTAAATTCGTCCAAAAACAGACATGACCCTCTCCTGCAGCAGTAACTGCTTCATAACGAGGTCGAACCAAAAGCATGTCACACCACACAACATTCTTTTGAATCCACGCCCATTCTTAATGGAGAGCAACCTGAAGCTGTCAAAGATTCCGAGGTTGCACTGAACGATCCCGGATGTGTCGCCAGATCTCATCTAACAACTGGTCTATCTTATTGAGATACGGGCTTACTAAGCTTACGCGGTTTGTTTTAGCTTCTGCACACACTTGATTGCTTCGTCAGAAAGGGACTTATACAGGTTATTGGACGAAGTGAACTGATTAAGACTAGAACTCGAGTGAAAACCAATTGTCTGAAATTTGTCAATTTTAGAAGTGACCCCTTGTCTATACACTGGCGTACAGCATGAAAGGGTTTAAGTAAAACTGTTACATTATTCATTAATCTTATGCATAATTGATTCTTAAAGAATATGGTATAAACTATATTTTGATTTTTTAATTATTTTACCATAAATGCCCTAAAAAGTAACTGATGGGTTTCTTTTGTAGTTGAGTATAGAATCTAACATTCGTGCTCTTGTATTATTGGATTTATTAAACTCGTTGCGAAAAAGAGGCAAAATACTCGACAAGCCTCGAATTTTATCCCTTTTTTCCAAGTCCTTTGGTAAATTCAATAAAACATGAGCACTCATGTAAGATCCTCTATGTATTCTGAAAACCAGTAAACAGGTACTTTGACGATTAGTGAGGGCACATTCAATACCTTCACCAGGCGCTGCATTCTTTGCCAGACTATTCTCCAGGGACAGAACTACATCACAATCTAGAAAATGTAACCTGTGACCCCTCAATATAATCAATGGACCATCCGGACTTAACAGTCTCTAATTCTATTTTGATAAAAAAAACATTGGTCAGGTCTACAAATGGTTAAACAGCTATGCATGTGATCAATAGCGAAGCAGTAGGCCTCTTGATTAACTAGCGGATACAGTTTAGAGACAGAAAGAGTTATATCCATGACGACTTGCATTAATCTCAAGAAAACTACTGGTGTGTGGCCTGCAGTTGTTCCAATTTTCTTAGTCTGGTGATTTTTTCATACCTTAAATGAATTCTTTAGAAACTAGTCAGTCAATTTCTTTTTTTTTCTTCTTTTTTTAATGTGATATATTTATTGATGAAAAAGGCAAACATTTGAAAATGGTGTCGAATTGTATGTTAAACTGTGGTGATATTTGAAACAGATTTGTGTCAAAACGTCAATGCTGTCTCAAAGCATCCCTTTTGACACGATTTTTTAGCTACCTGCGATCACTTGGTCTGAGCAGTGACGCATTTTACAGTAAGACGTGTCTTAAGCGGCCACTAAAAGGAAGACTAAATTTGTTTTAAGACCTATTATCGCTTAATGCAGGTCATAAGTATTGCAGAATGCTCCAATGGGCTACCATTCTTACAGAGTTATAGAGTTCCAATGTTTGGTTAAGCACGAACGGTACGATTTCGGTACTTATCGCATATGAGACAATTAAAGGCTGGTCTCCATATAGACTAACCAGAGCCATCACAAATATGGAAGCAGGGTAAGGTTAGGTAGCTTCGGGCATCAGGTAAATTCGGACAGCGACCTTGTTTGTTTCATATTTTAATCGTAGGAATCAAGACATAAAGGAGCTTTAGCGATAAGGCGTGTATTTTCCCTAGTTGACATGATTACAATCACAAAATTTTCAAACTGCACTCTTTTATTTAAAATTGGTGCGGTTGGGCAGCAAAATATGTATAATAAGCATCAAAATACATTTCAAAGCAATTTATCATTAGCAAAGCAGTAAAAAATCTGCGCTTTCTACTCCTACCCCTCATTTTACGTCTTTCTAGTGGGTGCCATTTAGACCAGACTTTGAGTAAATTCATTGCTTGTTTTCAAACAGGTAAACGTGCTAAACTGTAAAGGATAGAAGTGATAAGCATTTCCAAAACTTCACGATATCTTGCTTGCGTATGCGTATGAAATATACTTAAAATTGTGACGTTTGTCACTGGAAAGGTGGAACTGGTGTCTTTCAGTTTGTTTTTAGATGCTCCCCCCACCCCCCCCCAGATCCAAGATGCCCTTTGGACAATGACATGTCGCTATAAACATATACAACATATGTAAATGGCGTCTTGGGTCTAGGGGGGAAGTGGTTGTAGAAGACATCAAACATCTGACAAAAATAGACTGCTTTGCCAAATGGTCGTTTTTATTGTACATCAACTGTATAAAATATATATACTCTATCGTAATAGACAATTTGTTTACCTTAGTATAACGGTCTATTTCACATACATGTTACTGAAATATCAAGCACAGTTGATGATCATAATTAATTCTCATTCAAAACGAAGTAGAATTATTATATGCATTAAGGACAAAAATGATTATAATATGCGGACTAGGCTGCAAGGGTGCATATACGGCTGGTCAATGTGTATTTGTTGAATGTGCCTAGTGTCTCCAGTCTTTATTTCACCAAAATAAAACGAACGTCCCATTTAGGGAAATGGCACGCCTTATCGCTAGAAATTCTTAACTAAGCAAATAGTGAAAATCCTGATGAGACGGCTTGGATTTCCACTGTTTGCAAATGTATGTCAAAATTTACCTGATGTCCGAAGTTACCTGACTTTACCCTGTATGGGCTTCGTCGCAAGAAAATCTGACTTTATTGCATCTTGCCAAGCGAGAAACACTTGAAATGCATTAGTATAAGTACATGTACATCGAATTGGTCGGAATCGGTGGGTGAGGGTGGGTTCCGGGAGGGGGGGGGGGGTGGTACTCTGATATTTTCATACATACGTAGGCTCGGGTAAATTTTTTGGTTCAAAATGTTGAATTTCATTTTTTTTTTTTTTTGTTGGGGGGGGGGGGGGTTCAGAAAAATAAATAGTTTTTGGGGTATGGAGATTTTGTGGATATTTTTTTTTTTGGGGGGGGGGGGTGGGGGGGATGGGGGTCATCACAAAATTGAACGATATTTAGGGGTCATATCTATGCATTTTAGGTTCTTTTCTTAAGGTCAAGGAACAGTATGGGGATATTTTTGGGGTAGCTAAAATTTTATATATTTTTTGGGGTGCTTGAAATTCTTGATATCTTTTTTGGTGAACTGTAGATGCTTGGCCCGAGCCTACGTATGGAGAAAAAATGAGAGTACCCCCCCCCCCCTGGGGTGGGTTAGCTCAAGCCTAGTAAACATTTACTATCACAAGATCTTACTTCTGGGAAGAAATAAATCTGGTGTCTTCGACCAGCCATCAGTTGTCATTTGTGATTCTGTATGATGAGACGAATCTGAATACATTAATTGAACTTGCATATCAAAGACCCGCAAGATCAATATATATTTGATCGAAGGAACAAACGAGCGAGAGCAGTAGATTTTGTAGTCTGGCCCCAGACCCTGTCTTTCTTTTTTCCATTTTTTCTTCTTTTGAAGAGACACAAATCATGGTCAACTCAAAACATTTCACAGGTTTATAATTAAGTTATCTGGCTAAAAAAAAGTTCAGTCAGTGTTAACAGTTGAGCTTGAATTAAAGAGGCACTTAACGCACACGCAAGGAGAAAATAATAACAATTACGACATGGATCAGAGCACGAGATTTTGGTACTTAGCATATGCGCAAATGCCTCAAATAATGCCCATGCAGACGTTTCCAGCAAAGTTGGAGGCCTACATTTTGGACTGAGCCCACATATGCATTCTTACATTTTGTATGCGAGCAGCGAAGGCTCTGTCGAGTCTGGGCATATGCACAGACTCGCATGAGTCTTCGCTGCTCGCTGATGTGATGAGTACTGAAACTTTGAGCACTCGCCAAAATGACAACAGAGTATAGGATCAGCATGAGCAAAAAAATACAACCTCATATACTAGTAAGAGCACGAGATATTCACATCAAGGGGAGACGGCTAAATCAAGCAGTTATTATCATCAATAGCGTCCCTTATCAAAGGAAAGGATTTGTGTCCAGACGGGGCAAATCTTTCCTTTGGTGGTATGGAAGAAACTTTTTTCCCACATAAAGTAGTACCAACCAGGGGATAAAGTGTCTTGCTCAAGGACACAACACATTGCCTCCCAGCGACCCTTCACTCCTAAGTCTACCACTCTACCACTGAGCTTTATTGGTCACAATCATTTTATTCAACAATGACCCCAAAATTACTGATATATTACACGATTGTTTTCCGTCTCATCCGTTGTACTTTTTATTCGATTTAATGACGAATTCTGTAAACAGACAGTGAAGACGTTGATCTGACGCCGCGATCTAGGGTTCGTTGTTTGTTTTGAGTCAAACTTATTCTGTAATGACCCATAAAATGCTGATATATTACGCGGATGTTTTCCATCTCATCTGTTGTGCATATGATCGAAGTTCATACATCAATGAAAGCAGGTAGAGAACCGCGTCACGAGACCATTAGATCCTTCCACGGACAATTTCAAAACTGACATGTACACGGACAGACGTGTCTAATTAGCCACCATGCGTTAAAAATAGCTCTTGTCAGCTTCGCCAACAGCCGCTTGAAGATATAAAATAGTCAGGTAAATGCATGGAAACAATTTCATGACAGAGCTCGCGTCATGAGAAAGTATAATCTGAAAATTGTCAGCAATTTTGGAGTCTTAGAAATAGGCTTACAGCTGGGAACTCTTTGATATATCACACAAAGTTAATCTGTTTTAATTGTTTGTCTGTCATGGTGTTGTATTGAATGATGCTATTTAGTGATACAAATAACTATCTTTTTGAATATTGAAATGGATCAGAAATTCAAAGTGAATTTCACAACAATTCAACAAAATTGAAAACATTAGAATCGGCATAAATGCTGATTCTGAAAGCCCTGTAGGCAGAAGAGATTTCAAGCCAGCATTATATTGTCTACAATTAATGAAATGGTATACTGATTTTATGACACCTGTAGCCTTGGTCAGATAGGTTTGCAGTACATATGGTGTTCTACTCATTTTACTTTTATTGCTGAAAGGTAAATATATCAATAATAACAAAGTTTTAGAAAGAAGAAGACAACAGAAAGCAGTCTAAATGACTAGAACTACTTCCTACCGGGTAGTTATATCCTGTCTGGACGTAACACGGCCTGGTCAGCAGCATTTCCGTTAAATAAACAATCCAATCACCGAGCGTAGTGATACAACTTTAAGCTAGTGTCTTGTCCCTCCTGTCCTTTCTTAGTTCTGTGACAGTGTCGCCCTAATCCCTATGTTATATATACTTAAAACACATACGAACGCCGGAAGAAGTTGAATGTTTCTAAATTATTCACACTTTAATTAAAACTAACAGCCTTTTTACCACTTGTTAAATGTTTAACGAATTCCATGGCGCGGTAGTCTTTGAAATTCACAATAAGACGAAACTTGAAAGTAAGCAACGGCGTTAATTACTGCTCACGTGCTTTGGAAGGTCTGAAAATCAACTTCATGCATCAGTCAACAGAGGAGCCTTAGACCAGATTGCGCATGCGCAATCTGGTCTAAGGCTTCTCTGTCTGTCAAGGATACTATATGCAATCCATGTCTTGTGCACATATATTGTCTTGTTATTTTTTAACAAGTCTGTGACGAAAATTCACAGCAAAAATTATGCGGTGTGGGAGTAATGTCCTTTTTCTAAAAATATGTTTGAGATTCTTCTGTTTAAAGAGACTAAGGTGGGAACCTGCAGGTGAATGGGTTTCTGGTGTTTACGGAAAGAGATATCTGTAGAAATGCACTGGCAAAACCTCTTATTTTAATCTCCAAAGTTTTGTACATGTCATGTTATTTGCTGTTCGTGCATTGTATATTCATATCACATCACGTCGTGTCTAGGAGTGATGCAACGACATGACGTCTATTACAACGTTGCGTACATCATTACTAAATCTCGACGTTTTCACGCCGAAAGTGAGATTTCAAAGTAATTAAATAGTATGTAACATTTGTGCTCCTGTATCTATTAACCTCCTTGCAAAAAGTATAAAATGCTAGGCAAGCCTCGCATCTTATCTTTTTGCCACAACCCGTTAAATAAATTCAATAATGCATGGAAACTCGTGCAAGGATCTCTAGTATTGTGTAATGTCTAGTATGTAGTTTTGATCTGTCCTGGTTTCTCTTCCTCTTGGCAACATATGCATGCTATGCTCTGTGATGGTGGTGTGTCATGGTTATGAGAAAAGGTTCCACGAGAGTCTTGCGCAATTTCGTGTGATGTCGTATCGGTTCTTTGCATAATCTTGTTTATATTGGATAACCAGTCTGTCAGACTTGACAAATGACGTCAACCTTTCTTCGCCAGTAAACTCCGAGATAATCAGTCTGGACCAAAATCAACGACAGACTAATACGTGACTTGTAGAATACAGTATTATAAGTGTTACAAATAAATTTGATAAAATGTCATTTTTTCACACAAAAACCTTGTTTTTACTTTCAATGAGGCATCATCATACATTCTGCTATAAGGACAACCATAGGAACTTAACAAAACCTTTGCAATTTCTGCACTTGCATCACTTGTTGTACAATTCCCCGTCTTTAGCATCAAAATATCAAATCAAAAGTAACCAAAAAGCATTGTCGATATCATATTATTGTTATCAGGGCAAAATGTTATAATACGACTTTAGCTTCGAGGAGGCCACGGGACCAGCTATGATATCACTTATCAAATTATAATCGCTTGGTATAATAATTACCATTGTAATATCAGGGCAAAATGTTGTTTTTTTTCAAATACAGCATAATATAGATTCGATGGGCATCACACTGATATGATGTGCTATTTTTCAAATAAAATGAAATCCAAAAGCATCGTCGGGTATCATATTATTGTTATCAGGGCAAAATGCTTTATCAAATGCAGCATAATATAGCTTTGGTGTGTATTGACCTACTATTATAAAACCAGTATTTTCATTTTACTTTTCGTATGATATTGTTAACAGATAAAATTTAGCATAATATAGTTTCGAGATGCATATCACCTGTTCGCAAAACTAATCGAATCCAAAGTAACCCAATATCATCGTTGGGTATCATATAATTGTTACAATGCAAAACGCTTAAGCCAATGCAGCATAATATAGTTTCGATGTACATTGACCTAATATGATATCTTCACGTTGATAATAAAATCAAAATTAACCCGATACCACAGTTTGGTATCAAATTATTGTCATCAGGGTAAAATGCTTTATTATCGATTTCAGCATCATTATACAATCGATGCATTCTTATGAGGTTAACATCAGGATTTGTCAACCCAAGAATATTGATGTTTACCGAGGCAAAGCCAAGGTTAACATCACTTTCGAGGGTTGACTAATCCTGATGTTAACCAAAAAAAAAAGGAAACCAATTGTTTTCTTATATGACACTGCATGTCTCTTTTTTATAAGTTTTCTATCACGTCTTTTCGTTATCATAAAACTCAAGTCAGATGTTCCTTGTGCACTGAAAACAAGATAATTTCAACAACTGCTTTTAAAATTTCTGTGTGTGAAACTCTTGTGAGATGTGCAAAATAATTGCATTTTTAAATTACTGTTCTAAATAAATGAACAAATTCTTAATTCCATACATTAATTTGCCTTTGATATACATGATTTTTTATCTCTTGTCAATTTATCCAATTTTATTTTTAGCTGTCAGGCAGCAGTGAAAAAACTTGATGTCTACCTGTCCTTGGCTAAATTAAGCTCAATCTATTTTCAGCTGTCTGTCAACACCGACAAATCCTGATGTCTACCTGTACTGGACTAAATTCAGCTCATCACTGGTATGGTACATCAAGATCTATCACAACCAGTGAAAGCTGGTTCAGCCAGTCAGAGGAGGTCTTTTATAGGAGTAATATAACAATTAGCTTTGATTGACATAACACTGATATCACCAGAACATTCACAATACTGATTACATGAATAGTATACCATTCTAATCAGCGTAAAAATGCTTTTATCATCATAATAAGCAGGATAAAGCTTCGATGCGTATTGACCTGATATGATTTCACCGGTTTATTCGCACTACTTATCAACCTTCTGGATCTGAACATGTTATTGTTATTAGCACAAAATGCTTGATCACACGGAGCATAATATAGCTTCGATGTGCATTGACCTGGTATCACCAGCACTCAATTTAAAGTCAAAAGTAATCAAATAACACCTTTTGCTATCATATAATAGTAATCTGGTAATCAGGGCAAGTTATTTAGTCAAATTCACAACACTATAGGTTCGGTGTGCATTTGCCTGATATCACTCACAAGCACTTTCGCAATACTTTTCAACTCAAAGTAATCAAAACACCGTTCAGTATCATATCATTGTAATCAGGGCAAAATAATTTATCAAATTCTGCATAATGTAGCTTCGATGATCATTGTCCTGAGTACAAACAGATAACTTATTAAATCAAAAGTACCCCAATATCATCGCTTGACATTGTAACCAGGGCACAGTTCTATCAGTTGCATTTCCGCATGCAACTACCACCTTTGCAAAAGTCATGAAATCAACTTTGGTGATACAGCTGTCATGTAAATATATACATTTTGCCATATAGTGACAAGTTTTTTTAATACTGATTCGCAGTTTGAGATGTTTACCAGAGAAAAGCCAATGAACATGATACCTGTTTAGTGTTTATTTTAAAATAGGTTTCCTTAATTTCAGTAACACTCTATACTTTTTCCCCAGTTCATAGAATGATAGTCTTGTTTCTCCTCTCTGCTGGAGGTAATTTATGAAGCTGTTATATCAACAAGAGGAGTGCGGCTAGCTGCTATTTGTTTATGATCAAATTCCCAGATAAAACAATTTTATCTGGCTGAACAAGTTAATAACATGTTAGTTCTAGAATCATGTCTAAGTACTGAATGTGTATTGCTGATTTAAACTTTTTTCTTTAACTATTTTTGCCACTTTTTTGAGATTGAGCCAGTGTGAGAGTGGTATCGGCTATTTAGCATTTGGAAAAGAAAGGTAAGTTTATGTTTTTTCTATTATTCAAATCAATGAAAACATAAAACACAGAACAGCTTCCAAACAAGAGTGCCGATCACAAAAAAAGTAGTCTACTTTTCACGGCCTCCAATCTCGGCCTCCTTCTCCAAAAAGAGCAGAGCGTAAAATGAGGCGAAGGCCCTTCCGGGAAGCAGGCAGTGGGCAAAACAATGGAACACGGTAAGTTGTGTTGACACATTTTCAATCATAAGTAAATTTTCAGCGCAAAACTCGAAAATCTAAGAATGCTATGCTTCGGGCAATTGTTCAAGCTATCCGTAGAGCATGCTGTTTGCACATTTGAACTTAGTTTGTAAGCGTGAGAGTTTTTCTCCCGTTGCACAGTTGTCCAAGAAACGGTGGTTCCCGCATGGTTTTGCCTTCTAACCAAACGTATAGTAGCGTTTGGACCCTTATTCATACTACCGAGGCCCCTCCACACCCATGTTGTCCCAAATGCAATTTTTCGAGATATTTCAATGATAATTGAGTGATTTAGAGCCAAATTTCTTTAGGAGCAGGAGGCGAAGGGCAGGAGAAGCAGGCTGGGAGAGGAGAAGCAGGCGGCGATGAAATCAAAATTTGCATTGATTTTGCTTATTTTTAATAATATACTTATCCAATCTATATCAAACTTGCATGTATGAATATTTCAAAACATTTAAATAAATCGAAATTACTTCGCTTTAAATGCCACCACCAACGTAATGTGTGGTTCACTTTTTTTCTCATTGGAATCATGTAATGCTCACAGATTAGTGATACTTGTGAATTTCTCCCTAAGTTCTTGGGATACTGATATAACAACTCGTGTATAAGAGCAGTCTCAAAAGATGTTAACTTAATTATTGCAAATCTGATAATGTCCGTACACGCATTATAAAGGAAACAAAAGCGTTTCGCTTATTCTCCCATTGTGTTGTTTGTTTAACCCAGAATGTCATGAGCTTGCTAGAGGTATATATATAATAAGAGAGGTATATACAGCAATGTTTGTGATCAGAATAATTCAGTTAACAATAGCGTTTAATCATTCGTATCATACATGCAAGTTTGATATAGATTGGATAAGTATATTATTAAAAATAAGCAAAATCAATGCAAATTTTGATTTCATCGCCGCCTGCTTCTCCTCTCCCAGCCTGCTTCTCCTGCTCTTCGCCTCCTGCTCCTAAAGAAATTTGGCTCTAAATCACTCAATTATCATTGAAATATCTCGAAAAATTGCATTTGGGACAACATGGGTGTGGAGGGGCCTCGGTAGTATGAATAAGGGTCCAAACGCTACTATACGTTTGGTTAGAAGGCAAAACCATGCGGGAACCACCGTTTCTTGGACAACTGTGCAACGGGAGAAAAACTCTCACGCTTACAAACTAAGTTCAAATGTGCAAACAGCATGCTCTACGGATAGCTTGAACAATTGCCCGAAGCATAGCATTCTTAGATTTTCGAGTTTTGCGCTGAAAATTTACTTATGATTGAAAATGTGTCAACACAACTTACCGTGTTCCATTGTTTTGCCCACTGCCTGCTTCCCGGAAGGGCCTTCGCCTCACTTTACGCTCTGCTCTTTTTGGAGAAGGAGGCCGAGATTGGAGGCCGTGCTTTTGTCATCTGCTGAAATGTTTAGAAGCCTCTATATGACGTACATTGTAGACCAAGATCAGACTGCTTCAGTCCAATCTGGGCTCAAGCTGTTTGCTTCTATACTTTAATAAGGCAGATATGTCAGGCAAGTCTTTGCAGCAGAGGACTTCAGCAGACAACATTTTCAGATTCATTTTCGGAGCGTTTTAAGGGTAAAGGAGCAGGGCCGATAATTTGAAACAGAGTATAGATTTTGGTTTTGCGTGCTTGAATCAATTACCTGTGGAATTAATATTGAGATGTAAATATAAAATTTATTGTGTTTCTTTCTCTGCATTAACAATTATAACAAACAAGACCAAACGTAATCATGTATCTTAGGCCCTGTCACACTATAACGTTTCAGCCAACGTATGCGGACATACAAATTGAAAAAAAGCCTCTCTCTGAACTTATACAAAGCGTATGCTAAACGAACATAGAATGTGTGTCTAATGTATGAGTAACTTATTCATAATTTATTAATGACGTAACATAACTTATACTTGTACTAGCGTATAACAGCGTATGCCCAGCATATCACTCAGCATTCTTGACTTAAAAGAAACTTACGACAACGATCGTCCAATTTATTTCAAATGTGTACATGTAAAGTACGTTAACTTGTGCATAACGTACATGTAGCGTAAAAAGTATCCAGAACAAATGATCTTATGGAGAACTAATGGTAATAACTTTATGCGAAAACATTGTTATTATCTGGTCAGCATTGGAGGAGACGGTCACGTAAAGAGAGTATTGCATTACAAAGTTTTAAGGCCCAGTCACACTACCATGTATAGCACCAACGTATGAATAATTCAGCAAGTATGTTGGCATACGCTGAGTACGTTAGCATGTTACGAATACGCTATAGTACGTTGGTATACGTTGACATGCGGCCAAGAGCTCCAACATTTTGTGAATCCATAAAAAATTACAGCGTATATGCGAACGTACTGCTTCTTTACGTTAGGCATACGCTAGATGTACGCAGCAGGTAAGTTATGCATACGTTAAGGTACGTTAGCACCAACGTATGAGGACGTATGGGAAATTAAGCGAATATGTTGGTGTACGCTGAATACGTTACAGATACGTTTTAAACACGTTAAGAACACGCTACTGTACGTTGGTATACGTTGTCATATAGCGAATAGATCCCAAAATTTTGTACTTGCATAAAAAATCTTCAGTGTATGCCGACCTATTGCTTAAACATTAGGCATAAGTTAGATGTACGCAACGGGTAAGTTATGCATATGTTAAGGTACACTAGCACCAACGTATGAGGACGTATGAAAAATCACCAAGTACGTTGGTGTACGCTGAATAAGTTAGAGATACGTTTACAATACGTTACGAACACGCTACAATACGTTGGTATACCTTGTCATATGACAAAGTGGTCCCAAATTTTGTACTGTTTTATACGTTTGATAAAAGTTAGATGTGCGCTACATGTAAGTTATGCATACGTTAACGTAGGTTATATGTACAATTCAGCATACATTAGACGTTCGTTGTGCATAAGTTTCTCATAAGTCAAGAACGCTAGTGATACGCTGGGCGTAGCTTTTATACGCTGATACAAGTATTAGTTATGTTACGTCAGGAATAAGTTATGAATAAGTTACTAATAAGTTAGACATACGTTCTTTGTTCGTTTGGCGTAGGCTTGCATAAGTTCAGAAAAGAGGCTTCCTCTGATTTTTAATTAGATTTCAGCGTATGCCAGGGTACTAGAAATATATTTCATACGTCGGCATACGTTGGCTTAAACATTATAGTATGACAGGGCCTTTAGTCAACGGCTCTATAAATCTATACTGAACACAATAAGAAATGTTGAAACCAATGTTGTATCATTTTGAAATAAAATATAATGTTCCCATTATGTTCACAAAAAGCTCAAACGCTTTCACCTTTTCTTTTTCAGGATATTCGTATGGAACAGAAAAATGGCACTTCTGAAATTATTTCCGATTATAACAGATGACAGTAATAAGACCTTTATTCATTTTGATGATTTCTTTCGATTTCTTAAAAGCAAGAAGAATAGACAATGTGAGACAAATTCTTAAGGGCTATAAAGATGGTATAAAAACAGTTGGTGATCAAACTTGTGTACCTGTGATCTCAGTTATTCGATAAATTTTTGCGTACACCCCTGCGAAATTTTGTTCTACAAATTGGAGGTGTGCTAGAACTGTTCTAGAACATTTAGAACTGTTCTAGAACTGTTCTAAACAGGTAAATATGTTCGTTCTAGAACTCTTGTTCTACAACTGTTCTAGAACATTGTTATAGAACAAATCAAACACATTCTAGAACTGATTTCCATTCTATAAGTGTTCTTGAAATATTCTAGAACATTTTTAGAACAAATCAAGAACCAGTTAGTTCTACAAATGTTCTAATAATATTCTAGAACATTTTTAGAACTTTTCAAGAACAAAATAAGTTGACAGAAACTTTAAAAAATGATTCAAATTAAGTTCTAGAACATTTGTCTTACATTTTAGAACTAGTTAATTCTACAAATATACTAATAAATTCTAGAACATTATTGGAACCTCTCAAGAGCAGAAAGCATCAGGTAGCTCAGTGGTTGAGCACTTGCCTCTGGTGCTAGAGGTCCCAGGTTCAATCCCTGCTTGTTATGAGGAAACTTTCTGTGTCCAAACACGCTTTCTATGGTGTCATTTGCAGGGATGACACTAGATAAGTGCATGGTCCTTTGGATCAGGACGTTAACTGCATGTCCCCTTTGAAGGGAAGGTCACCCCTTGTGCAGGTTTAAGAACCCAACGTTAATTTAGATATGGTTAATAACTTGAAGCTTTCATCCTGCAACCTGGAGTGTACAAAGTACACTTGCCCATAATACTCGCAAGTGAGGGTCTGGCAGTATATAGAGAAAGAAAGAAAAAAAGGGCAAAACAAGTAAAAGAAAAATCGAATTAAGTTCTAGAACTCATTTAGTACTTTTATAGAACCAGCAAGTTCTAGAAATGTTCTAAAAAGTTCTAGAACATTTTAGAACATTTAAAGAGGAAACATGTCATAACCAGATGGATGATGGGAAAAACATGGCTGCCAGAATTGGAGGGAAAATGTGGAGGCTCTTCAAAAACATTTGTTTTGGAATTTCTAGATGGCAAACATGATAGTAGTATTGCCTGAGACAGTGAGTAGACCTGAGAAACAGTTTCTCTAAGGTTTTCAATGTTGATTAATTGTGGGGTTGGTGTTTGTAAGTTTTTTTTAGCAAATGTAAGACAATGTTTTGAAATGGGTGGGGTAATACAGGGTGGCATGTTACCACAATGAGAAGATGATCATGGCTTAATTACTATAAACAGAGGTTGAGCAGTTAACATCCAATTAGTTTTCTAAAAACTACAATGTTACAGTTTTGCAATGAATGTTATTTATTTTTCAATTCACTGATAATTCGGGAGAAATATTTTACTGAAATTTACTGAACCAGCAAGTTCTACAAAAGTTAAAAAATGTTCTAGAACATTTTTTAAACAGTTCTAGAACAAGCATGTCATTATCATTAATTTAACCAGATTGATGTTGGGAAAAACATGGCTGCCATAATTGGAGGGATTATGAAGGCTGAGCCCAAAAAAGCACTTGTGGCAGTTTCTAGATGGCAAATTGACAGTATTATAGTCTGGGACAGTGAGTAGGATTGAGACACAATTTCTTAAGTTTTAATGTTAATTGCTGCTGTAGTTGCTGTTTTTCCAAGGTCAAATGCATGACAATGTTTTAAAATGGATGGGGTAACAGGGTGGCAATAACTAACAACATTTAGGCCAACTTAGGGCCCCTATAATAATTCTCCTCCAGTTGATGTTTATTTATTTATTGTGTGATTACTTATTGGGGTTTTTAAACCAATGTCAACAGTTTTCCAGATATATAAAGGTAGCATTTGATGGAATCTTATTTCCAAACCCTATATGGGATATTCTTGGGGAGGTGTTCAACAACAGTTTTAAAAAATGTTCAGTAATATTAGAAAATTAACAGAACAAACCACTAGAACATTCCTGAAATGTTCTTAAACTATTCTAAAATGCTCTAAATAAATTCAGGGGCATTAATAGAATGTTTTAATGACATGATTTTTGAAGAGTTGTTCTACAATCTTTCCAGAAAATTTCTAAAGGTTTATTCTAGAACAGTTCTAGAACAAACCATTAGAACATTTCTGGAATTGTTCTGGAACCATTCTAAAAATGTTCTAGAATGATTCAGACATTTATAGAACGTTAAATGAGACATTTTTAGGGGTGTTCTACAATTGTTCCAGAAAAATTCTAAAGGTTTGTTCTAGATCAGTTCTAGAACAAACCAAGGTTAATTCTAGAACAGTTCTAGAACAAACCATTAGAACATTTCTGGAAAAGTTCTGGAACCATTCTACAGACGTTCTAGAACTATTCCGAGACATTTATAGAACGTTAAATGGGACATTTTTTAGGATTGTTCTACAATTGTTCCAGAAAATTTCTAAAGGTTTGTTCTAGATCAGTTCTAGAACAAACCAAGGTTAATTCTAGAACAGTTCTAGAACAAACCACTAGAACATTTCTGGAATAGTTCTAGAACCATTCTACAGATGTTCTAGAACTATTCCGAGACATTAATAGAACGTTAAATGGGACATTTTATGAGGGGTGTTCTACAATTGTTCCATAAAAGTTCTAAAGTTTTGTTCTGGAACTGTTCTAGAACAAACTTGATTTGTTCTAAAACTGTTCTAGGAAAAACTTTTCGAATTTTCTGGAACTTTTCTAGAACAAATCTTTTGACCATGGCTAGAACATTTGTAGAACTAAAAATTGTCCCATTTAACGTTCTACATCTGTCCCATAAACGTTCTAGAACATATCTAGAACAGTTCTAGAACATAGTTCTAGAAAATTCTAGAACTCTTCTAGAATGGTTCTAGACCATTTTGCAGGGGCTGACTGAATCATCTGATGGATGTTTGCAAGCAGCAAAGGACATTGAAAGACAACTTCTCCGCGTAAAAGATGACTGTGGCTCAGTTTTGTCTTCCTTCAACCTATATAAACTTATAGCAACAAACAAATTTCACAATTCAGAAATTCTATTTTCTAGATGTGTTCTTGATGAAAATGATATTCTTACACTGGTTGTAGACCACAAATCATTGTTTACAGGGAAAGAATGGCTGCAAATATGTTGGTTTGAACATCATTTTTCTAAATGTGTTGAGTTGAAATTTCAAGATTTAAGTTATGATGCTGTAATTAAACTGAAGTATGACAAGTTCCAGTCGTTACTATCATTTAAAGACTGCAGCAAGAAATTGTTCATGTGTGTTTCTGAGCATATAAAACAGAAGTCAATTAGAATAGATGCAGCCAGTGATAAAAACCAGATTGAAATAGTTGCAAACAAAAGGCACGAGCCAATTATCATTGACAATGAAATTGAAACAATATTCAAAGATCAGTTTGAAGACAATATTTGCAAGGCGGTTTCATTTGACAGGACAACCTCTGTGGAAAATAATTCCTTTCAAGCATGTATTGAAAGTCAAGATACTACATCAATAAATGACATACCAGTGGAAGATCTGTGTCGTCATGCATTTCATCACTTACTACGTCGCCATGAAGTTTTACTTGATCACATTTATTTTGTTTACACAGGTCAACTGGCAAATTTTAAAACAGATGGGGAATTAACCAGATTTGTGCCTCGTGACAGCATTGAGCCTCATACATTTGAGGCGTTTGCATTTGAATGGGATGGCTCTGATCTATGTCAAGAAAACAGAACTGAATTTGAAGATGATACTGAAGATACATGCTCAGCATGCTTCACATTGACAAGTTCAAAACCTTTGTCAGCAAAATCATTTAACATTGTACAGGAATGGTTTCTAGATATCCCTGCAGAAGCTAAGCTCCTTTTGGAAAAGTTTGTAGCTTCAAGAAGCATAAGCAGAGCTAAAAACCCTGAATATTTGCTTAGTCAGAAGTTAGAAAGACTCTACAAATTATTTGATGCCCTTATGAACACATTGAATAAGATGTTTGTAGGGACATATTATTTTTTGGTATAAAAGTATCTTTTCGAATCCAGATGATTTAGGCTGTTCTTGTTTTATGTCAAGTGAAACACAGTCTTGAAACTATCAAGCAGAGAATAGGGCTCCTAAATAATTAATTGAGGGGCACCTTGGCATAACCAAAAATGTGGCGTTCATAAACTGGCCAATTAATGGCTCATTTTCCCCAAGATTCCCCAGCTTTCTCATTGTATTTTATGTATAGCAACTGACAAAAGCCTGTTTTGGTGTCAAGAGAGAAGAATGATCAGACCTCTAAGGCCTGAGCTTTCCCTGGACATAAATGACACATTGTTGACAGTTAGGTGATATTAGATTGGTTACATTTTACTGGACAAAAACATTAGTGAGTATGATCAGGAAATACCACAACCACACACTGTAGACCAACCCATGGCACCGTGAGGAAGAGTCACATAGCATTTATAGTATCAATATATATGTAAGACAATAACAGCAAAGCATCCAGCTTTCTCTTCCTCTTCAATGTGATTGCACAACTAGAATGGACACAAACTAATGCATAACAAAACAAAGACAAACACAGAATTCCCACAAACAAAAGCAAGTACAGTAAACAATAGATCAACCACAAAAGAACCACCGCCTTAGAATGGCCAACAGTCTAAGCCACAAGGCAGGGGACTTTAATGCATTCTACTAGCGCTTAATCATTGCCCTAGATTCTGTTGTTGTTAAAACACAAAATTGTTTAGCTCGCATGGGGGCTTTCTAACTAATGTAATGTATCAAAACCTGACTTGTCTCCTGAAGGAACATAGCTTCCTATTTTTAGGGGTGGGGTCGTATTTACCACATCATTAAAACTTGGAGCTCTTTATTATTAATTTACCACATCATTAAAACTTGGAGCTCTTTATTATATTTATTTACCACATCATTAAAACTTGGAGCTCTTTATTATGAAAGTGGCCTGAGTCATTTTGTAATAAATAGCAAATGATTTTACTTATTTCTCCATTTAACGTAAGTTGTGGTTACACATCAGAAGCAAGTCGGCGAGGCATTCTAATGAGCACCAAAATGTTTTTTTATGGAGAACTGACCAAATGGCCACATTAGCTCTTTGGCTACAGGGCAAGTTTGTTTTCTGCTACAGCTTGGACCTAGATGTGGCCCGTCAAAATGTCGGACATAATCCGGATCCAAACTTATTGATATTCTGATGGTATTCCCGAAAGAACTACATTTGTAAAAAGTAATGTTGAAAAATATTTGCACCTGAAAATGTTGCCTGCTTTGTACATCTGCTGCATAAATTCAAGTGCATTTCAGCCTTTTTTCATTGAAGCAAACAATATGAACCATGATCAGCCTGCTATCAAGGAAATAATCTGATCTGGGTTTGTATTGTTTACAATATGTGCTAAGCAGTTGAGAGAAGCTGACAACGAAAGTCATGACCGACAGACTAACGATAACCATTACTGTTTATTAAGGTGATATTGCATATTTCTATTTGATAATATTACATATTATTATATTTGTTCCCAAGTAAACTGTATACAACTAATAAAAGATTTCTTATGTATTTCTGAAACTCCAACTGACCACATGTGTTAATAATTCCAGGAGAAACTTAAAACAAACTGTGTGTTGATAAGATCTACCTAATGGCTTTCTTGGGGTTTGGTTTACATACACTAACATTTATATAACGGTGCATTCTCAAGAAAGCTTCCCTGAGATCTCAGTGAGTTTAGTGGATAAATCCGGGAGTCTGGTAACATATGTTGTTGGTGTACATTGGTTTTGCCTCATAGAGGCAATTCAAATGTGCACATACAACATATTTCCATTAAATAAATGAGTGTTTGCCACCATTAACAGGGTTTTCACAAACTTCTCAACTACTTTTTATGTTTCAGCGTAATGAGCATGTAGAAATGAACACGTTTTTGTGTAGTTTGGCATGCACCTGGATGACAATAATAGATAGCCAATTTTATATTATTGACAGCTTATCTTTAGATGTTTCATTGAAATGTAATGCTAACTTGGTGGTTGCCTGGTTGTAAAGGTGTAAACCTCGTGATATGTACAAAACACGAAAACCTGTGCAACTTTGCACAGGTTATACATTTTTGTACATTCCCTGAGATTCGGGCACCAAAACAGAACTATCACAAGAATTTGGAGCAGTTTGTCTGTCAGCTCATTCGTGAACATAGCATAGCTTCAATGAGCATTGATTGACCTGATATCCACATTTCGCATTAGCACTATATCAACTCAAAGTAACCCAATATCATTGCCATCAAAGCAATGCCGCACTTCGGGATTTTTTTAATGCATTCCTCAACATATAGTTTTTATTTGCTTATAACCCCGTTTTATTCATTAATTGATATTTCACACACATACACAATACACTCAACCAAAGCTCCATATAAATCAGAGAATACCATTGAGTAAGTAGCAATTCTTGATTCCATTGAACATTCCCAGAATAGAGCGATAAACATGGAATATAGACATAAACATACATATGCCTTCTCGAGCGAAAAGTGCCCCGATAACCTAGGAAACAACTGCTGTCGCTTTATCCATCAGTAGATGAAATGTAATTTCGAACTTATTAATTCGAACGTATTATGTGGTTAATGGGCAATATGATCAATGTTCAATATTAATGCTATAAAAGTATTCAGTCACTAAGATTGGTTCGTGTTTTTGAACATATATGCTTCTCTGTAAATGTATTCTTCACTTGTTTGTTTGTATGTTGTAGGCTAGATAACATTGTATAATGTTAAGACCTATTTAAGTATTTGTATTGTATTGTATTGTATTAATACTATTCAAATACTATATTTGAAAATATTTATTGGGTCGTATAAAATTGAGCATATTAATTCGAACACATTAATTCGAACATATTAATTCGAACACCTTCATTCGAGTATATCAATTTTATCATATTAATTTTTACACATTAATTCGAACCCATTATTCCAGCGTATAATTAAACGATGGAAAATAATACATACGCCACCAAAAATCATGTTTTGGCAGAATATGCGAATCGTAGAATGTAGATCAGTACGCACACATATACAGTCTTATCTCCACATTTTGAAATAATGATAACATAAAATCTAAATCCAAATTTTCTAGTTTCATGCAAAGCATAACAGGCTATTTCTAACTTAGCATAGGGGCCAACACCACAAAGAGTTTCTAGTGACCTTATCCATCTATGTCATATAAAATTATCTTTATGTGTTAATGATATATTATGACAGCAATGAGGCAGATCAGTGCAGGCTGATCTGCGCCATTGCTGTCAGTTTCCTAGACAGCATTATAACTATTGTGGCTATATCCTTTTGTTTTACGTTCTAGCTTGCCTCTGTAGCTGAGAATACTGGTTTGAATCCTGCACTACTTTCTCTTGGTGTGGCTGCCAGATATAAGCCTTCACCTGACAAACAAAATCTGGTCGCTCGGATTCAATCTGGTTTTAATGCAGGCTTAAAAGCAATATATGGATTTAAAGAGTCCCCAGTCGCCCTCTGTAATTTAGCCATGTCCATTGAAAAAAGGACATTCTTCGTTAATCAGCAAAAACAATACACTGTATTATTAATCGACAAAGTGTGTGATAGTCGGGAGCTTCCAATAGCAGGGAATGGAACATATCTTTTTCTGTTTTTGTGTTTTACTATAATTGCTATCTAACATTTCCCTTGCCCTTTCCCCAACCTAACCCTAACCATAATAACAGAAGTTTGTTCAGAACATTACTTCTATGTATTGGTATTCAAGCATAGTAAGAGAGCGCAGTGGCTCAGTGGTAGAGTACTTGACTCGGGACCGAGGGGCCGCGGGTTCTAGCCTCACCGGCGCCACTGTGATGGTCCTTTAGGCAGAACATTAATCCTAGCTTAGTACTGGTTCAACCCAGGAAGACCCGTCCCTTTATAACTGAACGATTATTGATGGGACGTAAAGAATAAAATCAAACAAGCAAAATCAAACACAGTAAATAATGGCAGACATATTCTAACTAGCCACTTTTGGAGTAAGTACTCTTATCTGGAGGCACAATTTAAGAACTGACAAGGCCGGGTGAGGTCGCATTAAGCCAGAAACTTTGCTTGTGGATTTCGATAAAAATGCATTCTAGTGCACACGATTTTTTAACGCGACTGATAAGAAATTATTCTCAATTTTTCGCTCAAAATGTTCTTAACTCCAGCATTGGTGCCATTACTCTTTGACTTTACCTGCTGTATGGATTTACTATACCCTGACTTCCCTTTGTAAACATTATCTATTATTCATTGAGATTTTGCCTATATTCAGTATTGTATGTACATAAGTTGCAATCTCTGAATCTATTTTAAGCCCACAGGCAATTGGGTTTAAAGCAGTGTGCATGCCGTTTTATTCTTCATATGCTGGAAGCCGTGCCTTCTACAGTCAAGAACCAAAAGTACCTCTTCAACGTTAGAAGTAAAAAATCATATTCTCGCTTGCAAGAAAGTTTACTCTGCCACAGCTTCTAATCATATTGGTGTCATTTGAAAGTTGAATGCATAAGGCAATATTGCTTTTCACTTCATTAATTTTCACCCATTTATTTACAAACAATTTGCAAGATTTATTTGACAATTTTTTGACAACGTCATCATTGCCGCCCATGGAAACGTGACAATTGCAAAAGTTTGCAAAAATTCAAACGACTGCACTTAAAAAGTGCAAAGTTAAAATTTCAACTAAATTAGACAGTGCGTGCATTATTACTTAGTTCTAATATAATTACAAAATCTTGATATCACACTTGTTTATTTGTTTGTTTGTTTTGTTGCTTTACGTCCCAAGTCAACAGCTATGGTCATTGCGGGACGGTCAGTTCACCTGACCACACTTTTTCCTGGGCAGGCTTGAACAAGCGGTTAACCAGTAATTCGTGCACATACTTACGCTTGTTACTGACAACAACCCTTCTTGAATGAATCAGCGGAAGGGAGGAGAATGACCGTAGAAATCATTTCATGATCAATCTCCACGAAAGTATGGGACCGGACCGGGATCGAACTCGCGACCCCTGGATCTGCAGTCAGACACGCATCTGTAGCCAGACACGTTACCGACTGCGCTACGCGGCCCGGCATATCACACTTGTAAACATGAAAATGCACTTAGTCGTATTGTTTCCCTTATGATGAGATGTAATCCTTGACAATGAGAAAAGTAATTCCACAAATTAATCTTCCATAGACACTACTTTTGGCCCCTGTGTATACGAAGGCATAATACACTTAACAAGTCCACAAACACATGTGGATATAACCAGAAAATGCCACAATCACAGACTACAGACAATCTGCGGCACCCAGAGGAAGATATATTAAAACAAACAAAAGCACACGCGCGCGAGCGCGCGCGCACGCACGCACGCACGCACGCACGCACGCACACACACACACACAGTAAAACACTACTGCGAAATGAAAGTCAATCAATAAATGACAAAATGATCTATATATCAATCAGTCACATCCTCTATAAGTACTTAAAACCAAAAGTAACTTTACACTTTGAACTACCGAATATATCTTTACTGTTTTAATTTTAACCAAATTAAATATTGCAATATGTTGCTGGTACCCACCCTAACGTAATTCACGAAAAAACAACTTAGGTCAATTAATTTTCTTTCGATTTATCTGTGCTTTCATTAAAAACACAAAATCAGCAGTTCCTAACAAAATCCAAAGTAAACCTAGGATTTGAACACGCTATTTTAAGGGCCATCGATTGCCCATTTAAAATACTGCAAGACATTTTGTCTCTGACGTATAGTTTGTTTTTTGGCAGCATCTTAAAGTTTGTTCACTATTAAATTATCTCCCTTTGAATTAAAACAATAGTTAACTTTAGTTCCAGCTAAAAGCATTATCTCAGATGACATTTGATTTTTTTAATTAGCGATGGGTTGGAACTTCTGCCTTGAGTATGTGACAAGATAATCTGATAAAAAAATTCCCATCGTTTGGGAAGAAAAACGGCAAACAATTTATTATGGGAAATTCCATTTACGCTGTAAAGTTCACAAAAAGGCGTATGTACGTAAAAACACAACTCTAATGTGTGATACTCGAAGGTTTACCCAGGCTGATTTGAAAGTTAAACAACAATTTAATAGCCTGTCTTTCAGACTGGTTCTTTAGAATTAAAAATTGTCCAATTGGAAAACTACAGTAACACATCAAAAGTGATACGTTTTGGATAAGTTTATTTTGCCCCCTTACCTCTTTCATTAGGGCATTGTGGTTGCATTTATGATAGCAAAACATGAAATTAAACTGTCAAATGAATAATTGATTGACCTTTAATATGAATTAAACACATCTAAAATACCGCTCACCAATACCCAGAAAAGGTATATATAATAACAGTGTAAAGTTACTTTTGGTTTTAAGTATATCACTTGAAACAGTTGAAATGGTGCATATTCAACAATGATTTCAAAGTGAGGCTACAGAAAGTAACTTATTTGGGTTATTTCTATAATTATCTAGGCCTAGGGCAAAATTGCAATCTCAAAATTACAACTGATTCACGTTAAAAAGTGGCTTATTTCTGCTTTTCTATACAGAATTGTATTGCATTATCATAACATAACATAACATAACATAAAGTTTATTCAGGCTTAAGCATTAACAGCTCATCACCAATCAAACAAATATACAATCAGCATGAAATAATAATAACATACAAGCAGCCATGGTGACATACATCATGGCTGTTTGTTATCGGAGAGTGTCTAACATTTATTAATGCATGGTAATATCTGGTATCTCTATTCTGAAGCAAACGAAAATGGATCAAGTATATGCTAGTTTGAAATATAGTCAATCTCGATTCGCTTCATGTGGGACTTTTCTAGCAAGCATTCATGAGTACATGACCAGGTATTATCAGACTTAGTTTTAACTAGGGTATGTATAGAAATGCGTCGTATATGCTCGGTAGAACTGTCTCTTCCGGCAGTTCTAACGAGCATCTACGATCGCAGACTTCAGTTGAGACAGGTAAATATTAAAAATAGGTGTTTTTTATACAGTATTTACTAAATTAATAGCTCCAGTCCTTACTTTAAAAGCTTTTAGTAGATAGATTGCAAGTTTTTTTTCAATTGCTTAGATTTTGTTGAGGTTAGTAAGATTGTAAGTTTATACATACTAGGTCTAGTGTAAAAATATGTATGTATATATGCCTTCCTGAGATCAATATATTCAGGACAAATCAAAATAAAATGAAATTCATCTTCTATATCACTGGTACATAAAAGGCATTTCCTCTGATTGCGTTCTATGTTAATGTGACGACCATTTTCTATTGATAATTGATGAGAGGATAGGCGAATTTTAGATAAAATCTGTCTGTATTTTCTGTTCTTTATTTAGAGAAGATATTCCGAAATTTCAAACACATTTTTGATTTCTTTGTATAACATTAATGACGTACGCGATCTTACTCCTTTTCGCCACTCTGCTATGTACATATCTTTAAATCTTATTTTCAAAAGTGGTAAAAATCTGTCAGGATTTACGGAGTTTGAGAACATCCAAACATCAGGAAACCCTGTTCGTTCAAGTATTTTTTCACGTTCGATGCCCAGTTATTTGCATTTATGTTCGCGCCAATATCCCTTTAAGCATAGTGTATGCATTCCAGAGGATACAATTGTTATTATCTACCGAGTTAAGATTCAACAAGAAATATCTTTAAAAAAGATATTCAGCGGCATTCAAAGGAGAACATACATTTAAAGTCCTATTGTAATTGTAAGATATTTTATGCACAATAGATTGGTGTTAGATGTTGATTAATTGGATGAGATGAAAATTGAAGGTTGCCAACGTGAAAGTTTGACTCAAAGTATGTGAACGATGTCTTTTGCAGATCAAAGGGATACAGTGTATTGTAAGCCTGTTGTAGGGACATGGTGAAAATTTGTAATTAGTCTGGAAAGTCAGTTGGTGGAGGAGTTGCATTGTAAAAGAGAAGTGCAAGTTTAAGCATTGATCTGGCTGCGTAGGTTTCAAAGCCCCTGTTACACTATTGCAGTATTATAAGTAGTTCATAACTAAGAATGTTTGGAGTTATGGTATATTTTGTATATTTCATGTTTAATATTTAATATAGGGATTAAAAGTAGAATGTGAAGTGGGAAAAACTTTTAATGCAAATGGTAACTGGAAGTCACTAACTATGAAAGCACCTGATATGTTTAACAAATACAACATTCCTTGAGATCATTGTCTAAATAAGTAAATTGTATGCACTTGAAAATAATACAGTTGTAGTCTCATTAATAATGATATTAATCTGGCATAGATCGTTGTATTTATCTACATGCGTAGGCTATTTATAGTTACTTCAAATTAACTTGGTGGCAGAACATACCGAAATATACCGGAAAGTCGCCGATTACGACACGTTTTTTTGAGACAACTCGTCGACAGATTTTGAGACAATTCGGCGACACTTTATGAGACAACGCGACGACACCTTTATTCTTAGTGAGGCACTGGAAGGGTTTTTAAGGATACAGATATATTGGCCAGAGCCTTAAAGGGATATAAAGAAAATCACATACCTATAATCAATAGGTTAAAAAAGTGAACATTCGGTAAGTTTGGTAGGTTCGGCCGAATTCGGTTCGGTTACAGCTCTTAGACACAACCGGGTGAAATGGGCAACCAGAGCTGAGCCAGATACTACAAAACAAATAGCCCCAACATCTTTCAAACAAAAGGTGATTATGTTGAACAGGCAGTTCCAGACAGAATGGAATTCTTTTAAACAGGACCCAAAGAAAACTGCTGCGATTTTCTTGAAATGTGACGCCGGTGAGGTTCGAACCCGCGACCCTTCGGTCTCGAGTCAAGCACTGAGCCACTGCGCTCCCCTTCCTTAATCATTTTCTAGAAAGAAGTTTGTGAACTTCAATAAGGCGACATTACTTTGTGTTACTCAGAATCCTATCAAACCTATATGCACAGTCTCGTCATAGCATCTACTGCTGGTTTATACAAGATGTTAAAATACTAAATACGTCGCTCATCTAATGAAACTAGCTAGAATATTGTTACATTACAAGATAGATAACGTTCGTACATCATAAATATGTTCACAGTGAAGGCTCCACAGACGAGTTCTCGCATCTTACACGAATCCAGAAAGTTTTGCCAGAGGGGGTCCGACTTTGACAACGTTTTTTTCTTAGTTGACGAGGGGAGAGACGATCCAAATACCACCATAAGCGGACCAACATCGGCCCGCCAGCAAACGCCATTAAAATGCAGTTTCACTGTCGTACCGTTGATGGCCCAACATTGAATGCTGGCTTTGTAACCTTGTGATTTTTCAGGGGATCCGGGCCAGTATTGCTATAACCCTATAGTGTTGTGATTTTTCAGGGGGGGTCCGAACCCCCTTTCCCCCCTCTGGATCCACCCATGCGAATATGCACAGTCTCGCCAGAGCCTTTACTGCTTGTTTATTGAAGAGTTGGAAAATTAAGCACACCTTCCTCGAAAGATGTAGATTGTATCCTCGCGAGCTATATAGCCTACAGGAGTTCAAATAAAACTCAGTTCTGTTCAATGATCATGCTTGTACATCATAAGTCAGATCTCAGTGAAGGCTCAGACGAGTTTGCACATTTTGCGTGGATCCAGAAAGATTGGCCAGAGGGGGTCCGACTTTGGCAACGTTTTTTTTTGTTTGTTTTTTTTTTGGTTTTTTTTCTTAGTTGATGAAGGGAGAGACTGTCGTACCAATGATGGCCCAACATTTAATGCTGGCTTGGTAACCTTGTGGTTTTTTCAGGAGATCCATACCAGTATTGCTAGAAAACCCTATAGTTTTGTGATTTTTCAGGGGGGGGGGATCCAGACCCCCATGTCCCCACTCTGAATCCGCCCATGCGCATACGCACAGTCTGGGTCCAGACCCCATGTCCCCCCTCTGAATCCGCCCATGCGCATACTCACAGTCTCGCCAGAGCCTTTACTGCTTGTTTACTGAAGGTAGTGGATAAGCAAGTTAGAAAATTAAGCACGCCTTCTCCGAAAGATGTAGATTGTATTCCTTGCGAGCTCTATAGCCTACAGGATTTCGAATAAAGCTCAGTTCTGTTCAATGGTCATACATGTTCATGTACATCATTAGTCAGTTCACAGTTAAGACTCAGACGAGCTTGCACATATGCGCAGTCTCGCTAGAGCCTTTACAGTATATTGTTTGTATACAATATAACATGGTTTCTATCACATCACAAGACATGAAGGGTACATATGACTCAGAAAAAATAGAGTTCAGTTAAATAATAAAAAATCCTGTATTAGTGCAGGTAATCGTCTTGTTTGCTGGCATCAATGACATCATACATGGATGGACTATAAACACAGTAATATTTCCCAAAGCATGTTATAGGCTGTGGGAATCCCACTGCACTATGGATGACGCACCCTCAAATCAGAAAATAAATTTGTTTTCAAAGTTTTAGTTTTGTTCTAAATTTCGGGAAAGGCGTCATTTCCATTGATTAAATGCTGTCGCATTCAGTAAACAAGCAGTAAAGGCCCTGGCGAGACTGTGCGTATGCGCAAGCTCGTTTGAGCCTTCACTGTGAACAAATTTATGATAAACGAACGTTATCTATCTTGTAATATAACCATATTCTAGTTTCATTAGATGAGCGACGTGGTTAATGTATAAAGGTTATCATCTTGTATAAACCAGCAGCAGTAGAGGCTATGGCGAGACTGTGCATATGCGCAGACTCGTCTCGGCCGACACTGTGAAACATATGACGAAAAACCGTTGCTAATGTTGTGGGTGTTTGCAAAAAAAAACAAAGGCGCAGACCAGTCGACGCATCGGCGCATTAGCTATGCTTAAATAAATAAATAAATAAATAAATAAATAAATAAATAAATAAATAAATAAATAAATAAATAAATAAATAAATAAATAAATAAATAAATAAATACTAGATTCTGAGTAACACACATGAATGTTGAGCTCATTGAAGTTCACAAACTTCTTGTTCCAAATTCTTTCGGCACTAATTGATCAGATTAGATTCTTTAATGAGCTTGTTGGTTCTATTATTGATCAAAGTCAAGAATATTATTCATTTAATGATGGTCCCTTGATTATATTATGATGCAAGCGGACCGTAAACAAGTTTAACTGACCAGTTAATTGTCCAGCTGTAACAACGCATGAAAAAGGGCCAATTGAGTGTATGCGTTATTATTATTAATATATTCCATTGCATGCTTAAAACACCCACTAAGAATCATCCGTGCCATGGATTCTAGTAAAAATGCAGCCAGTACAAATGTTCCAGTAATCGACTGTTAAAAATTATGGCAAACTGCCACTAACGCAAGTGGCAAGGCACGGCAGGGGCTTTCCTACCCCTGACACATGTTAAATCGCCATTAAAATCATTATTTCGGTAAAAAATAATGTATTTTTGTATTGGCAATTGTTAATAATATTATTTGCAGATGACAGAGCGAAAAAATACGGAATTTCAGCTCTTAGTGCTTCGGGAAAGGAAAAATATATTTCTGGCGCGGCAGATTTCGGAGCGGCAGCGCGGCACGGTCCCGGCTTTCATACCTAACAAATTATAGTCCATTTCAATGATCATAGATAGCAGACTTGCAGATGTAAGATTGTTTCGTATTGGTGGATAATTTAGATAGTCCGTTTCAATGAGCATAGATAGCAGACTTGGAGATGTAAGATTGCTTCTGATTGGTGGATAATTTAGAGTAAAGTCGATTATAGACAGCTCCCGCTGAAAAAATATTTAACAATTCGTAATTGACGACAAAGTAGTAATGGGAATCTGCCAACTTCACCATAGAGAGCGAGGTTACTTGTTCACGGTTTTACATTAAGAACCCACTTACAAAATTTCCTATGTACACGTCCTATCTTATAAGCTCTTATAAATCGTGCAATATATCTTTCAGATAATATTACCCATTTGATCATGAAAATTACGATAACATAGCAGAATTTGAAGATGAAAGTTGACACTTTCACTCGGACAGGTTACGTTTGCTAATGTTACAAATATATATATAACTGCTTCAAGTGATATATGTTTTAACGATTGGAGGTTATGTACCTGACTGTTTATACCACAATATCAGAACAAAACACGAAACGTAGTTAAGGTTCGAAAATATTTTTAATGCTTTCTATGACATCACAAAAACAGCACAAAATGGGAACAAACATCCACGTTTGTTCCCATTTCGTGCTGTTTTTGTGATTGGTATGTGTGGGTAGGTGATGAGGTGGCTTGAATATATTTTTCTGGACATATCTTCGCCCTAAATTCCGTTGTTACTCAAACACATAAATTATATAGCTCGCAAACGATATATCCTTGGGCTCACAAATAGCGATTCATTCTATGAAAGATCATCATTTTAGAAATCAAATCAATAAACCAGTCTCGGCTATCTAAACATAAAGAAGCGGAAAAGATTCTGAAAACGATAATCTCATCAGGTCACGCGAGACCTGGAATTGAACGTGAATTATTGATACCCCCTTAACATGTTTAATGTATTCAGGTCGTATCCTACATACATCGTTAAACATGGTTAAGACGAATGTATAAACTGACGCTAAAATGCACAACGCGATATCGACCATAGACAGTCAATCATTTTAGAAAAGCAACCCCCCCCGGTTAGCAGTTGCCTGTGGAAACTGCTGTGCCAAAATACATTTTAGCTGTCTGATCTAGAAAATAGTATCCAATTACATAAACGTCATTCACATGAATTGCCAGCACTTACTAAGCACCCTTGCCATAGCATGTGTCGTTTGCGAAAATACTATGGAAAACCCATGTTCAGGCCAGAGTTAGGCATCCTGCCTCACAGCTGTTTATGCATGTTTAGTCTGGCCCCAGCTCAAAAAACTACATCCTATCACCATCTTTTATTTTGATAACTTTTTTATACAAGGAATATAGTTAAAGCAAGTTAGAAGGCAAAGATCAGGAATCGATACAATCAAGTACCACACCTGACCCAGGACACCACATGGGAAAGTGACAAAACACAAGAAAACATCACATACAGGAGAGCCAAGAGGTTAGCTCTTTCCCAGCAGGTGACCACAAAGCTGCAATGAACAGACAAAAAAGCATGATAAACACGAAACATAAATAACAAAAATGATCCACAAAAGAAGTACCGCCTTTTGACGATCAGTATTTTTTTTACTGGAGGGCTTAAACGAGCTGTATGGTACCAGCCTCACCCTTCTTTCAGATGTGGATGAAGACAAAAAAATGTTTGGTTCGCATGAAAGCTCCCTAACTTATCGATGTATCATCTCCTATTAAATCTAAATCGAGCTATAATCTTAAGTCTGAAGAAACAAGCTAAGACTATTGTTTTTTGAAGAAACAAAATATTAAAAAAAGCTTGAAATCTAAGATATCAAAAATACTCGAAATACGTATGTTACAAAAATAATATTAGTCTCTGACTGTGCGAGAAAATATGTATTCGTAATTTGATACAGCAAGGTTGTACTTTAATCCACTGATTTTTTTTGCTGACCGTTCCAAAGCGGAGCTTCTTTTGTTGATCATTTTGTTATTTATATTTCATTTTTTATCTGTTATGCTGTCGTGTCTGTTCCTTACAGTCTTGTGGTCACCTGCTGGGAAAGGTCTCTTATGCTTTTCCAATTGGTGTCCCGGGTCAGGTTTGACACTGGGTTGTATTGATTCCTTATCTTTGCTTTCCTCTCTACTTTAATGAGACGTACCCATATAAATTGCTCAAAAATGTCATTTTCTCATGAAAAGGCTTATTTTCTATGAATACATAAAAAGAAACGAAGTACCAACAACGAGCAAATCGCTGCAAATCACGCGAGACTTAAAAAGAAATGAGAATTATTAATGGACGACAGACATTAATAAATTCGGTCTGTCGGAGAAAGCACGCAAATAACAATGTGTAAGCCAGGCATGATAAAGCCAACAAAATTAGTGTTCGCAAATTGAAGATTCAGACCAGACACCATATTTCAGTGCCCAAGGCTATTGTGTGCTTGGTTTACAACCAGGCAACCAATAAATTATTGTTTGTTTGATTTTATTTTTTACGTCCCATCAACAATCTTTCATTTACACAGGAACGGGTCTTCCTGGGTTGAACCAGTACTAAGCTAGGATAAATGTGTCTTGCTCAAGGACCACAACGCAGTGACGCCGGTGAGGCTCGAACCCGCGCCCCTCGGTCTCGAGTCTAGCACTCTACCACTGAGCACTGCGCTCCCAATCACCAAGTTAGAATTTCATTCCAACGAAACATCTAAAGATAAGCTGTCAATTATATAAAATTGGCTATCTATAATTGTCATCCAGGTGCATGCCAAATTAAACATTATCTTGTTCCATTTCTACATGCTCATTACACTGAAACATAAAAAGTAGTTGAGAAGTTTGTGAAAACCTGCTTTATGGTGAAAACACTAATTTATTGAATGGACATATGCTGTAGGTGCACATTGGGATTGCCTCTATGAGGCAATTCCAATGTGAACCAACAACATATGTTACTGAAATTAAGGATTCAAACCTATTTTGAAATATACACTAGACAGGTACCATGTCTATTGGCTTTCCTCTTTTAAACATCTCAAACTGCCAATCAGTATTAAGTACCTGTCACCATATGGCAAATTGTTTATATTTATATGGCAGCTATATCACCAAATTTGATTTCATGAACTATGCTTTTGCTAAGCTGGTAGTTGCAAGGTAGTAAGGCAGCAAAGCACATCATAAAAATCGAATAACACGTCATTTCACTACCTGATTTGACCATAATCCTTTATAGACTGAAAACCGCTAAACATGAACTTTTGCAAACAGTGAAGACCCAGATAAAATTCCGCAAAACGCGGAATTTCATCAGGGTCTGCACCTTTTGCTAAGACAAAATCAATATACAGAAAAAAGGAATACAATAATTTTGGAAAAGTATAACCTGTGACCCTCAATATTATACAATTGACATACCTGACTTTATTGTATGTAACTTTATGGAATATTCCATTGGTCAGAAAAGGGTTAATATATCAAACGGCCCCGAAGCATCTTATAGCATAGGATTGCATACATTACATTACAACCACTGTAAGCATAGCATGGTATTGAATAGGATAGAATAAACTAGCGTTACACACATTTAGGTAACGTGGTATATGGTACAGAAAAGTATCGCAAAACATAGAAGAGCATGACATGATATACACTAAATTTTATATAAAATAATATGTCCAAGACTATACAGCCTTATTGTATGCTATGACATTGCACCAATTGAAGCGAACGGCATGTCATCTGGTCGCAATTGAATACCATGCCAATGAATTGGCTAGCATGGCGAACAGCAGAGTGTAGCACAGATATGCAGCGAACAAAACACTGTTATGCATGCGCAGTCAGCGACCTATTTTACATATATTGTAATGTAGGTCACCTTACATTATACATTGTAGTCTAAAATAGTTAAATGTTTGCGTAGATATTTTATCAATATCAAAATGCAAATTGGCAATCATGATGAATACAGGCCTTGCATGGCACCAGAAAAGGTATACTGTTACGTCATTGAACGTCACGCGAACTTATCAATCTAAACCATAGAACACAATTAACAGTCTTGTCATGAGAAAACTATTTATGTTTAATGCGAACAACAAAGACGCAGATCAGCCTGCGCAAGTGCGCAGGCTCATCTGTGTCTTTGTTGTTTGCTGGCGACAAAGTTCAATATAGATACTTGCTAACCTCAAAGTTTCAGTATTTTAGCTAATCCCTGTAGCTGAGCAAGTTGGGTTGAGTCTTACCTGGTCGAAGACTCCGAGGACAGGTTTTCTCGTGGCTTGGTTTATTAGTGATATTCAGGAAGTGTAGTATAAATTTACCATTACATTAATAATGAATGAAGTCCAAGGGTCTCCAAATGTCAGTCTTTTACCAAGGGACCATGGAATTGATTTCCTAATCGGAGTATGGTTATTAAAATATGGCTTGCTTATTCATCAGTTTATGGGAGCTCAAAAGACACACATCTCGTTGAGACGGATCCACAACATATGATTGTAGAATAGAAACAAAACAATAACATTTTGATTACGCCCACTTATCTGAGGGTCTGGATGGGGTGTAATGATTAGTAAATAATGGCCCTTTTTATAATGAATAAAAAATAATTAGCCAAAAAAATAATGAATAGTGAATAATGAGGGCCTAAAAATTAATGAATAATCCTTTTTTTAATGAATTGAAGAAAAACTTAATGAAAAGTGAATAATCAGATTTCTTTGCCACCTTTCTTACTTTAAATGAATAATTGGTCTTATTTTAATGAATAACCCAAAATTTTAATGAGATGAATAATGGGCTAAATTTTAATGAATAGTGAATACCAGACCCCCCCCCCCCCCCCCCCCCATCCAGACCCTCTTAGCTGGAGGCATCGCAGTCAGATCTAAAACAATGTCATGATGAATCATTTGTCAGTCAAAATCAAGTTTTTTTTAAAAAATTGTTTGGAAAGTTTGTTTGTTTGCTTTAATTCTTTACGTCCCAGGATACAACCATATTTCAATCATGTCTGGACGGGTCATGAGTTGAACTAGTACTAAGAAGGGGAGAAAGTGTCTAGCTTAAGGACACTACGAATAGAAGTGCCTCCGGTATTTTTGGAAAAAAGAACCGATATAATATGGTATTTCTGGCGATCGTTCATAAGATCCCAAAGTGTGCGTGTCATCTTCAAAAGAAGTGTAACAATATCAGATAATGGGCTCGCCCGCACGCGACCAGATACGATTCGCTTTGATACAATATGCGGATGGCACGTGCGGGTCACGTGATAATTAGCCTCTATCTGATGCATGTGACGTCCCTGGCGTATGAAGAAAGTCGTGTCATTTTCATTATGGAAGCCTGTGGTGCCTTTATGGTAACCATAGAATTTTCTTTGACAAAATAATTGCTTGAAAGAAATTTCTTTCTTAATTATTAGTTTTCATGTTTGCAAAACTTATGCACTCGTGTAAGGATTCTTTCTTTCTTTCTTTTGTCATTCTTTTATAATATTTCTTCTTACAAAATGCATTTCTTTCGCGTTTTCTTTCTGTTGCAAAATAGTACCATATTCTTTCGATAGCTTTCTGACTCTTTTTCCATCTTTCTTTTTGTTGAGTTTCAGCATTTGAGCCGCGACATGAGATTTCCAATAATGTGGTATGTGCGACCAGTAAAGGCTCAGACCAGCCTGCGCATACACGCTATCTGATCAGAGTCTTTGCTAGTCGCTTGAATATTCTATGAATATTAAGCTACTGACTGAACATCGTTTGGAGTTTCTAAGCTTAACAGGAGGCTGCACAGGCTCGTCTGAGTCTACACATGTCAAAATGCCACATTGTTCGAAATCACATGTCGCGGCTCATTTATTCTCTTGTTCATTTTCATTTAATTTTAGTTTCATAAATATATTCAGCATATAATTCTTTGCTCCCCTGAAATGTATTGGCTTTATCCCCTGTTTTCAAAAATAAGAAAATGCTTTATTACATTTCCTGTTCCCGAATTCTGTCTTTGCTCCCCTGTTTCCTATACATATTGGCATTTATTCCTTCAATTCCCTGAAATCAATGCCCTTTCTCCTTGTCCCCTACCCCCCTCCCTCGAGGTCTCATGGTATTTATATTACCGCTTTCAGCATAATCTTGTTGTGTCATTTGCTTCATTTCAACACACTCTTTCGCGTGTTCCTTCTATAATTGAGCCGTGACATGTGATTTCCAACAATCTGGCATTTCGACAATTGTAGACTCAGACGAACCTGTGCAGCCTTTTTTTTTGCTTAGAAGCTCCAAATGATGTTCAGTCAGTAGCTTAACATCCATAGAATACTCAAGCAACTAGCAAAGGTTCTGATCAGACTGCGCGTATGCGCAGGCTGATCTGAGGCTTTGCTGGTCGCACATACCACATTGTTGGAAATGCCATGCAACGGCTCAAATTTTCAACATTTGTCCTACGATGACTCTCTTCTACTTCATTCCCTATTTAAATTCGTACTTTTCAATTTTCTTCATTATCTCCGCTTTTCTGTTCAATATTTTTTTTTCTTTTGCGCATTAATCATTTAGAATTAAGCCAGCTGGTTGCCCTATCTAACATTATTGGCTTTGCCTCGAAGAGGGCTGTCAATATTATTGTTTATTGGTTAATCAAAGCAAACGCAACATGGGAACCGTTTAAAGCAGGTACCAGGCATATCCACATTTTTGCTTTTCAATGATGCAACAAGTACTAAAATTTTGGGTGCCAGCTCATATACATATGAGCCACGATATGAGATTTCCAACAATGTGGTATGTGCGACCAGCAAAGCCTATGCCAGCCGCTTGAATATTCTATGAGTTTTGTTTGTATGAATGATTTGATTCTTTAAGTCCCATCAACAATCTTTCAGTTATAAAGGGACGGGTCTTCCTGGGTTGAACCAGTACTAAGCTAGGATTAATGTTCTTGCTCAAAGACACAACGCAGTGACGCCGGTGAGGCTCGAACCCGCGGCCCTTCAGTCTCGAGTCAAGAACTCTACCACTGAGCCACTGCGCTTCCATATACTATGAGTGATAAGCTACTGACTGAACATTATTTGGAGTTTCTGCGTTTAAAAGGAGGCTGCACTGGCTCGTCTGAGTCTACACTTCTCAAAATGTCACATTGTTGGAAATCACATGTCGCGGCTCAATTATGTCTAACTAAATACTGCCTATCTCTTGCTAAGCGAGGTACGCGTATTTGCAAAATTTTAGGGTCGCAGAATCAGGGCTAAACACAACACGAGACTAGATGGGACATTAAACATTTTTTGGTCTTAGATATATTTTCTGAGCAAGCATTCGTCAAACCCTACACCAAACAAATGAAAGCAAAACATCAGGGTTTAAAGAGACTAAGTCTGCAACTATGAACATTTTTCGAAAAAAAAATATTTTTTTAAATCATTTGTAAAAGCAGAATTAAGTTAAGTTATCACAATAAATCTGAGCACTATAGCTGAAAACTGCATGGAAAAGTGAATTATCTGATAAAAACAGGCGTTTTTTTCTCTTGTTGGTAATTATTTGCGTCCCTCCAATAATTATAGACAGTCAAGTTTTAACATTAATGCTGTTGTTTTGATACTGATAATTTGTAAAGATTTACGAAATTGGTAAAATGTATACCTGAATTTTAGTTTTTTACTGTGTTCTTGAAAAATAGAAACATTATTTCAAGAATTAAAAGATAAAAAGTTACAGACTATGCAGATTTAAATAAAACTTACTGATAAAGCATTTGCCTTAGCTGCACCAAACAAAGCAGACGTGTTTGTCTTTGTCACACTGCCTTGTCTGTTGGGCACTTGCTGGGAAATGGCTGACCTCTTGGCTCTCTTGTGATTGACATTTTCTTGTGTTTTTGTCACCCATATGGTGTCCTGGGTCAGGTGTGGCACTTGATTGTATCATTCCTATTAATACCCTTCTTCCTTACTATGTGGCTTAAATAAGTTTAAATTATCAAACATTTGCCATCAACTAAACCAAACAATGTAAAGCAGCTACTTTGATGCGTAAATAAGTTTTACTGGCCAGGAATTTCCCAAAGTCTACACAAAGCAAAGCAGGCATTATACGACGTTAATAAGTTTTACTGACCAATAAATACGACAGACTTCACTAAACAAAGGACAGCAAACACTATGAGGCGTAAATAAGTTTTACTGACCAATATATCCCATAGACTGCACTAATAGACAAAGGACAGCAAACACTATGAGGCGTAAATAAGTTTTACTGTCGAAGTATTTCCTATAGACAGCACAAAACAAATAGGACAGCAAAGCCTATGGAGCTAAGAGTATGTTTTACTGACCAAGCATTCGACAAAGGCTACAGCAAACAAAGAGGACAGACACTATGAGGCTTGTGCTTAGATATGTTTTACTGACCAAGCATTTGCCATAGACGTTTGTATTATCCAGCAAAACCATTATTTCACAAGAACATGTATTACATAAGAACATTTATAACCCATATCAACAAATGGCGCGTCCTCCGAACGTTCTCAGTGAAGACACAGTTGGCTTCGGTTATCAATATATTATTAAAGTCATCTTCATTTCATGCAGGCGGCTCTTGAAATCACTGTCCTATAAAACCTTATTTCAACCGTTATAATTGATTAAGTCTGTACACAGGTCATGTATTTTACATGTAGCATTCTATAATCACATCATTCAATCAAAATTTCTATTATTCTGCCAAATGAGTTCCATTCAATCATGTAATGCAGCTTCCAGATTATTTATTTTCTCAAAGTAAAAAGGGTCTTATAAAAACTATGTTAAACTTTACTTATATAAAAACCATGTTAAACTATTCTTATAATGTTGAACTTTTCTTATAAAAACTATGTTGAACTTTTCTTAAAATAACTGTGTTGAACTTTTCTTATAAAAACTATGTTGAACGTTACTTACAAAAACAATGTTGCCTTTTCTACCATACACTCAAGGGACATATGTGGGTATACCAAATAAATAAAGCATTTTTCATTTTTTTAAACTATGTCTCTGTAGTAGACTGTAAAATAAGTGTAAGTGAACATCAAACGCCACCCTTTCGGTGTTAACTTTCACTCAATTTTCCTCCCAAAACAGATTTAGGCCAAAATTTATCCAGTGATTTTCAGCACCTGCTATTACTGCAGTTATTCTCCAAATCAGTACAATCGAACAGAACAAAGATTTTAAAGCATTTTAAATGTAACACCACAACACAGCGACTCCACGGTGGTGAGTCTGGAGCTACCAACCATTCGATCTCCAATTTATTGCTCTACCAACTGAGCCACTGCGCCCAACAATCGCTTTTAAAGCAATGTACTATTGTTTGCCTTTTTGGAGGGTTCGGACATTTGCCGAAAGTAGATTGCCGCTTAACGCTTTAGCGGTAATCTACTTTCGGCAAATGTCCGAACCCAGACAAAGGCGGATTGCGCTGCCAGTGGCACATCCAGAGGGGGCTCGCTCGAACCCCCTCCCCGCCCCTCGTTTTTAAATATCCTATTAAAATGAAATAATTTGGTCTCAGTGAGACCAAATTATTACATTTTCATGGGATCTTCAAAAATTTTCCTAGTAGTAAAAATGAGATAAAATCAGAAAAGCGAACCACCCACACCTTTATATATACTAAAGGACTTTGAAAACGCATCACCCAGATTAAATCCTTTATTACACAGACCCTGAGAATGTCAGCGAGATAATTATTATTGCATATAATAGCCTGACTATCTTTTAGTGTGTCCTAGAAATTTCATGGTTGTAAATTTACTTAAAGGTATTGAAAAAGTATCCGTTTTAAGACAGGGGTGGTCGATTTTGAAGGACACAAATTCAGCTGCAATTTAACGCGCGTTAGTTTTGATTCCTGACTCAACGAATTGGCGTCCTTTGCTTCTTTCACGATTGCATATTCATCATTGAAGGATTAGGAATGAATTGACAGTTTGGTATGCTCGAAATTACACCCCTTTAAAATTACAGACATACCCCACCCACCCTGATTACTATAGTCTAGTAATAAAATTCAACGTCTTTGGCCTTTCAAAGTTTCTATTTCTTACGTCCGGTTTTATTGGGAGAGGCTAAGGGCATACACAAATGAAAAATTATTCATAAATAACGCATGTATCACGTGTCTTTTGTATTGTGCAAGTGACGTTAACGTAAGTTTTTAAGACGTTCTTGATCACATGACAACAGATCTCCTGCAACGATTTACATCAAAACGTCTTCCCCACATGCTTGTCAGTGTATGTAATCAATATCAGTAATGAAAGCGTGCATAAAGGTAACTAATGGAGATGTTTCTAAAAAGGAGCTATAAATTGATGTTCAAATTTGACGTTTATTTTCGAAATTTTATAGTTATCAATTACTTTTAATTAGAAAAAGTCTATAAACTCCTTTGGTTACATGGCATCATTTTCGCTACAGTTTAAACATAAAAATAATCAAAAGCTTCATTTATTTGTGCAGAAAGTTGCAGGATGCTGTATGTACCCATTTGACGTCATCAGCAGCGTCGCGTGATAGTGCAGTCAAATTAATATCTGATTCATACTAATTCTGGGTTGCACATTAAAACCTGTGAGTAACTTTTCAATCGCATATACGGTTTGCAAGAAAAGTGCAAAAATATGGTGATGCGTTTTCAAAGTCCTCTAGTATATAAACACACTCTCCATTCCAGAAATTCTTGATCCGCCTCTGGCTACCGACTAAATTTAGGATTTCTGATAGTGTTGAAGATGAAATACGGTATGTTGAGAGGAGGATTTACGGTATTAATTGTCCAGCTGTTCAAATGCAGGCTGGTGTTTTCCGGAACAATTCATTATGATTTTCTCTAATATGCTTAAATTAAGAAGGTCATCGTAGGACAATTGTGAAAATTCACCAAAATCCATATCACCATGGAAGCAGGCCTTATGGCGATGTTTGTTAAGAAAGACCATCGTATGGGAAGCAGAGTCAACGAGGGGCACAAGGGTCATTCAGAGAAAGTCCAATTACTTTAATTACATGTCTTCAGCTGTCATGGAATTAATTGACACGACAAATGTGAACATGAAGCAATGCTTCCATCAGTTTATATTACGAAAACTGGTTCGCGTATCTTCGGCAATTTTCGGAAAAGTATAAAATAAATGCATGTTTTATGCGTTTTCTTTTATTTTCAGCCTAGAATCGGCCAAACAGTCAGTACCCATCATAAGCTATCTGACCGATCCAGTGAAACAGGTACATGTATTTAACAAAACACCATAGATGGTCTAGATCGGCATTTGATCAGTATCGCACAGCTGAAAAGTCTATATTCAGACGATCCTGCGCATGCGCACAAGATCGTCAGAGCATTTGCTGCTCGCAGCGTTACTTCCAGTCTCAATAGAGAGTTGTGCGTGTAAACCTTTTGTGTTCGTTTGGAATCCTCCTTCTTGTTTGATATAATTAATTCGGTAACGGGCTGTCAACAGACAACAAGGAAAACAACAGCTTTAAATATCCACATTTCTTATTCAACGAAATTTGGTATTTCGTTTGAATCAGGCGACATGCAGCATTGAGCTACAATTCCCCTTACAAAGACACCAAATTGTATGTCGGCTGCGATAAAGGAGTTTTTCACGATCCTTTTATGATTATAAAAGTTTAAAATATTGATTAATGTTCATCGAATAATCGGACAACGCTTCCAACAAAGCAGGTTGTTTTCCTCGGGAGGATAATGGATCTGCCCGCACGTGACCAAACATGCCATTCCATCAGATTAATAAGACCAGCGCGTGTAGGTCACGTGTGATCATGTGATAATTTCCTTCTGCCAAGAGATACAGAAAGAACTAGAATGTAATTTAGAGTACATGTATAATTGTAGAGCTTTGTTCTTTAAAATATAGACTGATACTTAAAGCATTGAAGTATTATAAAACTGGATATGAAACAAAGCACTACACATTAAAAACCAAAGGGTCGAACCCCGAGGTCGAACACCAAACCACCCATGCAAGCTAAGAAAAAATAGAAAAAAGTTAGACGAAGAAGAAAAAGAAGAAGAAAATGATGATGATGATGATGATGATGATGATGATGATGATGATGATGATGATGATGATGATGATGATGATGATGGTGATGATGACGACGACAACGACCGACGACGACGACGACGACGATGATGATGATGATGATGATGATGATGATGATGATGAAAAAAATTTTTGATTATGATGGTGATCAACTGTAGTAAAGAAATGATAAATGTACCAAAACCCTGCATGAAACGTCAACGCAAAAACCCTGCATGAAACGTCAACGCAAAGATATTGTACAGTACAAAATCTGAGGTTTTCGCAATAAAAGTTATGTTCGCAAGTTAAGAATGCGTAACAGAAAATATTTCTATTTTTTTGCAACCAAAACATATGTTGTGGGTATTGAAAAGAACCGTCTCATCGAGACGGTTCTTTTCAGCACCCAAAACATATGCTAAAATTAATGAGTAGAAAAAAATATTTACAATTTTACGCTGATTTTTTGTTTGTTTATCTAAACCTATTATGATGCAAATATTTTTTTCTGTACTTTTATGGATTAGTATCTCTCTTCCATTAGCTCTTCAATAAATATTTGAGTGGTTCTGGTCTTGCCTAGTTGAAGAAGTGTTATCTAATGGCTTTTCCCAATATAGAGGTGTTAGATGAACACACGTATTACAGAGAATAAAGGTGTGAAATATTGTTTTCTCTCATACAATAATGTGGTAATATGGCTTTGAACCAACTCTCAAACAGTTGGTACAGAGTTAGGATCGAGATTGAACAGTTGCTAGTTTCAGAATAATCGTAGGCGGAGTCACTGTGTAGTATCCTTCGCCAAAACACTTTGACCGCTTCTTAATACTGGTTCAACCCATGGGGAAAGGGGGTCCGGACCCCTGGAAAATCACAAGTTCTATGAGTTTCTATACAAATTAGCATTTAGACGCCCCCCCCCCCCTCCTGGAAAAAGCTGGACCCCCCACACTGGAAAATGTTGGACCCCCGGCTCTGAAACCTTGGAAAATTATAGTTTTCTTTGAAATAAACCATTGATAAACCACTGAATAACTGTAAAATAAGTTGAGGACTAACAAAAAAAAAAACGTTGTCAGAGCTGTTTTCTGGCAGTCGGGCCTGGACCCCCTGGCAAACATTCCTGGATCCGCGCAAGCAACCGAAGTCTTAAAACTTCTTTACTGGGACGTCAAGCATCAAAACAAACCAACAAACTCTCCTGGAATGAAAAAAAACCTAGACTTGAACAAGCATTCAACGTTAGTTTTTTTTCACTGGTTTGATTTTAACATATCCTGTTGTTGGACACTACGACCAGAAAATGTCACAAATAAAAACCACCGGTCAACCCACGGTACCGCGAGGAAGTGATATAGAACACTAACAGCCACACGGCTGAAAGAGCACGATGAAATACCACCAGGCAACCACCAAGTTAGCATTTCATTCTAATGAAACATCTAAAGATAGGCTGTCAATAAAATAAAATCGGCCATCTATTATTGTCATCCAGGTGCATGCCAAACTACACATAAACGTGTACATTTCTACATGCTCATTACACCGAAACAGAAAAAGTAGTTGATAAATCTGTGAAAAACCTATTTTATGGTGAAAAACACTCATTTATTGAATGGATATATTTTGTAGTTGCACATTTGAATTGCCTCTATGAAGCAATTCCAATGTGTACAAACAGTATATGTTCCTGAAATTAAGGAAACCTATTTTGAAATGGACACTAAACAGGTATCATTTTGATGGACCTTCCTTTTTGAAACATCTCAAACTGCCAATCAGTTCTTAAATGACAAATTACATGTACTTATATTTACATGATAGCCATATCACCAAATTTGATTTAATGAACTATGCTTTTGCTTAGCTGGTAGTTGCATGGTAGCATGATGTATGCGAGCAACAAAGGCGCAAGTCAGACTGCTATAACATAAAATTCCTTTTGAATAACCTTGCTCGTCTTTCCACCAAATCTGACAATGAAACCAGCTTGAAAAACTTTACACATCTCTCAGCTCAAACAAGCATGACAAAATACTTTTCGTAATCAGAACAGAACAATATATAGTTTGAAGCAATGTTAACGTTCTTACATATACGACAGTATCTCTGATAAGCTCGTATCATAGTAACTGTTAGCTCGACAGGGCTATAAAAATACATGTCAACAACAGAGTCTAGTCGACCTACATGTTGCAGAAAACGTAAAAGTTAATAGAGTTGTTTAAATTATGTCTGCTTTTTGCAGACTTTTAATTTGGTGGATTTGATCAAGTCTTCAAATTTCTTAATATCCTTCCAAATCAAAAGGGGGCCAATCGAAGATAAATTCTCGGACATGGTTGCGGAAATGCTAGGGAAACGTGTTTGCTTTTGTTAAACACAGCACTAACAGTAAACCCTGTGTAAAACGACCACTCAAAAATAGACAAACAAATATCTTAATAACAATTGGTAGCTTAATGAAGGTCGATAGTATGCAGAATGCTCCACTTGGAGCATTCTGCAATACTTTTGACCTGCATTGGCGCATAAAGCAATACGTTTGACGATAATTGGTCTAGAAAAACAATTTTTGGTCCTTTTGAGAGTAGCCGTTTTGCACAGGTTTTACTGAACAAATTATGCAAGACACATTTATCCTAGTTCAAACCAGGAAGACCCGCCCCTGTGTAACTGAAACTTTGTTGATGGGACGTAAAGAATAAAATCAAATAAACTGAACAAATTATCTGGAAAGACTAGTTCTTCAAAAATAGAGGAACCTACAAAGGGAAGTAAGCAGTCTGAGTTATTTCCCTGCTATTCATAAGAGATAACTGAGCTTGTTGGATATAAGCAGCTACATCTACCCAGCAGGCATATGGCGTCGACACAACGTCGTATCAAAGTCGATGCGAGTCATGACGTCACGTGGACGTCGATAAAACGTTGTTTTAAGGTTGTGTGCCTGCTGGGGAGTAGTCCTCCCAGGAGGAACGTGACCTCAAAACAATGTCGTATCAGCGTCTATATGATGTCTAAGCAAAGTCATGACGTCGCATCGTCGTTGATACGACGTTAAGGCTGTGTGCCTACTGGTACATGTATTCGCGACTATAATTTACAATGTCAGTTCATAGGCAGGTGCACAAAGTGAGATAAAATCAGCAACGCGAAGCCTCCGTCCCCTGTTATTGGACTTCGTCATGGATTTTACAGCAACACAAAATACACAATGTAGTTTGAAGCACTCACCAGTAACAAGAATCGTTCATAAAACAATCAGGGTGGAAGGTTCTATTTGACATAAATTGATTAATCTAAGTGTACTCACCGCAAAAATATACGGCATCAGTTCAGTTGTATATCCAGACGCCACGAAAAAGTAGTAAAAAAAGATAAACAACTTAACTTCTATAGTTTTTCGAAAGCAAACACTTGCTCGAGCAATTAAGAAACCATCCAAATGGTAACTGAAACATGGGAAAAGACAAGATGCAATCCGAATGATGGAGGCATTTAGGACTAAAGCCGTGATTACCGAATGAATAATTCAAGCTCTTCCATGATTCCGAAGATTCTATATGTTTTATGTAGATTTTGGAATGGCAATTTGGACGGGCTTAGAAACTCTAAGAATGCGGTATTGAATCTATAGATTTTTCCACTTTCTTAATGTCCCGTTCTCCCAAATCGATAGACGGAATAGCAAATATCGTAAAAGCACACTCGTAATGCATTTGGGTCAAACGCCAAGATAATATTGCAATCACGCAGCTTTCGGTTTGATTGCGTTTGTAAAATGCCAATTTTCGATTAGCACATGTTGTCATTGCCGATATGGGGTTAAAAATTTGACAAGCTTTTTCACATTTTTTCTTTTTACAAATTTGAGGTATCCATGCAATGCATAAATGCACTATCTCCCAATATATAGGGGTTTGCTTTGAAAAGGCCCTGACGAAGACGGCAAGTAAAATATTCATACTTGAGCTTGTAGGTAACACATCTACTGAGCAGGTTCGAATGTTGTCATGAATAACTTTAAGGCAGTATTTTTATGTATCCTTAACTTAACATTCACCTGACTAGAGGTTTCGCTTGGGTTACCTCTGAAATGAATCACGTGGGGTCATGTGTACCAGGCCAATAGGTAGCATTGACTCTAGCATGTCTAGAGATGGCATTGATATATATTCAGTAACGCATCATGTGAAGCCCATTAAAGTGAACCCAAAAAGACTGAACTCAAAATAATACAGCATGAAGCAAAGTTAGAATGACTACTGATAATACTTAATTAATATTGATTAATACTCTGTACCACAGGGAAACTAAATGGGATCCACTGGAACAATTGGATTCTGCATCTGCTATAATTTACGTACGGCAAATTAGGAATTTTTTCGTGAGGGTTTTATTTTCGCGAAACTTCGTGAAAATAAATCCCTCGCGAAATTGAGAAATCAATTTGTCGGTTACTGATGTAGGTAAATCATGCCCTAGTCGAAATAACATGATCGCGCGAAGATTTCCGAATTTACAGTAATGCTCCGAATCCAAATAATCTGAAATAACAGATCCTTCAGAAATAGAGAACCTAAAATATAAAAAAAACCCAGCAAACTCGGTTTTATCGAATCTCTCTTCAAGCCCCCTTGCACCGGCTTAAGTGATATTCTGCTCTCCGCCAGAACGAGGACCAGAATATGAAAAAAATATCAACACGGGGGGAAGTTTTACCAACTCCACGCAGAAACAATGACAGCTGTTGCGATATTCAACTCTGTCTGACAAGAACTAGCCTCTACTATAACTCATTTTTGCCTTCTGTCATAAGGGACTTGGATGACATGCAAATCGACACTGTATATTCGCTTATAACCCATCTGAACAGGGGAATTATTCCAAAGCCAAAGCAAATTTTGACCAAGAGTACAAAGAGCTCCGTGCATCAAGGGGCTAATTTGGCCCCCTCTGGAGCCCTGAACTGAACGTTGTTTTTCGTTAATTTCAGACTGATTTTCAGTCCCAAATGCCAATTTCATTTTACAATTCATATATAACTTAGTACAAAATCATGCCTCTCTGATAGCACTGGCATTGTGTCCTTCTTAGACATAAGAGAGGTAGAAAAGGTAAAATAAATTTTATAAATCATAAAAAAAATAATGTAAGAAAGAGACTGGTACAAGTCTACGACAATTTCTTCTCTTTGGTTTATTAGAAGGATAACCCAAGTGTAAAAGTATGGCATTTATTTATTTTTTTGCCGTTGCTATGGTACCGAAAATGACCGACAAATAGGCTTAAAATAGAGAAATTACCATTGGACCAAACTCAATGTTTTGGGAGACCGAATTTTTAAGAATTAGATATCAGCACAGCTAAAACCCAAAGAACATTCTAACATGTTGTAAGCTGTGATAATTCTAATCTTTTTGGTATTTGATTGTGCTCTTTGTTAATTCCTCTGTCAAATGTCTCGAATTTGCTCCAAAATGGTCACTTTCCTATTTTCGGTGGCCATTTTTGTTACCATAGCAACAGTAAAAGTCAAATTAATACCAGACTTTTACACTTGGGCTATTGGTCTAATAAACCGATAAGCTTGAAGAAATTGGTGAAAACAATTTTTGTTTTTTAGTCTCATAGGGGGCAAAACAGCCCCTTAATGCACGTAGCTCTTTAGATGTATAACTACCACCAGGTCAAACATATATGAAATTCATGATGAGATCCTCGGGCCGAGTATACTGGGCCCGAGTAAGATCTTGAAAATATAGTTGTGTCAGAAAAATGAACAACACGAGTAATTTATAAAACGGTGCTGACTAAAATGAAATACATGTACATGATCAAAAGTACTTCTTAGTCGTAAAATTTAAACGAATAAAGTTTGATCATATGTCCACACTGTTACAGGCGGGCCAGCGTATGCACAACCAAACACGCGAAAGAACGAATGGACAAGCGAAAAAAAACACAACAATAAATAATTTTCGGAGTTCAAATAATTCTAGCCTATTTGGATTATGAAAACTCATCAGCGGTACCACCCCCGCAAAATATGACAAATTACAGATCTGGGTCACACGGCCGCTTTTCTGCGGTTAATATCAATCTGCAAAAAAGTATGCACAAGTGCTCGGTGAAAACAAAACCATTCATTGAATAGCTAATTAGCCTGAACCTTGGAAATACAGATGAATTTAGAAATTAAACAGCTGCCAAATAGTATCAGTTCGGGAGAATGTAGTTTACGTTTCTCAATAGCATTTGTTACATTTTACGAAGTAAAGCGTCTATTGAACCAGGAGCGTTTTTTTTATTTCCGTATCCGCCGAATGGTCTGAGAAGTTCATTCATTCGTAGACTGCTTCACTGCCTCACGTATGAAACTACGAGGTCAGTGTAGTAGTCTAATTCATTTGCGTTCCATTGACATGTGACCGTTTGACAGTTCATGTGATATTGATATTAATCACATAGGCGATTATCAAACTTTTGGACGAGTTTGTAAATCCGCACTCGCCCGAGCCTTCGTTGTTTCCATAGACCAGAGTACTGACTAGGCAGGAGGAGGTAACGCAACCCCAGTAGTGTGATGACATGCTCGATGAGCTGCGGTGGCCAGCTCTAAGGCACGGAGGGGTCAGTCTCCTCAGCTTTGCTTTCACAAGATCAATTACAGAACTGTCTATTGATAAAGAACCTGACCCTGGCTCACAGGCTGGAGCTTAAATGGTCTTTACATGTACAGCTCCCAATACTGTGGGTAACAGACATACAGTGATGCATTGAAGACCTCTGTTTCACCAGCATTATTCTCCATTGGAATTGTATCTCTCCGTCTGTAGAAGGCGCACGCAGTCGAATTTAGGTCTTTGGTGTAATGACTCAGCCGAACGGTGTCCCCTTTTTCTCCGAATTCAAATTTTCACTTAACTCTGGTAATGGTTTGCTATAGTGATCGCCAGAAGAACAGAAGGTGGGCATGAGGGTTTCAGGGATATAGGGATATTGGCCAAATAATTAAAGGGGTATGGGATATTTTTTTGTGAAAATTCAAGTATTTTAGGGATGTAATAAAATGCAAAGCTTTCTGGATTTGGGTAAATGGTGATATTTGCCCATCTCTTTTCAGGGATATGGGATGCTTTTCAAAATATTAAAGGAATATAGGATACTTTTGTGAAAATTCAAGTATTTTAGGGATGTAATAAAATGCAAAGCTTTCTGGATTTGGGTAAATGGTGATATTTGCCCATCTCTTTTCAGGGATATGGGATGCTTTTCAAAATATTAAAGGAATATAGGATACTTTTGTGAAAATACAAGTATTTTAGGGATATAATGAAATACAAAGCTTTCTGAATTTGGGTAAATTTTGGTGATATTTGCCAATTTCTTTTCAAGGTTATGGGATGCTTTTGAAAATACTTAAAGTGTTATAGGATACCAGGGGCCTTAATAATTACGCTCATCGAAGGGAGACTACTGCACATAACGAGCAGTGATTCTCATTATTTGCAGGAGGTGCGAATTCTTTCATTTTAGAGCAGTCCCGTATGGTCCGCTAAAATAACTGTTGGATTTCTTTTGCTCCGGTATTCAGTTTTATTTACTGTTGAGTCCTCATCTTTGCTTTATCTCCTTTTTATATATTGAATTATAAATTATGTTCTAGGAGAGGCTACCTTGATACGTTAGGGGTCTTTCATGCAAACCAAACATCTATGTGTCTTGATCCACATCTGAACTAAGGGTGAGGTTGGTGCACCGTTAAACCGGTTTAAGCCCTCAAGTAAAATATTTTTACTGACCGTTCCAAGGCGGTGCTTCTTTTGTGGATCATTTATGCTAATTCTGTCTTGTTTTGTTATGCTTTCATGCATCTGTGTTTGTTGACGCCTGTGGTCACCTGCTGGGAAAGGGCTGACCTCTTGGCTCTCGTTTGTAATGTCTAAATGTGACGTTGTCACTTTCCCATTGGTATCCTGGGTCAGGTGTGGTGCTTGATTGTATCGATTCCTGATATTTGCCCTCTTTATAACTTTCAGCATTAGGTGGTAGCGTCACTGCGAACTACATCTACGGTTGTTATTGGTGTGTTGTGATCTTACAGACAATACCAGTTTCATGAAAAATGATATCTAACTGAATTCCGATTCGTCGTCGTTGGAGACCCATTACTAACCAATATCTAAGGCAATAATATTGAAATCTTTCTTACTTCTGTCGGAAGTATGACAGAAAAGGTCAAAGATCTTTATATGACTTGTAAGGCTCACATTTCTCTATCGCTGTCTGTATCGCTGAGTATGAAATTAATATTCATAAGCTGTCATTCAAGATAATTTCTATTTGGTTCCATGAATCAGCAATCTGAGACCCCCACCCTTACCGGAGAGTATTGCCCTCTCCACTATTATCTTACATGATGCACTATTAAGATTTTAATTTAAATGAAAAAAACAAACGAAAATGGACTGGTCCAATTGATAAAAGTGGGAAATTCCATTTGGTTTTATTGTGTTAAATTTGTAGTTCTTCATTTTCATTTTGGATTCTCTACTTTCCCTGCTAATCCACTTCAACTTATTGTAAACGTATCGTGCCAAATTGGAAAACATCTTGTATTACATTCCCTAAGATTGTGCACAATAACACCACTTTTATTTAGTTTATATACTGAGGGACTTTAAAACGCACCATTTTACATTTTCTGTCTCTTCCACATGATTGATTTGAGGATGTTTTCTTTATCATTTTTTTTATCCTCTTGCAAAATGGGCCATGATTTGCCATGATTTCGATTTGCTCATGCTGTTCATTCTGACGATATATCGACGTAAGTGTTTTTCAACAATTGTCGTCTGACGAATGCGAATTTGATTCAATTTGAAAACAAACACTTTTAGGTGATTGCCAGATGTCTTATCAAATGGAAAAAAATTCAAAAGTTTTCAGAAATAATCGTTTTAATGCACTCACACTCGCAGCGTTTTTTTTGCTAACGTCTGTCTTAAATTTTCAATCATCAATAATAGACGAGTGACGTCCGTGCATGTCGCGATACTTTTTTTATGCAACTGATTGAGGCGACAAAAAGATTTTGATTATTCCTGATCCTAAGGATATAAACGGCCAATTACGTCAAAAATCAACGACGTCATGTAGACGTAATGAACGTTGCCAGAGGCCTAAACCTTCATGATTTGATTTTGTTTTTCCTTTTGCTTTCAAGAGCAAACATCATTTTGAAAACTTTTTTTCGTTCATAATGGAAGGTATGGGTACTCTGTGACTTTTTGAATTTGAGTTGTCTCAGAATTATCGCGACGTCACGGCAATCATAAGCCACAGCGTTTCGATTTTCTTATTAAATGCAAGCTAAATAATGGAACTTGTCAATTTTATTTTTCACATAATGAAAATATCCAATTTTCGACATAATTTAGCATTTAAGCAGGTGGTGCGTTTTAAAGTCCTTCATTATACAATTAAAATGCCCTGAGAAGCATGTATACCCCCGGCCAAAGCTCTAACTGTTCTCATATAAACTTTATGACTAGATTTTGATCTCCAGCTCCATCCTTGGTAACTGAACCCTAAGGTCTGAAGTCACAGAGCAAATGTCAACCCTAAAAAGTACCTGTTGTTCAGGTTGTTCAGATGATTCCGTAAAAGACCCCCCCCCCTAACCAAAATAAATAAAAAAAATGACCTAGTTTTTTTACCTCTAGCCCCGCCTTTGAGCATGTATCCATGCATTTGAAGCTGTCGAGTAGAAGCCAGCCATGCATGGTATCAATTGTGCAAATAGGAATGTTTTCTGATAAGTGTTTTAAGCTATATTGCATAAGTCGGAAAGAAAAAGAAGAGCACTTTTTAAAAGTGTCCAAGATTTTGACCTCTCCCCACTCGGGGTCATGAACCCTGAGGTCCGAAGGCACGAGAGGAAGTCCGCCCAAAATAGTACCTTTGTTCAAAAACAATTTTTCCATAAGCGAAAAAGTTTAAGATGTCCTGGATTTTGACCTCTAGTCCCACCCAGGGCCATGTCTGAAGCTGTCGAAAGGAAGCCGGCCATGGATTATACCAAATTGTCCAAATATGAATGTTTCTAATAAGTGGCTGGTAAAACATCCGCATAAGTAAAAAAAATTAGAACAGCACTTTAAGAGTGTCCTAGATTTTTACATTCAGCTCACCCTGTGTCACGAAATCTAAAATCTGAAGTCACATCGAGAGTTAGTCAGCCCTAATTGTTCTTGTTAAAAAACTAATGATTCTATAGACGAAAGAAAACAAGATTTTGACCTCTAGCGCCATCTAGTCCTGTGACATCTACCCAAAAGGTTTGAATCCATTGCGTACAAGCCAACTATGGATGGTACAAATTGTCAAAGTGTGAATGATATCTGCATAAGTCAGAAAGGTGTCATAGAATATGACCTCAATTTCCACGCAGGATTAAGAACCCTAGGTCTGCAATCATGCTGTGATCGTTAACCCTCAAAGGTAACCATGGTATAAATATGAATGCTTTCCAAAAAGTACTCCACTTGAGAAGCTTTAACCAAACCTTTGTCATACTTTGAAAAGTTGTCTTAGATATTGAACTCCAGCCCCACCCAGGGACAGGAAACCCTACAGTCTGAAGTCCTGATGTAAATGCCAACCCATATCGTCCAAATATATATGTTTTCCGATGTGATTACTGAGATATACACCACTTGAGAACTTTTAACAAAAACTGTATAATGCGTTTTAAAGGTGTCATAGATTTTGCCATTCAGCCCCAACCAGGGACAGAGACACTGGCATCTGGAGTCATGATGTAAATGCAAACTCTTCAGGGTAATTGTGCATGATTCAAATATGAATGCCCTCCTGATATGTGGTTACTTAGTGGGCGTGTACGGAAAGATGGACAAGCAAACGGACGGACAAAGTAAGACACTACAGCCAACCCTAGTATAGAAATAGGTTCTCTGGGAAGAATTTACATACACGAGACTTAAGTCAATAAAACTTCCATAAACAACATTTATGGCCAATTTCAATCCTAGGGCTCGTCTGTCCAGTACATTACTTATTTATAGATATCTCACTAGAACTGGGAATAGCTCTTTCAGCATTCTGCGTTTCAAAACAAACAGAAATTCTATCAGAATTATATCAAGACTGGGACCAGTCTAGAATTACATTGATACAGTTAGACTGGCTACAGTCCTAAAGCAATTATATATCAGCAAAGGTCTTCAAATTCTATTCAAGTACTCTTCCTGAATCTGTGTCTCATGGTAGCCCTCAGAGACTGATACACACATGTCTATCAGAAGATACAGATTAAAAAAACTTGAATAGAATATGAAGATTTGTTCTAATAGTTGGCAATCCGAATCGAAAAAAGATGCATATTTTCGGTTTTGTTGGCATTTTTGAGTACATTTGTTAGACCACTTTTAACATAATATTTAGCATGTGTACAAAGCCATAGGGGTGGATGCCAAGTCTGAATTTGCATATGAAGGCCAGAAATTAGGTCAAAGGTCATTTAGTGCAAAAATGAGAAAATGTGTACTACTGTAAAACAACTTTATCTTTTTATATGTAAACATATTTCATTTCAAGCTAAATTTTGTATCCTTATAGTAATAAGTCTGATAAACGTTGAGAAATTGTTTTTTATAACTAAATTTTCATATGTCGACATAAAAATGGGGTCAAAGGTCATCAAGTGCAATAATCGGAGCGTTTTTACAAACTGTGTTTCTTTTTTTCTTTGGTCCAACAACAAGATGCTTTTTAAACTCTAAAAAGGGTTGTAGTCTTTCAGAAGGCTTAAACTAACATGTTAATCATTAAAGAAACCCCTTTTGAAGCATCCTTTTATGGATTTTACAAAGACAAACATCGTAAGTTTTGTGCAATTCTGACGGAAATTCTCTCTCAAATGGGCTAAACTGAGATATATGAGCTACTTTGAGATTTTGCTGCACCTCTCAGAAAGTAAAACTATTTTCAGTTTGGGACATGTCTTGGGGCCTTAGAAACCCATAATTTGATATCTTTTCTGTGGTCATTGTTCTATAAATCACCTGTAATCAACGTTACCCTACTGGCATTGAAAATAACAGTACACACAGTACAAGGCTAATGTTGATTTATTTTAATAGTATTAGTGAAACAGTTTAAGCATTAAATGTTTAAACTAGACATAAAAATCAATTTCATAGATCTGTGATATGTATTTCTGCTTGTCAGCTATACGTATGTTACATTTTATACTAAATTGGAGATAATGACTTAACAAATTACTTGTATTAGAATAAATCATGATACCTGACCTGAAATATACATGATATTGATCTATATTCTATTTGAAAATGTTCATTTTCATATATTTGAAGTTGTTTATAACTTTTAACTTGCAATGAAGTGAAATAAAGTAAATATTTAAATATGCTAATTAGTATGTAATTTGTACTGGCTCCAGCATGTAACGCATAGCTGCTAACAAATTCTTTTTCTATTATTTACATTGCATTGGAATTGGCAAACTATCTTTCATAATGAAATCAAATTATAACTTTATTCAAAATAATGGATCTTAAATTGCTGCACATATATTAATGAGGTAACGTAGGTAACAAAGCGTCGCTTCAGTGCTATAGTGTTCTATCTACCATTGCACAAGTTTTGAGAAAAATGAGTTTTAAAATTTAAGCATCCTGATTTTTGATGCCTTATTTATCACAGACCTTTGAATCATACCAGAGGGTTAAAATGTATACATACAGTGTAAATGACCTTGGTTTGAAGAAATTTTTACAGTAATATGGAATTTACTGGCATTTTACAGTTTGCAGATAGAACATTATGCCCTAAAAATTGCGTTCTGCGTTCAGTGCTATAGTGTTCTATATTTTCCTACAGCTTATTATACTGGTTATGGAGTCAATTCATATACTAGTCTGAACAGAAATTATTATTTGTTCCTAAAAGTAGCAAATTAGTTATTTATTTGGCATAACAGTAACAAAAAGCATGGATTATAGAATTAAAATTTATGCAAGGGAGGTAATCTGTTTCTACAGTTAATTTTTCTGTCATTGGGGTCAATTTGTATAATATTTAAGACTGATCTGATTATTTGGACCTAAAAGTAGCAGATTTAACCATTGATTTGTAATAATATCGACAAATTACTTCAATTTAAGCGGTTTAGATATGTGTAAGGGAGGTAATCTGTTTCTACAGCTTATTATTCTGTCCATGGATCAATTTGCGCTATATTTTTGGTTGAGCGGATTATTTGGACCTAAAAGTAGCTGATATAGCCATTAGTTCGTCATAAGACCGACAAACCGCTTCAATTTAGAAAATTTAAATTTATGTAAGGGAGGTAACTGCAATTTTTAGCAATTTCTCCAAGGGAAGTGAATTTATGTAGATAGAACAGTATGACACTTAACTCACCCAGTCACGTGACATAATTATCATTGGTCATTGGATGAAAATCACATAGAACACTATAGCACTGAAGGAAATTGTCTTTTTGTAGATAGAACAGAAACGCACAGCGATTTTAAGCTTATTTGGAGGAGATAGGCAAATGAAACCTTCACCAGTAGAAAGAACATTTAATCCCCTTTCCAACGGTATGCATAACTTATTTTTGACCAAAATGTCACTTAGAACACTATAGCACTGAAGCGACGAAAGGGTGCCTTACATACATGGATAAAGGTTGTAATTGTTGTTAGGCTTATATAAAATTTGGGTCTGCTCTCCACAATTCGCTTGAATATACTACACACATTTTATTCTATATAAGACTTAATTTAAAAGAGTGCTATGGGTTGGTCTGCAATATGTGAATGTGCCTTTTCCTGGTCTTACTCAATTACTTTTTGTAATTTGCTTGGTTCTTTTACATTCATATTGCAGTTTTCAGATTTCTACCAATGGTACATAAAGATAATCGTGCAATCTACATCATGATTTAAATATTGACTTAATATCAATAATTTACTTAAAAGAGCATAGCAATATTTCATACATCTAGTGGCAAGGCAGGAATTAAGGCAGGGGTAGTGCTGAGTGTCTTCTATAGCAAGTATAGGGTTTTGAAGATTGCAAATAAAACATCGTAGTACAGAACCAGCATGGTTTATGACCAAATATAGGATGTTACATAGATCTAGCATTAAAGATTTTCCTTGTATGCTGAATTCTTTTAATTTTCACTTTTCACTGTTGACAATTACATTATAAAATTAATTTATCATCTGTCCCCATTAAAATCTTCTATGTTTTGTTGAACTATATTTCAAATCATATTGTAATGGTGATAATCTTATTATATTCTGCAGCAATTCTGATAGAAACTATCCTGCTTGTTAATTATCTTAGACTAATGTTGGTTTAGGTAAGGTTACCTGAGCCATATAGCAGTCTTGTAAAACATCTGAACATATTTCATGGTAACATGAACAACAAATCATTCGATTATTTTAAAGATCAGTTAACTGTTTTATTCTTAAGCATAAAGCAAAAACATGACTCCCAAAATTCACTAGTATGGTTTGCATCTCTGAAACTCACAGATTAAACTGAATGTTGAAAAAGTAGTGTCACACGCAGCTGATTTCTTTGCTTTTCTTATTCACAAGGTAGTTTGTTTTTAGTTTTGTTTATGCACTATTTGATTTTGTTGAGCTATTTGTAACCCAAGTACATGTTTTATATATGTCCTATGAAAAGTGAGTTATGGTCTGTTTGTTGGTTTTAAAAGGTTTACTAAATTAGGCATATTGAAATACAACCGAAAATGTGAACAACATTGCTCAGACAACAGCTTGCAGAAAGCATTTTAAGCATAAACTTGCTCACTCTTGTACCTATATCCTTGTTGATATTTGTGAAGACTAACACTGATTGCGGACTGTCTTGTTTATAGTGAAAGGAAAGTAGTTCAGTTTTATTTCAAGTGTAATGCCATATTAAAACTACACATTTCGAGTATATTACCAGCTATAAGTGCTATCCATTCTGATATATTGCACTTGAATCTACGAGCAGTATATGTATACATTAATGTAAGTCACCTACCCTATATGCAATCAATCCCTGTCTTAGCAAATTGTCATGGTTAACGGATAGATTCTACACTAGAACAGGCGAGTTAACTACCTTAGGATCTTATATACATCAAGCGAATCGGAGATGTTAAACCAATGGATTATGCTAGTTAAAATGTACATATTAGATAACCATTTCAGGACACATTTACTCTAAATACTAAGAAATGACCCAAACTGATGGAAAACTATGAACGCAATCAAATCATCAGGTGCTCCAATATGGTGAATGCCTTTGTTCCCAAGAAGTCACCAGACATCTGTTTTGGGGAAATTTAATTTGGAATAAAACTTGCATTGCCATTATACAGTTAAAAAGAATAACATAAAGAAACACATGCCAATAACCTCATAGCATTTGATCTCTACCATCATTGCAAAACATAATAAGCAAAATATGTTTAATAATGATACTTAGAATTGAATTTATCGACACTGAAACAATTACAATGTATAAAAATTTGCGCTGTGAAAGACATATATACATATTTTATGATATCTTAAAATTAGAGGTTACCTTTTATATCATATCTATACTGCTTCTATATATGCGTAAATACGTTTGCACAAGCAGCCTGATTTGAAAAATGCTGCTTTTGAATCCACATCATTTCATTAATTTGTGCCAATGAAAGGACACCCCTACAATTAAATGTTTAAAGTTATATGGAGGATTATTCTTAATGTCAGACGTATTTCCATGATATACCCCACGAAAAGTTAACAATGTTTTAACTGGATGGTCATTATTAGGAATGTACCTGTATATTAGCTTTATGTTATGTATGTTACCATCTGCTAACAGGTCGATGTAAAGACCAATGTGAGGATATATTCCTTCCAGTATATGGTATTTACCATATTCTATCATAGTTTCAACACGCCTGATGTTTTATGAAAGGAGGCTTGGTCTTTGTGTTTTCATTAAGCTATGCTTAGTATATGCAATTAACAGGCAGTGGCCTTGTAAAAAGTGTTTTACAATTACTCATAGATGGGAACATACACAACAAATGTGTAAAATGAGAAAAGAATTATATATTTAAGTCCTATAAGCATGAAATCCAAGTCCTTCATGAAAGCTGTAGCTAGGAACATATACCTTTGAGAAATGACTCAATTTCAGATGGTAAAATGTAACGTAAGTAACAACTTAAACACATCTTATGTATAAAAGGATAGATAATTGCATAAAATGACGTATTCATACAAAGCATTAAACAAAAAAAAATGTTTCTTTAAAATGAAATGGTTATTCTTAGTTGTATTACATTTTAATTGAGTTTATACAGTAACGTACTTTACATGCCTATTATAAATATTTGACCGGGGGAAACTTGATAAATTATTGCTTTCCAAACATGATAGACACACACCTAGTAGGATAGCAATAAACAAGTTCTTCCATTAGGATAAAAGGGAACTTAAAATTTGAATTTTACCCCTATATAAAAAAAATATTGCTACAATTTTCACCGATTTTGCACTTAAATGACCTTTGATCCAAACACACATCATGCCTTGATGATGCTGTTTGTTTATATAGCATGGTTGTAGTATCCAAAAGAGATTCTGCATTACTTTAAATCATAATTTTGGATAGCTAATTGATAAAAACGCTTAAATATGACGTATATACAAGAATTTGCACTCAGTTGACCTTTGACCTAATTCTGGGACTTTGGGGCATTTCCAGACTTGGCATCCACCCCTATCCTTCTTAAAACACATCAAGATACACTTTGAGCATGGATGCCAAAATGTACTCAAAAATGCCAACAGATTTTTTTTTTCAGGCTCTGGATGGCCAACTATAATATAAGACAATGTTTCTTGGCTGCGGCCCGTCTACATGTGGCTGAGCTGAGTAATTCCACTTTGTAGGGTTTGCTATTGGACATCTCATACACGCATGTTTTCATCTTGCACTGAGTCCTAAGAATGTAGATGGCCATAATATGGGCCCCGTCGCGAGAAAACCTGTCTTCGTGGTCTCCGACAAAGTGAGCCTCAAACCAGTCTCCACAGCTACAGAGACTAACTAGAAAATCGAAAATTCGCTCATAGAAAGCTTAGATATGGTGCTTTCCTAACAACGAATAACAAAGGCGCTGATCAGACTGCACAGGCTGGTCTGCGCATTTGTTGTTCCCAAACCTCCTAAGACAGGTTTTCTCGCGACGAGGTCCATATATGGTTTATAATAATGTCAAGATCACTTAAGCATCATCATTTGAACAAACTTTGTAAGGCTCACATCCCTTATCCTACATACCAAGACCAAAGATGATTGGCCCATAAGTTCTGGAGACAAAGATTTTGAAACATGCTTGGCATGGAAGACATTAGGACAACATCGTCAAATTAGGGTTGTCACAAACAAAACATGGCCCATATGAAATAAGACTTCAATTGACTCTCTGTGTTTAGCGAGAAAACATGTTTGCAATCTAATACGAGCTGCCTTGACTGAAAGGTCAAAGGTCAATCATGACCTTTGGTGGTTACCTATAAAATCACATGTATGACTTAGCTTCAAGCACCTGTTCCATACGCGGATCCAGAAAGTTTTGTCAGATTTTGTCAGAGGGAGTCCAACTCTGACGTTTTTTTTTTTGTTTTTTTTTTAGATGATGAGCAGTGAGAGTATCAAAATACAACTAAATGCGGGTCATCATCCACAATACTACATATCAACCACCAGAATTTTTACATTTTTATTTGGATTTTGAGAAGATTTTTAAAGATTTTTTACCTAATATTGGCAAGGCAGCTTTTTTTTATCGTATGGAAGCTCCATATGGAATTTGAGTCCAATTTGTCTAGTGGCTACTGAGAAAAATATGTTTAAACGTAATGATGGCAGTCCCACATAAACGACCTTGACCTTTTGTATCTATTTAAAGTAATTGTCCCATTAGACCAATCATATCTAGCATGTATAATGACTTTGGTTTCCACATTTTTTTTGAAAAAATCAACATTGCAAGATCATTCCCATTAAAAGAACTCGAAATCAAATTTGACCTTGCCATAAAGTAGCTCAAGGTCAACTTAGGATCACCATTTGAACAAACTACGTGTGACCCTCATGCCAAATCAAAATATACTATAAACCAAGTCCCAAGGCCATCGGCCTCCTTGTTCTTGAAAATAAGATTTTAAAGGGCTCGTATCATTTATGTGCATGGCAGCCATCTTGGTCATGTGGCCAAAACCGTTTCCAGTACCACAGCAATATTTCCATTAAAAGAAGCCGTTTTCAGCGACGCACCAATCTTATCATATCCCATTTATCCAATACCTGCTCTCTAATTGAGGGCAAATCATCATTATTGTGATAAAAAGCACGAGATCTGAGAGAAAAAACAAACATGATTTATGATACTTTTTGTTGTTGTCGGAAACTACCGAGTGCATGCAGACTGGAAATTAGAAAAAAATTGACTTTCTCACATGAGCCGCGCCATGAGAAAGCAAAATCTTCCGATAATGCACCTTGTTCTGGATCCATTCGTCCGTCCGTCCGTCCTTCCGTCCGTCCGTCCTTCCGTCCGTCCGTCCATCCATCCACCCATCCAACCATCCATCTATCCAACCACCCTTTCGTCCGTCTGTCCGTCAATTTATTAATTCATTCATCCAGCCGTCCATCTTTCCATCGAGGGGTTTCTGTGACGTCAGCGTCACGTTATATAACGTCAGCGTCACGTTATCACCCGCGTTATCAAAGAAGATCCTCTAAGTACACCACGGAACTTCGCGGAATTGGCCGAGGCAGTTCCGATTGTTCATTTTGTAGAGATTAGTCCAGATGCCTACACGTTCCATTCTAGAAGTTGAGTTCAAATTCTTAAGGGTGGAAACAAGTACTATTCCCCAGGACACGGCTCAATAATTGAATGAGAGGATTCCTCTGTCTTAAACAATTTACATTTAAATGTAAACATGGAACACGGCAGACACATGCTGGAAATAACACAGAGCTAATTACTCGAAGACATTGCCAGGCTGCTTCCACATGCTCTGGTAATAAACTAGAAGAAACGGGGGTTTATGAGATCTTAAAGGTGTCTATCCGATCGTGGTTATGGAAAATAGGTTAGAAAATAGGATCGTTGTAAAATGGTAATAGTAACGTTATAGATGGGTACCTGGGCCCAAAATACATACATAATATGACACATACTGAAAGTTAAGTACTACTTTAGTTAAATATTGATATTTGCAAGGGTGAAAGATTTCAGGATTAATCCTGAAATCAGGATTATGAGGCTGACTTTCCATAGAAAGCCAGTCCCAAAATGCTGAATTAAGGATATTGTAATAGCTTCTTTGGTTTGTTTTCAGATTATCTAAGCACAATTAATCATTTTATCTTTAAATTATCCATTTTGAAGCCATCCTGTAAGTTTTAAAAAAGTTCAGGATTTTGGAAATTTTTAACTTTCACCCATGTATTTGAACATGATATTTTAAATGTAAAATAATTTATCAGGCTCGAAGCAGTGCATTTTATGGTGAAAGATGTCCCTGCGATCTACAGAGTACAGTTCATGATACGCTATGCTATACATGATACATCTTTGATTTTTAGAAGTTTAAAACGTTGTTTTTCGTATAGTAAAATCTATGTGCTCTTGCTCCCAGCAATATATTGTGAGGAATTTTCTGTGCGCCCCCTGCATCATGTCCAAGGGGTGGGTGAACATCATCATTTTCAGAACATGTTCATGAACATATACAGGCGTAGTTCCCATTACACAGTAATGCAAGTTGATAAGTTAACGAAATGTGCACACATTCAAGTTAAAGGATCATTGACGGTTTGGGCCTTATACGCCTATTTTTCTGATTCCCAGAACGCTGCTTTTGAGCTTCTAGTGTGGTGCATGTAGTATCAGTGCAACAGGTGAATCTAATGGCAAGAGCCAGCTAGCTAAATATTTTCAAAATTCCTACACACTCGAGAGTTATAGCGGGTAGAAAGGGGAGGGGGTCTGAAATTTCATGAAAATAAAAAGTGCTTTAAGTGCCAGTTCAGATAAAAATCATGCAGGTGACTCCACATGATGGTCAACCGATTTGTTTGATTTTGATATCACAGAAAGGTTATGATGCAAGAACAAGAAAAACATTTTAATTTTTTATTATTATCATTTTGGTAACCATGGCAACGGAAATTAATATTTAAGCCAAAATGGTACAAAGAATTAACTAAAATTGCCCAAATTCAGTCAAATATTACACACAACTGCCTTCCATTATAAAGAAAAAAGCACAAATAATACAAACAAACAACACCACTTTAACATTTTAAGCCAAGACATCAATTGAGTAATTGCCGATGTTGTTGCCATGGCAACAAACAGTATACCACTGAAGAGTAAAATTCAAAAATTGCATTTTTAGGTGTTTTGGGGTCAATTTATGGCAACTTTTGTAGACTGATATAGATATGTCTTATCATTATACTTAAAGAGCAACTCTTGTTTGTTGTTATTCAAAAATAAAATGCTTTGCAAAACCATATGCCTAGTTGCCATGGCAACAAATAACACACTACCAAAGACATTTTGCCTAATTTTGCTATTTTAGCCATTTTGAGATCAATTTTTGGCATTTTTTGTAACTTGGTACAGTTAGTTCATAACATCATACTTATAGTTTAACCCTTGAATTGCATGATTCAAAAATAAAACACTTTGCAAAATCATATGCCTAGTTCCCATGGCAACAAATAGCGGACTATCGAAGAAATTTAGCCAAATTTTGCTAATTTAGCAATTTTAAGATCAATTTTTAGCAATTTTTGTACCTTGTTACAGTTAGTTCATTGCATCATACTTAGAGTGCAACTCTTGTATTACCTGATTCAAAAATAAAAATCTTTGCAAAATCACATGACTAGTTGCCATGGCAACAAAGAATACACTATTGAAGACATATAGCCTAATTAAGCTATTTTAGCTATTTTAAAATCTATTTTAAGCAATTTTTGTAAACTGGTACTGCTAGTCAATGGCATCATACTTATAGTTTAACTCTTGTTCTGCATGATTCAAAAATATAACACTTTGCAAAATCATATGCCTAGTTGCCATGGCAACAAATAACACACAATCGCAGAAATATAGCCAAATTTTGCTAATTTGGCAATATTGAGATCACTTTTTAGCTATTTTCCTACCTAGTTACAGTTGGTTCGTAGAATTATACTTAGAGTGCAAGTCTTGTGTTACCTGATTCAAAAATAAAAAAAATCTTTGCAAAATCACATTACTTGCCATGGCAACAAATAACACACTATTTAAGACATATAGCCTAACTTCGCTTTTTTAGCTTTTTTTAAATCAATTTTAGCCGTTTTTGTAAACTGGTAGAGTTAGTCAATAGTATCATACTTTTCGTTTGACTTTTGTATTGCATGATTCAAAAATAAAACCATTTGCAAAATCATATGTGTAGTTGCCATGGCAACAAATAACACACTATAACACACTTACAAAGACATAAAGCCGTGTTTTGTTATTTTATGTATTTTGAGACCAATTTAAGCATTTTTTTTGTAAACTGGTACAGTTTGTTCATAGTATCATACTTAAAGTGCATCCCATGTAGTACATGATTCAAACATAAAAAAGCTTTGCCAAATCAAAAGTCTAGTTGCCATGGCAACAAATAGCATTCTACTGAAGACAAAAGCACTAATTTTGCTATTTTGTGTATTTGAAATCATTTTTTTTTGTAATTCTTTTAAACTGGTAACAGTTATAGATAGTAAAATTCTTAAGTGTTAAAGTTTTAATATTTTCACCAGTTTAAGCATATGTTTTGGGTGCTCAAAAGAAACGTCTCAATGAGACAGTTCTTTTGAGTACCCACAACATAAGTTTTGGTTGAGAAATAAGAAAAATATCTTTTGGTACACACTTTTAACTAAAGGCATAGACATACTTTTGTGTTACATGTTCCAATATTAAAACATTTGCAGTCATATATCTGGTTGCTATGGCACACTTTTAACTAAAGGCATAGACATACTTTTGTGTTACATGTTCCAATATTAAAACATTTGCAGTCATATATCTGGTTGCTATGGCAACAAAAAAGCAAACCACTGAAAATATAAAAAATCAGTATATTTAGATGGTTCATGATCAATTTACAGCAAATTCTGGGATCAGATACAGATTCTCTATAGCATTATGAAATTAAATGATCATTTTAACTACATGATCAAATAATAAAATACTTTGCTAATTTGTATATTATATATGCCTGGTTGCTATGACAACAAGAACCAAACCAATGAAGGAAAGGTAAAACAAAAGAGAAGCCATGTGGCCAGGGATGGGGACAACGGCAGGATCTGCACCTAAAGCAAAATGTCTCCCATCAATATGTTTGTTTGTTTGATTTGATTCTTTATGTCCCATCAACAATCTTTCAGTTAAACAGGGACGGGTCTTCCTGGGTTGAACCAGTACTAAGCTAGGATAAATGTGTCTTGCTCAAAGACCACAAGGCAGTGACGCCGGTGAGGCTCGAACTCGTGGCCTCTCGGTCGGGAGTCAAGCACTCTACCACTGAGCCACTGCACTCCCTTCCCCATCAATATAGCTTTGCACTATACATTGTAATTGCCTACATAAACATAGTCAAAGGTCGGCGGTGGCTCAATCAGGGACCAATTTAGGGCAAGATATTGAGAGAATTGCTAAATATCCCTCTTATTTCCTTGGGAATAAAAACTGCTACCATAATGTTACCATAGTAACTGGCACATTCAGATCAGACACAAGATTTTTTTTTCAAATTATTTGACCTTGAAATTAACAGGTAGGAATCACACGGAATTCCGCGGCTAGCCTTTGTCGCGGAAGTCCGCGACTTTGCAACGAGTACCTACTTTTCCGTTTTCCCAACTTATCTTAAGTGCTTGAAAACCAAAAGTTTCCTGGAATGTGTGCCGGTAACCAATCTTCTGATGACGTATGATAAAGTTTACAGCCAGGTGATTTTGAAGCGAAGAGAAGGAAAACATGTGGTCAGGAGGAGCTGGAGACGCTGGTAAAGATGACAATATATTGTTGTTAAAATTCAATTTTTTCTAACAGGACAATAACGATTGCATAAAATACTGCCTTCAGCTTCAACTTAACTTCGAGTTGTTCAGGTTACTCGGCATTTATATGGAGTTACTCGGTATCAAAAACTTGCGATTTTCTTAGTTTTGAAACGAGAGTCACGGATATCCGTGACCTTGAAGTTTTCGATTGTAGCGGCTTCCCGTCACCTTGAACATTTTTGTAAAGGCTATGGATATCCGTGACTTTGATTTTTGGCAGGGAGCGGTTGTTGAGTTCAGGATGTGTACAGGTACATGATCTTACAACTTACAATAATCGAATACTCGAGCATAGGTTACATAGACAACTCGGATTTCTTATTCGGGTCTGCGTTTCAAATTATGCACATGCATAGAGACTTATCAACTTACAATGGTGATCAGACCCATACTTAAACAATCGTACCAATTGCATATGCGAGCAGCGAAGAAGCATACATGTATTATTAAAAAGCATTTCGTCTGAGCCTTCGCTTCTCGCATTTACATACACACAGCAAGAGCAAAGCCTGATGATGCAGGTTCAGACCGATATCTAGGCGTCTTTCTCCCCATCCTTAACCCGTAGATATAAGAATGAGCCAGTGCATGAGATTTCCAACAATGTGGTATGTGCAATCAGCAAAGCCTCAGATCAGCCTGCGCATACGCACAGTCTGATCAGAGCCTTTGCTTGTCGCTTGAATATTCTATGAGTGTTAAGCTGCTGACTGAACATCATTTGGAGTTTCTAAGCTTAAAAAAAGGCTGCACAGGCTTGTCTGAGTCTACCCTTGTCAAAATGCCACATTGTTGGAAATCACGTATCACGGCTCAATTAATACTTTTCTCGAATAAGTTCTAAACACAGTGCGAATGTGTGTTACAAGTATAGGCTTTCGCAATAAACTGCCGGTGAGCCTTCGGATGCTCCTGGACATAAAACCACACAAAACATAAACCCACTCGGCCAGAACTGGTTATAGCCAAGGAACACGACCACAACCATTAAACAACAACAACAACAACAAACAATCGGCGTGGTGTATTCGACTTATACCAAGGGGTCCCGAGTTTGATCCTCTTCTCCACGTGAGTGTTACAGTATCGGATGAGACTTTAAGCTGTGGCCCTGCGCTTCCGGTCATACTAAAGTTACACACAACAATAAACACTCTCAGCTAAGTACTATACCGGTACAGCTACGGAGCAGCCATAAGAAAAACTTCCGTGTTGTAGTGATTAAGTCGCTCGCCTTGTACAAAACGGCAATGTACTGGCACAAACACGGAACAAACACAACAAAAGCTTGGTTTCCGAGGGGGGGGGGGGGGGTACTCTCATGTTTTCTTCATACTTAGGCCCGGCCCCAGCATCTACCGTTCACCCCTTAAATATCACTAATTTCAGGCACCCAAAATAATATTTGAAAAATAAAATAAATACCCCCATGCTGTACATTGATCTTAAGTAAAGACCATGATACGCATAGAAATGACCCCTAAATAGTCCAATTTTGTGATGACTCCTCAAAATGTCCAACAAATCTTCATACCCAAAAATCATTTTTCTGAAAATCACAAAAATAATGGAATTCAAAACTTGGACGCAAAAAATGACCCGAGCCTACGTGTATATGAAAACATCAAAGAACCCCCTGGGGACGGCTCTGTTTTTGAAATTTTCTACCCTAGAATGATGGAATCTTGAACTGGAAATGTATTTTACAGTATGGGTTTAAAGGGAGCGCAGTGGCTCAGTCAGTAGAGTGCTTGACTCGAGACCGAGGGTTCGAGCCTCACCAGCGTCACTGCCCTGTGTCCTTAAGCAATTACATTAATCCTAGCTTAGTACTGGTTCAACCCAGGAAGACCCGTCCCTTCATAACTGAAATATTGTTGATGGGACTTTGTATATTGTATTTGGGATATGGGTCCAAAAAATTGTTCAAAATAATGATGAATATAGCTTGGTTGAATTTGGCCTTCTTTGTGATAATGTCAAATTTCTTTCCTAATACATTATATGAAATTTATCTTGATGTGTTTATTATTGGTGAAGTGTAAAAGAAATCGACTATGACCAGGAAATACCACTATCACACACTGCAGACAAACCCATGGCACCGTGAGGAAGAGCCACAGAACATATAAAATGGCAAGACATGGATGAGACAATAAAAACAATCTTTCTCTTCAAGATGATTGGAACACGGGAAAGGACACACAGTAATGCATACCAAAACAAAGACAAACACAGATGACCAAACACACACACAAACAGTGGGGAGTACATAAACAATTGATCAACAACAACATAACCATCTTGGACTTGTCCATAACAAATGGCACAGTAGACGGATGGTCGAGAATGGGTTTGCTTCCCCCTCTTGGGAGTTTTGCAGACATATCCTGTCTTGTAGAGAATTAAAAGCCGAGTCTTTTAAGAAATGTTTGCACTCTTTGCATTGGGGCGTTAGTCTGTAAGAGCCTGTAACATACGCTACTTTATCAAATTAAGAAAAGGTAAATTGTAAGTTTGGGCTACAAATTAAAGACATTAAATATTTATTTTTAAAAGTCATTCATATAGTCTGCATACTGGATATCTTACCTACGTATGACAGGCATTTGAACAAAATTGCGGCTTCCTAAGAAGTCATTTGCGTTACATAAATCAGATAACCCATTAAAATTTGCAAGTGTGGCTAACATCATTTACATTCACAATCTCTCTGTGTGTTTTGCAAAATGTTTTAACAATGTCAGGGTAGCTTATGCAATTAGCTAACAGAAAAATTAAAGTATTTTTCCCTATCTTAAATATTTTTATTGGAATTAGCAATTAAACAACCCTACCCAGTTTTAAGGTGAAAATTTGGTATTAAAACTAGAGTAAAAATAGTTAAAAACATTTGCAGTCGATGATTATCTTTCATTGTTTGGAATTTATTTGCTTTTTGAAAAGACTCATAAATCTGCAAGTTTGTTGCAAAATGTCTAATATCAGAGGCTGTAACATATGTTACCTGATGTAATAAATGGGCAAGCTCATTGTCTTTACGTAAGATATGCCTAAAATGTTTTAATCTCCTTGAGGAAATTTTGCAGACACATTCCTGCTAGAAGTACAACTCAAGCTGCATTGAATAAAGAATGTTTGTTCTCTATTAGTTTGGGCGTTAGTCTGAAACAGCCTGTTACATGCGTTACTATATCAAATAAAGAAAATGTAATTTGAAAGTTTGGGCTAAAATTGTGAAAATACTTGCATGTTTGGGGACTTTAGGCTGGCTCGTATGATAAAGACTTATAAATCTGCAAGCTGTCACCAAGTTTTAAAGATCAGAGAGCGTTACATATGATACATGGCATAACGAGTGAGCAAGTGTCTTTACTTAAGAGATACTATTTCTGAAAGAATGAATATATTTTACCTGTTTCCCTATAAATCTATTATCATTGGTGCCTGAACCTAAGAAATTATATTCAGTGCATGTTATCAAACCTATAGATATTTGTTACACATGTTATAAATAAACTTACTTTCGTATATTTCTTAATATGTAAAATGCTAAAACATATAGGGACACAAACAGAGAAAACTGTTTCACATTTGAACAGGGCAGTTTATAAATATTCAAAATCAATCATCATCTAAGCCTACTTCATACACAACATCCATCATTGTGTCTGCTTCAGTATCATCATTATCATCGTAATAAGTAAAATCATCAAACAGTATTTTGACTTTAAAGCTAAGTAAGGGCCTGCTCCATCCCAATCCTCTTTGGATGTGCAGACATATTACATCTTATATAACCATTCAAGGTGCATTGAATAAAAACTGTTTTCACTCTGTAAGTTGGGCCGTTAACCTCCAACAGCTTGTTACAATTGTTACTATATCAATTTGAGAATAAGAAAGAGCTACGTGCGTTAAAGGGCAAATTTGGCCTCCTCTGGAGCCAAAAACTGAAAGTTGTGTTTCATTAATTTCATGATATTGGTTTGTTAGAAGAAAAACCAAAGTGTTATATTCAGGCTTTTATTTTACTTTTACCGTTGCTATGGTAACAAAAAAGGCGGACGAATTAGGCTAAAAATAGAGAAATTGCCATTTTGTGCCAAATTTAAGGCTTTTGGAGACCGATTTTTTAAGAATTAGGTATCAGCACAAGCGAATACCAAACAAACCTTTTAATACATTGTATGCTGTAATAATCCTCACCATCTGATAAAATATCTATTTGGTATTTGCTTGTGCTCTATATTAATTCCTCTGTTACATGTCTTATATTTGCTCCAAAATGGCCATTTTCCTATTTTCAGCCTATTTTTGCGGATCATTCTTGTTACCATAGCAACCGTACTTGTCGAATCAATACCAGACTTTTACACTTTGGCTATTGTTCTAATAAACTAATTAGAAGAAACTTGTGAAAAGCAACTTCTATTTTTTGACTACATAGGGGGGGGGGGGGGGGGCAAAATAGCCTCTTAATGGACGTATCCATTTGAATGTTTGAGCTACAGAAAGAAGACATTCAAATTATCTAATAAATTGACATTTTTATAGTCTGCATACTGGATGTCTTTACTACATATGGAAGCTGCTTAGCATTAATACGACTAAATGTGGTGTTATGTGCGTTACGTGAACCTAATTATAATTTAAAAGACATAATTGTTGCTATCGTCATTTAGTTAAACAACTACTATATCTTGGTTTAAAACTGTTTTATTAGATTTTACAAACATATACTCAATTGATGAATAGGAAAAACCAAGTTTGCTTTTCTATTTTAAATATATTGTCTTATACACAGCCCTACTCCCGGTTTTACCGAGAAGCAAATTGTGTTATTACCGTTTAAGTTAAACACATGAAAGAAGGCAAAGATCTGGAATCGATACAATCAAGTACCACACCTGGCCCAGCATACCAATAAGAAAGTAACAATCTCACAATAAGACATCACAATCGAGAGCCAAGAGGTCAGCCCTTTCCTTGTAGGTAACCACAAGGCATCAATAAACAGACGCGCACGAAAGCATAACAAACACATGACAGAAACAACATGAATGATCCACAAAAGAAGTACCACCTTGGAACGGTCAGTAAAAATATTTTACTCGAGGGCTTAAACCAGCGTGTGGATATTTTACATTTTCTTAGTCTGTCTTGCTCATATATCTGCAAGCTGTCATCAAGTTTCTAAGATCAGGACATTTATTGTGTACTTATAAGTCTTTGGTGCCAAAACACTAGAAATTATAATCCTTTCAGATTATCAAGCCCATGGACTATTGTTACAGATGCTATCAATTACGTTTTGGACACATTTCTTAATACTGTGTATATAATGCTAAATATAGAGCCACAAATAGAAAAGATAGTTTTACACTTATACAAGCGAATACAATAAATGAAATGGTCCAAACTAATTCTCATCAATTTAACACTCATGTTAAACGTTTGTCGTTGTCCGGGTCTGTGGTAATAATTATTATCACCCGCCTCCTTGCAACTAGTAGAATCATCACACAATATTTCAATCATTTACTGTATTGCAATTTTACCACCAGTCCACTCAAAATTGATGATTCATTATCAACTTTCCAATGTTGCCATTCATGGCTTGGAACATTCGGAAACTGATATGAATTCCTAATAGTTGGCTCTTTTTGAATATGTGTTTCAAGTGACACTCTGCAAGTAGGAGAAAGACTAAAGCTTTACAAGGAGGAAAACTATGCCATTAAAAGCAATGAGTACCTGGGATGATGTACCTTGATATTTCTGAGAAAAAAGAATCATATCTTAACTGGTTAACTCTTATAAATGTAGCCTTTCCATACATGCAACAAACATATTTTCATCTAATAATGTCTCTGCACTTATTATCTTTCCCCAGGCATTCAAAAACTTATTTAAAGCCTTAGTACTTCTAAGGTGCTGAAAAGGAGGTAACTCTTTCCCTTCAGATAAACGAGCTAGATGTATCACAGCAGGTAAAGCAATGAAATGCAGGATAAACAGGGCGTAAATTAGACCCTTTCACCTCAAGGATTCACTAGGTTTCTAAGATTAGAGCGCTTATTAAAGGATGTAACATATATAACTCGTCGTAATAAATGAGCAAGGGCATTGTCGTGACATCCTTTTTGATAATACAGTCAGAGGCAAGTGTTTTCAATTTCAGTGTTTTCAATGGATCATGCAATGGGGTAACCTTATCAACTTGTTTACTCTGTATAAATCTTCCATAAGGCAAAATATAGAACTACTGGTTTTTCATTCTACACATAGTCCACTTTCCTTCTTTGAATGCAACAGCTGATGATATGGCTGCAAAAACTGAGAAATCAAAGGTTTTAAATTCTTTTTAGGCTTGCTTCAATGTACTGACAACAAACAACAACCAGTAGCAAGCATAATTGATAGCAAAGTCCAACTTCATGTTCTTTCTAATATACCAGATGATTTTCAAGGTGTAACAGAAATTGTTTCTGACTGTCTGCCAAAACCATCAAGAGTCAACATTGTAACTAAAGAAAACGTATTAAGTTCTTTAAGCGCAGCAAAATACTTTTGATCTAAGACCTGATGACTTAAGCACCAAAGGACTGGAAAGGTTCCATGGCAAATGATGCAAAGAAAAAGCAGCCAATCAATCTGTTTGACCAATGTCAGAAATCTTAAAGTATTCTTAGAGGTACACGGTAGAGACATAGCTTTTGCAAAATAAGAGCAAGGTTATCATTTGACTTGCACGGATGCAGAGGCAGTTGCAGTAAGATTGCTATTGCCACTTCACAGGAAGATACATATACCAGAGTCTTACTCCATTGTATGCATATATGTGAAATGGCATTAAACCCATATTTAATCAGGTGTTTGATCCCATGACACTGACATGCTGTTTCTGCTTTTGAAGAATGCTAAGGATTCAAGTTATAGCTGAGTCAATTTATTTGACAGGCCACACATACAAAGGAAATTAATTCCTTTGATGGCAAAAGATGAGTATTACACGAAATGCTTATAAGTGATTTTGTCACAATTACCAATTTTAAACGATAATTTTAATTAATGTAACACATATAACACCATAGGAAGCTGTATATTTGTTTAAAAAAAACCTGCATGTGTATCAAAGGTATTCAGCATGCAAACTACACGAAAAATTCAAACAAATAGATAGTTTTATGTCTTCTTTCTGTTTCTCAGACTTTCAATTCATTTATTCTAAAATTGATATGGAAACGTACCTAACATACTGTTCCAGGTTAACCCCATGGTTAATAGAGTGCAAACATCTCTTATTTGATTTAGCTTAAATTGTTCTTTAAGGCAAGTATATCTGCACAATTCCCAAAGGGGTGAAGTTGATAAAGATCGTACTCAGTTTGCAGTCCTAATACAATGCCATGATTCTACTGGTTGTGACGAAATGGGTGATTATTTTGCCATAGAAGCAGACACAATGATAGACATTGTGAGGTTGACTTGAGTTAAGATTGTTTTTATATTTAATAGGAATATTTGTTAAATAGTGTCATTTAAATGTGAACTATTATTTTCTATTTTTATGTCTATATATTTTAGTATTATAGACATAAGGAAATATGTGATAAAAAAGATTATAAATACATGTAACATCTGTAACACAAGTCCATGGGCTTGTAATCAGCAATGACAATAATTACTAAGACTAAGGCACCAGAGGCTATAGATTAATAGGAAAACACGTGAAAAATAGTATTTGTTCTGAAATATCATCTCTTACTTCCAAGACAATTTCCTTGCTCATTCATTATGCCATGTAATATACGTTACATGCTTTGATAAGTACTCTGATCCTAATGTCAAACTTGCAAATCTAAGATTCTTTATTGCATTAGCATGACAGTCCCAAAAATGTAAGATATCCACCAGTGTCAAATATTTTCATATAATTTTCTTCAATAATAGATATCAAAATCGGATACTTAAAGTTTGGGGTAGAGTTGTTTAATAGCTCATATAAAACAATTTATTTGAGATAGAAAAGCAAACATTTGTTTCTTTCTATTAGTCGAATGAGTATTTTAGCTAACTAAGATTAATACACTTGAAGAAATGCACGAATCGATTATAAAATTAAATGATGTTAGTCACGATTTCAATTTTCAAAGGAAAATTTAATCTATGTAACGCATATAGCACCATTTGAAGCTGTTATTTTGTTTAAAATGCTGCTTTTATGTAGCTTAGGCATCCAGCTTGCAAACTACATAAGAAATTAGAATAAATAGATAGCTTAATGCATTCTTTCTGTGGCTCAAACTTTCATTTTGCTTATTTCCTTAGTTTGTTACAGTAACATATGTAACAGGTTGTCAGAGACTTACGCCCTGGCGCACAGAGTGCAAACATCTCGTAAAAGATGCGAATTGATATTTTCTTCAAGATAGGATTTAGCTTGAAGTCTAATGATTCTGATTTTGAAATAGTAAATTTCCCATTTCTTGATGGAGATGTTCCTCGCTCACCTTCCTATGGTGTATATATTTCGCAACTTATTCGTTTTGCGAGAGTGTGTTCTAATATTGATGATTTCAACAACAGAACCCTATTTATGACTGCTAAGTTATTAAAACAAGATATCATAAAATTCGAAAAGCATTTTCTAAACTCCACCACAGACACTCAGAGTTAATGGTTAAATACAACATTGGGCTAAAAGCTCTTCTGCAACAGGGCATACCAGTACCTATATTTTATGGGGATTTAGTTTATAAATTCAAAATAATTGTTAGAAACCCTAATTTTCGTGATCAATTCAAAAAGATTATCAAACGTTATAAAAAAAGATGGATATAACTTGGATATCGTGGGACAGTCTGCATGCCTGGTTGCAAACCCAATCACAGGTTTTAGCTGTGGCTTCCTCTTCAATTGCACGACGGTGGGTCAGGCCTCAGACTCAATGACTTCTCTGACGTAAAGCTTTAATCGGTGGGTTGGTGCCTGATGCTTGGCTGTAGCTGGGCCCACCGTGGCTCAACTTGAGGTTTTCTTTAGCTCTGACTATCTGAGAGTCGTGTGCCCTTTTCTCTTTTTCGTCATAGTGCGTTAATTTGAGTGCTTGTCTCTTCGATGATGCACTGTATAAGTTAAGTATCCTCCATGTGACTTTAACAGTTTTGTGCTTCAACAACAGCAGAATCTAGGGCGACGATTTTGTGCCAGTAAAATGCATTTAAGCCCCCCCCCTCCCCCAGTGGCTTTGGTTGATGTCCGTTCTAAGGCGGTGGTTCTGTTGTAGTTGATCCATTGTTGATTGTTACTGCCATTGTGAGATTCTGTAATTGTTCTATGTTTAAAATTTCAGGGCTTATTTTTGGCCGATTTTATAGCCGTTATTCGGTTATATTCCCAATGCCAAAAAGTATCTTTTTTTCCCAATTTTCGGAGGAAAATTCCCAATTTCAAGTCTTAAAAAATTTTTGAAAACAAATCATCAATTTGTCTAGTAAAAGTTGGCTTAAAAATGTGTGTACAGCATGTGTATTCAGGGTTCCCAATCACGAAAATTTAGCGTGGTGTGAACCGGATGTTTACATTTTTCTACCGACGGTTGTTATCGGTCGTGTATAAATTTAACCTGCCGTTTAATTATCAGGGCCCAGGGGTGTTATGTCCTCTAACCATCGGCATATCAGCCGTGGATTACTTCTTTGTTTTATTAGATAATTGCCCCTGTAAGTGCAACATTAAAACTTGTTCTCCCGATGCATAAAAGATAAATACCAAACAGCTGAAAAAATAGCTAGTTTAATTTGGTACATCTGTGTGTAAGGATGGGACTCAAGTGAGATGGAAAATTAAAGAGGTAAGATTTTATTTTGACTATCTTGTATCTGTCTCTTGTCTATCAAACCTGAAGAAGCTGGTACTTTGGTGTAAGTTTCTGTAGTTCAAAGTACCCCACCCCACTTCTTCAGTTTTCTATCTTATCCCTACTTTATAATGGCTGGGGAAAAGGGCTGGGGGTGAACGAAAAAGCATTATGTATAGGGGAACCCCTGCCCAATTTTTTTTCAGTGTGTTAACTTAGTCATTTTTCAGCAAATTCTGTTTAGGGGAGCCCTGCTCAAATTTTAGGGTGGGTTTGCATAGTGATTTTTAAGCAGTTAATAACAAATCTAGGCATACACTGTGCTTTAAAAATGAGTGGCTGTCAGAGTTTTTGTGGCTTCATGTACCCTCTAAAAATGAACCACCAAAATTTTACCTTAGAGGGCACCCTAAAAAATATGAGTGGGAACCCTGGGATTCTGGGAATATTCAGCATTGCACAGTCTCATATAATACATCATGCAATTCTGATTATAACTTGACAGTACAGCCAAATTCAGATAAATATGATGTATTTAATGATTTGACAATATAGCAAAGGACACTAAAAAATTCCCAATTTGGGGCGTTTAAGCGATTAAATTCCCAATTCCAGGGGTATGGGTCATTGTCCCAAAATGGTGAAAATAAGCCCCGGTTTTGTTGTGCGTTACTTTGTGTACATTCCAGTTTTGCAATCAACTCGATGGGGAAGAGAAAGCTGGTTGCTTTGCTTTGTTCGTCTTCCTGGTGTCTCGTGTTTGTTGTGTGGCTCTTTCTCATGATGCCACGAGTTTAACTGCAGTTTGTGATTGTTGTATTTCCTAATGATACTCACTTACTGTTTTTGTTTTAGAGCGGATTTCAGCCTAAGCTATGGGGAACTTAATGCACTTAATAGCCGCCAATTCTTCACCCTAGATTTTTTTGTTGTTAAAACGCAAAACTGTTTAGCTCGCATTTAGGCTTCCCAACTAATGCAATATATCACCACAGAGAAACTAAGATATTTTTTCTACGAAAAAAATGTCTCCCCCTTTTTGGACTCAAAATCACAAAAATGTGTTACAAGAGGAATAATTTGAAAATACACATGTAAGAGTTATGGTTCTTGTGAATTACTCATCATCTGAATGCACATTGCAAATGTATGAAGTTTCCTTGAAACACCTCTAACGGTTATCAAGTTATAGAGCAGACACGAAACAGCATTACAAAAGATCAAAGGGAAATAACTCCAAAAATATCTAAAACAGAGTTACGGTTCTTGTGCATGACACATTGTCTTATTGTACCCTAGAAATGTATGAAGTTTCAATCAAATAGCTTTAACAGTGTGTTCAACTTACAGAGCGGACAAAAATTGCAATTAGTTATGTTACAAGGGGAATAATTTGAAGAATAAACATGCAAGAGTTATGGTTTTGTGCATGACACGTTGTCTGAATGTGCTTTACAAATATATGACGTTTCGTTGAAATATCTCCAACCAACGGTTACCAAGTTATAGAGGGGACACGAAATAGCATTGCAAATGATCAAAGGGAAATAACTCCAAAACATCCAAAGCAGAGTTATCGTTCTTGTACATGACGCATTGTCTCATTGTGCTCTAGAAGTGTATGAAGTTTCAACCAAATAGTTTTAACAGTATTCAACTTACAGAGTGGACAAAATGCCCTTATTTATGTTACAAGGGGAATAATTTGATAAATAAACGTGCAAGAGTTATGATTCTTGTGCATGACACGTCATCTGAATGTGCTTTACAAATGTATGAAATGTCATTGAAATATCTTTAACGGTAATCAAGTTATAGAGCGGACAGGGTTTTGACACGGACACTCAGGCAGACAGACAGACGCAAAGGGAAAAACAATATATCACCAGACCCATCCAGGGGGGCATAATAACACATTAAAATGAAACAAAGAAAAGGGCTCATTTCTCACCGATGTATGAGCTAAAGCAAACCTCAAGGTGAGCTAAGGTTGACGACGATACAACAAATATCATGCGTGCACAAACTTAAAATGGTAGATATTTACAAAGGATGTCATGAAATTCCGTGACCCTTATAAAGTACAAACAATAACTGCTCCCAAATGAGATATATTTAGCGTTTTTTAAAGTCACGGAAAACCGCTACCTTCCATAAAAATTCAATGTCACGGAAATCCGCGACAAAGGCTAGCCGCGGAATTCCGTGTGATCCCTACCTGATTAAGTACCCTCTGAATCATATATATCTATGTGCAAGCTTGTTTCAAATCTATCCAGGGATTTTTTCAACCTTTTTGGGAAGGGGCCCTAGGGCCTTTTGCTTTGGGAAATTTTCGGCATTTTAACCAAAATTGGGAAAATTTCTTTGTTCATTTTTATATTATTTTCTTAAACAGGGACCCTAAAACTGCATTGAATCATTCTTATTCCTGATTTTAAGCTTTATTTTGATTAAAAGTCCATTGAAAATGAAGGCAATTTGTTAACTATATTGTTTTACATAAAAGTGACCTTCTGATTGGGATTTTTTTTTGTTCAAATTGGGAAAAAATGTAGGCATTTGCCATTGGGACAGGGGCCTTATAACGGCCCCTGAGACACCCGAAAAAAATCCCTGCTATCCATCTTTTTTGGAGATAATTATGGTGTAATCAAGGAATTTATCAACTCTCTATGATCTCTTGTGACCTTGAAAATAAGTCCAACATCCCCTAGATCTAATCAGGCCTCAAGGTTATAAAACTTTTTTCATGCTCAATTCAACTGAGAACGAAATTTCAACTGCTCATAAAAACTTAAATACCAACAAATAAAAAAAGTCTTGCTTTAAGTCTCTCCAATGTTACATTTATCATGCTAATAAATGTTAAAATACCGACAATTGTTGGCATTTTAACATTTATGAGCAGGAAAAAAATTGTGTTCAGCTTAGTTGAGCATGAAAAAAGTTTTATTACCAATTACCCAATGGTATATCTGAGCAAGTTGGGTCTAAACCCATCAATCCCTAATTTTTTGGATAAGATCAAATATTTTGAAGCAGGGTAGAATTCATGGTCAGCTAAGCTTTGCAATTTTGTTACAACTATTGAACATGCCACCTGTATACTTCATAGCTAGGTCAAGATAAAACAAAATTTTTGTAAGTAAAATTGTGAATATTTTTCTTATCATTTGTTTTAGGTGCTCAAAACAACCATCTCATTGAGACGGTTCTTTCCAGTACACATATACTAAACAAACAATACCTGTTACTCATCGCTTTTTGATTGAACAGCGAATGGAACTTACGCATGTACATCAAATGGTGAAAAACGTACAATGCCCATGCGCAAGGATACTGATTATATATACGTCATAATTCAAAACCGTTTCCATAAGCATACTTATGTTACAATTTGCCCTTCATCTTCAACCCAACTTCAAGATTTCAGCTTTTGGTATGTGTGAACTTATAACACTTAATTTCTTAAGAAATGTCTGATTCAATCAGACATTTCTTAAGAAAATAAGCTTAAATCAGACATTTCTTTAGAAAATAAGTGTAAATCAGACATTTCTTAAGAAAATAAGTGTAAATCAGACATTTCTTAAGAAAATAAGTGTAATAAGGTCACATGTACCAAACATTCTGATTCAAACAGTGCATGGTAAATGTACAATAAGATTTCATACAACATGAAGTCTGGTCCCTAGTCCAGTCAGACTTGACCCCATTTGTTACTCAAGATTTGAATTAAGAAGTATCCATAAATGATGTGTTATTCAATAAACAAGAAGTGCATGTAATACTGACAAAACCAAAAAACTGATTGTCATCATTATGGTTAAAACCCAGTGTCAATTTCAGTAGAAAAATGTTTGTAACAATAGTTAAACCTCATTCAGGTTCTTAATAACTATCATCTGGTCTACACTTAAAAACTGTCAAATATTTTTTGCCTTAATTCAAGGTTAACAAAATTTCCAGAGTAAAAATGTAATTACTTTCTTACTCATCAGTTTGAACATTTGCTTTTCATTCTGAAAAGTCTCAATAAGACTGTTCTTTTGAGTACCCACATACAATGAAAAAAGAAAATTAATTTTGAACTATGCACTATCTCATTCTGGAGGATTCATCACTCCACAAAAACCTTGGTGCTCATTGGAAGTGTCTCATTGAGATGCTTCCAATGAGTACCCACAAAAAATAGTTTCACTTAGAACTGTTCTTATCACTTATATGGAACACAATTGTCTAAACTACATGTAGCACAGTTTCTACTTGGCTGTCATGTTCTTGTCCTAAGCCTATTAAGATTCCTTGATCAACACCAGGTCTCAGATAGGCTCTCCAATAATCGAAATCTTCTATACCCAATACTAGTTTTGGCATCATGGGGGCTAAGGTGAGTAATTTGAAGAAAACTGAGTCTATACTACATGGACTGCATACTTCATCTTGTTACCTGCAATGATAAACCAAACCATTCAATAAATTTTTTTATCATATGACGTCGCGTCTGAGGGTGAAATAACACCATGCAATAAAATCGATAAACCACTAGTGGTTTATAGATTTACGGGAAACGTTATGACGTCGATAACAACGTTGCGATCATAATGACAAAATTATAACGTTTTTACACCAGAAATGAGATTTCAAAGTTTTTGTCGTATGATAAATAGAATCTAATATTCGTGCTCTTGTATTATTGAATTTATTAAACTTGTTGCGAAAAAGAGATAAAATGCTCGGCAAGCCTCGCATTTTATCTCTTTTCCCCAACTCGTTTAATAAATTCAATAAAACATGAGCACTCATGTAAGATCCTCTATGTAAAATTGTATGAAAACATAGGCAATGTCCTGAAAGCAAAACATTACTGAGAATGTGAGTGAGTGACTGTGTGACACTTTATCCCTTTTCAGACTTTTACTTATAATGAAGTCAGAATGGCCCATTCTATATATTGAGGGGTCCAAGTTATGATTTCAAAAAAAAAATAGTTATTTCTCTGAAGACTGTTTTTGTCTCAGCAACAGTGCAGACCCTGATGAAATGCTGTGTTGTATTGGCATTTCATCAAGGTCTTCACTGTTTGCATTTCATAGAGGTCTTTACTTTTTACTAGCATTTAGGTCAACTTTGAAAATGGCTTTGTTTCTGTTTTTCAAACAATAATAATAACTGGAAATTTATGTGTCTATGTGACACATATGACCCCTGCCCGGGGCCATTGTTACGTGAAAAAAACATTATTCGTAAGAGACCCAGGGCACGTAAGGGATGTACAGACAAGGGCAATGTTTCAATTTTTACATGTATGCACTTTATATTTCACGCTGGCAAATCTGGGTCTTTACATGTATCAGCAAATGAAGTCAGTTGAAAATCTCTTAGTTTAAAGAAGATTTTATTTCGAAGATAGAATGCATTAATCAATAAATACTACATTAATATGGTATTAATTATTTGCTGTTCATTTTGTGCAAAGAAAAATGTTTAAAATTTTAGAACTTTTAAGGTACATTATTCGACCTGATAAGCACACACATATATGCTCATATAAGCACACATTGAGTAATTGAAGCGCTGTTCACACTAAATGAACTTAGATTTCTAGTCGATTCATTGATGAAATTTCATTATTAAAATGGATTCACTGTGTAGATGGAAAAGAGTGCGGATCAAAATCAGATGGCATGAGGCCCTATTATTTTGTTGGGCCTGATCATGGTCCAAACTGTTTGCAAAGGTTTCCAGCATAGAAACCCAGCAGATAAAGAGCTTTTTATGCAATGTACACTTACTTTTGATATATGAGCGCCGACGACTTGTGACATATAGGGTCAACCACTCTCTAACCAGCATATTGTTGTTGCCATCCAATTAGCATTCCATTGTTCAAGGCATGAAGAATATGCTTAATAAAACCTGGAAAAGATAAAAAGAAACTTTGAAAAAAAATCAAATGCACTATAGGCTGCAAATGTAAGGCTACATCTGATTGGATAATGTCATATAATTGGCGACATTATGAAATGTGAAAAACTGTTGCAACCTGGACGCCATTATGTAACTCATGGATAACAGGATAACAAAATTGAAGCATGAGTATCAGCAAAAATGTAGAATGCATGAAAAAGTGTGATATTATGATAGATGTAATGTACTGGATCTCCAATGAAGGACCAGAACATTACCTCCATCCCAAATTCCAACAGTTTCTGCAAAGCTGAAAAACAGCATGAGCATGAAAATATACATGTGCATGAAAATGTGGATAAATAAAACAAAAGTTATTTTGTAATTTCTATATGACAGGATGGGAGGTCTCAGATCATCCCTAGGGATATATGACTATTATGAGGCATCATACCTTGAAATAGAAGTGTCAATATTTGAATGAAAATAATAATTGTCCACTTCAAAGTTACATAGAAATTTCTTTGATATAGTGAAATATGCAAAATGTTAATTACTTGTAAATGTTCAGACATACTAAAATCTTGAAGATGGTAACGCATCATGGAGCTCATATGCGGATCTAGAGGGGGACAGGGGGTCCTGACCCCCCTTGAAAAATCACAAAAATATAGTTTTTTTGCAATTCTGGTGCAGATACCCTGATAAATCATGAAGCTACCGAGTCAGCATCCAATGTTGGGCCATCATCAGTACACCAGCAAAACGCCATTTAAATGGTGTTTCGCTGGCGAGCCGATGATGACCGGCGTAATTTGATCCTCCCACCCTTCATAAAAAATATTAAAAAAACAACAACGTTAAAACATTGTCGAAGTTGGACCCCCTCTGACAAAATTTTCTGCATCCATGCATGGAGCTTATAGTTAAGGCATATCTATAAAAAAAAAAAGGTGTGCTGGGCCTGTAGGGTTGATCCATTTTTTGCAAAACAGTTCAGTACGAGTAAACATTGTCAACCCAGATCAGACTGCCCCAAAAGGAAATGGGTCATTACAGTTTTGTATGTTATTCACATTTCATAAAGCAATGTTTCATTTTAAAAATAAATGTTTTAGTGATTTGTCAAGCATCCAATGCTCGAGTTTGCAAACATTTTGAACCCTGACCAGTTTACTCCATTAGCAGTCTATGATACGGGTGCCGAATTTTCGGGTCTGGATGAAAATAGATGACAGTTGATTTATATAACAAAAAATGCCACAAGTCCTTAGTTTATTCCCCCCCCCCCCCTACTTCTTTCAGGGGAGGGGTTGGCTGTCTCTTGATTTTTGAAAAAAAATGGCATAGGTTCCCCTAGCCAGAGCATTTTCAGATTTTTTATTTGAGGGCCTGTAAAAAGTGTAGGGTAAGACAGAGAACAGGCAAGTTTGGATAGATTTCCCTTATCCTAAATAAATCTTTCTTGCACCACTATATGGATAGATTTTGTTTGAAAATTTAAAAAAATAATAATACATGCTTTGCTTCAGCACCAGGCCAATGGCACCCGGATACTCACTGCCTTTTATTTTTGTCCAGGGCCTGTCCTGAGCAGATGACAGATATTGTGATTATAGAACTTTCCAACTGTATTTATAGCACCAGGTTGACATAAAAACTAATCAGCATTCTATTTTTTTAAGGCTGTGGGAATGAATATATTATGCACCAGTCATTTGTTACCATGGCGGCTTGCCCCCAGCCCCTGAGCAGGGCAGGCCTGAGCAGGGTGAGGGATGGCCGGGCAAATGAATGTGCTGTGTTTTTAACTTATAATGCATTGTCCCTATGGCTATAGTGTGTGGGGATTTGGGAAATGCACCTAGGCAAACATGGCAGTGCAATGTAATAACAGAGTAGGAAGTGCTACCATTTTTTTTATCAGCTGGCTGTCCCCACAGTGTTGGTGTTTAGGTCAGGGAACTGCAGACAAAAGGCCAAAGACCCAGCTGTTCCCCGGGGTTAGGAGCAGTGGTTACAAATGACTAGTGCATTATGACGCTTCTTTCCTAGTGTCCTTCAGACTCATCAGTGCATGAAAATCAACTTGACAATGAACAGAATAAAGACTTCCCAAAGCTGAGTTTAAACCATTCTAAATTTTAGACTTTCATAAAGTTTGGGCTAAACAACATTTTATTTCAAACTCAAACAGATACTTACGTACCTCTGCCTTTGCCATTGTCGTCGTTGCATATCTGTGAAAGGCACTAGATTATGGGGAGAGACAATCGTCTCAATGTACTGTCTTTCCGTATTTTCGTATAAAGCCTTCTCTTCTACCAATATTTTCAAAAGCTAAACTTGTTTCTCGATCTCCTCGCCAAAATGTTACCCTCAGAACTGACACTCGCTTTACGATGCATATATCTTGTTGTGTCCCAATTATGCTGACCGATTCTTAAATGCTCTAATTCATTTGGAAACTGGGATTAAATGCCGAAACTGCTAGAAAAATACAGCAACGTTCAGCAATCCGTTAGCCGCGAAATTTTGTGACACATGAGGCATCACGTGATTACGTTTCTCATAGCTACAAGGTAAACAGACTGGTTCCTAGCCAGTGTTAGTAAAGAAACGGCGAAGCCGTGTACCAAAACCACCCCGATACCCAGGGGCAAAAAACGCTAATAATTGGACACATACCCATTTTGCAACGCATTTTATTTCATGTCAACGTAGTTCAATAATTCAGCTTCATGCCCGTGCATGTTACATTGGCGTCCTCGTCTACAAAAGTTACGAAAAATGTCGCCGATTTTCGCCATCATTTTCCCATAGACTTTAGGCTAAAAGTCAAAATAATGGATAAAAAATATAAACCGGATTTTCTAAGTAACGCAATGATTTTAGAAAAAAATAAATTAGGACTGAATAGCAGGTCCGACAACCTTCCTACTCTGTAATTTTTACTAAAATCTGTTGACCACCATGTGGAAAGAAATTTTCATTTTGCATGATTTTTATCTGAACCGGCACTTAAGGTCACTACCCATAGCAATAACCGTAACTCTAAATCATCAAGGGAGGTAATACTTGGTAGCGTTCGATTATGACAAAGTGTGATTTTACGCAACTATGATATGTTTTCTAGCGACAGTAATGCCCGTTACACTGCACGTTGGTAATCTGAAAGTGATTGATATAACATTAAAAATGCAAACAAAATTTTAAGTATAATGAACAACAAAAGTTAGCATTCTTTACGGATACTAAACGATGGACGCTCAGCTCTGTGAGAAGAAAAAAAGTCAGTCAGTGTAATGGAACACGCATTTTACCAGGGAAATATCAGTCGACTGTTCGCGGTTTTTTGACAGTCCACATCAACAATCACGATATAAATACTTGTATATAGTTCTATATATGATTTTCTGGTTTTATTTTACCTGCATTAAAATTTCACCAAGACAGACTATCTCGTCACGTTCTCTAGCGTCTACTTTGAACCTGACGTGCGCTAATGACGTCACTTGCTCTTATGACGTCATTATGCGTAAACGACAAGTATTGAACTTGACGTTAACGTTGAGAGACCCTCGCTTTAGTTTGCGTCCTAAACAATTTGCCTTATGTCAAATGTGTTCCAATATTTAGCTACAAGGCTATCTTGGGCTAAGGTTGACCCAAGTATAGTCGTGATTCTAAATTATAGTAGGCCTACTTTAAATTATTAAAGGTACGCGAGGAATTCTGCCATCGGGGTCTGCAAACAAAAAAGGCGCAGACCAGCTTGCGCAGTCTGATCAGCAACTTTGCTATTCACAGATTGAATCGTATCGTATCTAAACTTGCTCCAAGCGAGATTTCACTATTCTATCTAGTCTTAGTGGCTGAGGGGGCTGGTTTTGGTATGATCTTATCGGAAACGCTGAAGACAGGTTTTGTCGCATCGATGCTCAGTTATATTCATGTAAATGCGGACCCAATCTTCAAGCCTGGTTCATGTGATATGCGCATAGAAAATGTCTAGCCCCTCTAGACTACTGGTGGCCAATTTTGCCCATGACCAACGCCGACGGGATCCGTACCAAAAATAGTACCCCCTCCCCCTCCGCGCCACTGAATACCCCCTTTAGTAGCGGGAAGGATGTTAGCTTAAAAAGAACCCTTTTCATATTAATGCGGGTCCAACCAAATCATAGGCAAGTTATAGGTACTCAGTGAGACGGTTCCTTTGAGCACCCAAAGCAATTATAAAAATAATGAGCAATAAAATATTTACAATTTTTCGCTAAATTTTTTGCTAATCTCCAAGGTTACTCTACATTTGACATGTTTCAACTGAAAGATGTCCGTCAAGGGATATATAGATCTAATAGAAATAAACCAACTCTGGTCAAGTGTTAAGGTCTGGCCTTGCTTCGCGATCGGGCATTAGTATGGCACCCGAGGCCGCAACAAAGATTTAAAAACATTTCAAATTCTTGGATGAGTACATGAAGTATATGCATCGATCAATTAAAGCGATGCATATTAAAACAGCACATTTTCACCTAAATTTGACATGCAGAGTTACCCCGAGACCTTGAAAAACGGCAAATGTCCCCAAAACATTACATCTCTATCCTAATGGTATATCTATGCAAATTTGGTCAAAATATATCGACTAGGTGTTCAGACAAAATGCGGATAAGTTTCTTTTTACCGTGGGTGGGGTATTTTGGTATCGTTTTTGATATTGAAAAGTCTTCACATATATGCATATAAATGTTCCAAGAATTTGGAGTACATATAATTTCATTTGGAAGTTCAGAGTGAGGTATTTTAATCAACAGTGTTTGGTTCGTAAGGTTTTAACATGCTTAGAAATAAGAAAAGCCTGCTAAGATCATTAATTTTTAGTTTAGGGGGTAGGGATAATTATTTCGTAATATCTCACTAATTAGACGGTGAATTTTTTTAAAATTTTGTCATAACGCATCTTATATAATGATCACTTTCCTAAAAAAAAATTAGAAAAATTTATTTTTTTAAAGTATGTTTAAATATTGAATTATCAGTCAGTAATTGCCTAAAATTAATGCATAAATATCGGTAAACGCTGGTTTGAAAGCGTGATATCAAGAAAAATACTTGTATAGCTGCAAAAGAATGGTTTAAGAAAAATTTCTTAATTATTTATGGCTTCGCATGCTTGTTTGAAATAACGATTTTCAAATATAAAATTGAGTTGCAGAATATTTTACTTGTCTTAATGAATTTACAAAAAGCTGCGTAAAAAAGCCAACATAGGCCATATAATGAAGAGCTGTAACTTTTGAACTGGACGGTAAATTTTCTTTATTTTGCGTTATTTTGCTTATAATATGATGTACTACAGAATATCAAAAAATGAAAAAAATCTATTTTTTGGAAAAAAAATCGCCCAGGTGTGGGCAGTGACCTTAAAAAGTGATTTCTGCACGTTTTCTTGATTTATTTGGTAGGCATGGTGATATTTATTGAATATACCATATGCAGAGTATTAACGAATCACGATAATTAATGAAATTGTTTAAAAAACAAAATATGTTTTGTAATAAAATGATTTTGGGGAGATCATTTAGAGGTTACCTGTACATTTTTGACTACATGTAACGTACGCGGCCCTAAAGTCGTCACCTTGACGCATTTAAGCGATTATCCCGGATAAGACACACTCACTGACTAAGAATAGACTTAAGCAGATGGTAGTTTAACCATCCAGCTAGTAGATAAACTAAAGAAATTGGCTTGAAACTACCCGAAAATAACATTAAAAGACCGATTTTGTCTAGAGGGGTCTGGCTGACGACTTTAGGACCACCAAGACCTAAAGTCGTCAGTAACTAGGTCCTAAGGTCGTCGACGATGGGTGGTGCTTTTGTGACCCTATTAGCGAAATATATGGCTGAGTGGTGGCACTTATTTATTTTAATGGGTGTGTGTTTGGCCCCAGAGACGTCCTGGCAGTCTGAGCAACGATGCTGGTGGTCCTATAGGCGTTCTATGCATACGTAGCAGTGTCGGTAGTCGTAGGCGTGTACTATATGTCTAAGTGGTGATGGAGATCATCTAAGGGACGCGCTGGTGGTCTAAGAGTCGGTGTTGATGGTCCCAGGAACATATTGGAGGTCTCGTTGGTGGTGTTGATGGTCATATTGACGTACTGAAGGTATGAGTGGACTGGCAATGTTTGCATTCCTAGACGTGTTGTTTAATTTAGTGACAGTGTAGGTGATTGAAGGGACGTATATTGGAGGTCTAAGTACCTTATTGGTGGTCTAAGAAACTTATTGAAGGTACGAATGGTGGTATTGGTGGGCTTACAGACGTATTAAAAGTCTGGGTGGTGATGCTACTGGTCGTTAGGGTATTTTGTTGCCCTGAGTAGCGAAGTTGGTTGACCTCGAAGCTCTAAATGGCGGTGGTGGTATAGGTGTATACTAGGTGCCCATGGTCCTATGAGCACACATGAGCGTACAAAGTGGTGTGGTCGGCGTATGCTTAAACAGAATACCTGAGAGACAGTGTTGGTCGCGTACATATAGAAAATTGAATGTCTTTATTCAGGTGTTAATACGGTAGTCCTGTAGGCGTTCTGAATTTGGTTGGCATACAAGAGCCACTTCATGAGTAACCATGGCTTTGTGATTTGCAACCTATGCTGATTTAAAATGGCATGATCAGCTACTAAGACTTGAAATTTAGGAAGTGGCAATTATGATTATTTGATATACTATCTTGACAACGAAAATAAGAGCTTACCAGACTGTGTGCAGGCTATTATAGTGTAAAATGAACCCCCGGCACATCTACGGCACTGCCAGGTCTCATCAGAGGTTAACCTCCGGCACTTAAACCCCGCTATGTTCCCGGTTTACATGGCCCCCTAAGGAGCGGGATATACGAAAGACTGGTGCATGAAACGAGTTAAAGTCGTTGTTTTAACACAGACGAAGTGAGTAAACAGGGAGAAAAATAACCCATTTTTATGAAGCCCAAAAGTCGGCAGGTCGGACCTAAAGTCGTCATCGCACTTTTCAACCTATTATTTCTGTAAGAGGCTGTCTTATCGGTCAAAGGGATGTAATTATTGCTAATTTGGTATCTTTTGTACATGTAAAACTGCAAGTTTTTATGTGAAACAGATGTACAACATAGCTATTTCGTTTCGCCGGATGGATATCAATATCGCCTTTATCTCTCGACAGACTCCCAATTTTGCATACAATTGGGTACCCCCATTTCAACGCCTACCAATCGGACACCTTTAAAGCCTTGACTGTACTTTATATATCAATACACAGGGCAGATAATTTCCTTTCAAATGATACCCCTTCTAAGAAGTTTCGATGATGTAGACGGAAAAGAGCGAGGCCAAAAGAAAACTGACGACCTTAGGGCTATGACGGCTTTAGGGCCGCGTACGTTACTGTAAATAATACAAAACTGAAAGCTCAACAAAAGAAAGAAATATTTTTGAAGGAATGAAAGTGTCCCATTTAGCATTGGAAGTAAAACTGATTCTAACTAGATCCTTTGAATATTACTTTTGCTTTGTTTAAAGGGCATAGCATGTTGAATGTATTTAAAGTGTCCTAATATTTATGGTATACATGATGCATGTACTGTCGTGCCAGCCAAGAGTGACAGTGACGTAATACTTTGTTTACAATTGCTAAGTAAAACAAATACGTGTACACTCACTTGACCTAACGCGAGTCGATATATCACTTGTGTGTTAATCCTATCCTGAGGATAGGATTAATACACAAGTGATCTATCGATCATAAATCCCTGGTAACTTTGTAAACAAAACATTTAGTCACTGTCACTCTTGGCTGGCACGACAGTATATCCCTATATGAGACAATATATTGAACACTAAAGTATTTACCTGTTATAACTCTTTGCTTGCCAGTGGATAATTTTGTTGTCTGCCAATAGCCTTTTGCAAACAGTTTGAACCCAGATTAAGACCAATAGAATGTGGGTCTTGATCTGGATCCAAACTGTTTGACACTCTGATGGTGGCCCTGGGTGTTTTTTTTTTTTAAAAAACTTAATTTTAAAGAAAGTCAGCAGACGAAAATAAAAACATGAACAATTCCCTAGCATGCAAATAGATAAGTACAGTACGTTTGCAAAATGATGTGTCATTTAATAACAGTGAGATTTTTTCTTATGAAAAAATGCATAAAACCTTCCTAATTCTACTTTTAATCTTTAAGTACTTTATATTAAACTAGCACAGAATACAAAGCAATTTAGGAGGTTGGTTCTTGAGAACTTCATTACTGTCATTAATTTCTTATTTGGTAGAAAAGGCATTTTGTGGGCTTAGGCCCTGAGTTTTTGGGCTGCTGAACATTTCCCCCCCCCCCCCCCCCCGTGTGCCAGCAAGCCACTTCCATACAAAGTGTAAAATATGGTAACACATATGCAGGCAAAAGCTTTTGCTGGCACACGGGGGGGAATGATATTTTAAAAAATGTTTTCGGATTCCTATATATCTTAATGTAAAACTGATTGTTCTACCCAAAATTTTACATCTTTGAAGCATTTAATATCGAAAACAGATTTCACAGCCATAAAGTACTCAGGTCAGGGTAGCTTCAAGGCGAAGAAAGGGACGATTGACAAACTTTTATTTTTACTGAAAACCATAGGCATTTACCCATAGCAATTGTCAATGATCCTTACATAAATTCGTCGATATTTACTTTTAGACGAAGATAGTGAATCGCAACCCTAATTAGTAGGACAATATTTATAAATGTGGAAACCAAGGGTTTTCCAAATTAGGGACTGCTTAAATGAAAGAAGTTTCTTTTATGAAAGGGACGTAATTGATGAGAATCACTGTTTGTTTCAGTAGTCTTTCTTAGATGCGAGGTCTTGCTATGCCGGGGCCTCGTCGCTAGAAGTCTTTCTCCGGGGTTCGTGACACAGTTAGGCTCCATCCAACCTGGTCAGCATCACACTGAAATTTGGCATGTGAATACTATACTTTCTAGATAGCGAATAACAAAAGCGCTGACCAGACTGCGCGGCCGCGCAGGCTGGTCTGCGCCTTTGGTGCTCGCCTCTCTCATTGTCTTGCGCAGGCGCGATACTCAAAGAATCGACAGTACTATCGTAGTATAAGGGACATAACTACAAATAAAATATGAAATATATCAGGCAGAGTTAACGAAATGACAAGTTGTAGCTTTCACAAAAATAGCTTCGCGCACACAGGTTTTTTGTTTGTCTGTTCTTGCGCTTAACGTCCCCATCAACAATTATTCATCCATGTCGGGGCGATATCCCGTCTTCCTGGGTCGAATCAATACTAAGCAGCGGATAAAGTGCCTTGCCAAAGCACACAACACAGTGATTCCGCCGGTGATTAGTCTCGAGGTATGGCAACCCTTCTATCCCCGGTCTAGCGCTCTACCAACTAAGCCACTGCGCTTCGCTTCATAGAAATTTCAGCTGATCATCGAAAGCCAGTAAAATACTATAAAATAACGAATTATTCTGCGTAAAAACTCAGATGTTGTTTGTTAGTTGGTTGATTTGATTCATTACTTCCCATCAACAATATTTCAGTCATAAAAGGTCAGGTCTTGCTGGGTTGAAGCAGTACTAAGCTAGGATTGGTGTGTCTTGCCCAAAGACATAACGCAGTGACGCCAGTGAGGCTGGAACCCGCGGCCCTCGGTCTCGAGTCAAGCACTCTACCACTGAGCCACTGCGCTACCTTCTCAGATGTTGTATTCATCCTACTAAAATGGAGGCATTTTAACAATTAGGAGCCATGTATTTCATGTTCAGTTCAATGGAGTATGAAAAGAGTTTTTATAACTTCGGATGAAATTTCTGTTTTGTTTTTTGTTTTTGTTTTTTTTGTTGCCTGCAGGTGTTGTTGTCAGTTATGGATTAACGTACTGTCATGCCAACCAAGAGTGACAGTGACGTAATACTTTGTTTACAATTGCTAAGTAAAACACTAAAACACTAACGTGTACACTTCACATGAGCATACGTGAATCTATAGATCACTTGTGTATTTATCCTATCCACAGGATAGGATTAATACACAAGTGATCTATCGATTCTAAGTCCCCGATAACTTTGTAAACAAAACATGACATCACTTAAACTCTTGGCTGGCAGGACAGTAGCTGAGAAGGCAGTTTGAACTGATCACAAACATCAAGACCATTTTCTCTAGGCGCTGCCCAATTAAACTAGAAAAATCAAGATCTAATTTAAAGAAAATGCAAATATGTGACTCATTCTTAGACGTATTAAGCTTAATTGTTTAATTTCCGTCAGTATGGAAATAGTCAGCTCCAGCGTTTTGCACTCTAAAATATGTGTATGTTAACACCAAAAGTGTGTAAACTTACACTTATTGAGGCCAACGTTTCTCCAGTGATACATGTTTAACATTTCTACCTGTTGTTGTTGTAGTTTTTCTCCAAGGCAGTACAATCTATTAGAACAGCAGTTGAAAGTATATACCAATATCAGTGCAGGGTTCAGACAGGCAGCGTTGAGTAAAATTCAAGGACTTTTCAAGGACTTCTAAAAGACAGTCCTACAGTTTTTTCAAGGACTAAAGTTTATGAAAAATACAGATTTAAGTGTTAAAATTATACTTCAGAAATGCTAGACTGAGCCTGATAATGGAAAAATTAGTACTAGAGAATTAGTATAAAATCAATGTGCCTTTTTTTGGTGCAGCATATGCTGCACCTAATAAAGGCACAACAATTTTATACTAGTTACGAATTTAAGATCTCTATCAACTGTGCCTATCAAGTCCTACAAATAATAGTACAGTTCAAGGAGTTCAAGGCTTTTGAGTGATTTCTCAGTACTTTTCAAGGCAAATTGAATTTTCAAGGACTTTTCAAGAAAGTTCTCTAAATTCAAGTACTTTTCAAGCCTGTGCGAACCCTGAAGTGACATTTCAGCTGCCACCAAATTGTGTGTAAAGTTATTTATATATTTCAGTGTATAGCCACAAAGAAGGCGTACATTTCTGCTTGGTCTCATCAAAGCATTCGCTGTTTGCAAACGCAAAGTTAAGTACCTAATTCGTTAATTCGATGTCAGTTGTTCGAATTATAAAGAGTTACATGTAGTCATTGAATAGTAACACACAGGTTTAGATAAACAAAACTTTTCAGCGTAAAATTGTAAATATTTTCTTACCCATTTATTTTAACATATGTTTTGGGTGCTAAAAAGAAACGTCTCATTGAGACAGTTCTTTTGAGTACCCACAACATATGTTTTGGTTGAGAAATAAGAAAATTAAATTTTCGTTACGCACTCTTAACTAAAGTCGTGGTCCGACTCACTATTAATTTTAACTACCAAAATGATTAAATACTATTTTACTACCAAAACGAATAACGGTATTCCTATTGGACACATTATAGGTAAGCATTTTCAGTGTATCCTAAATCTAATTCGAATAAGCGGGTCCTTCGAACCAGCGGAGTTCGAAATATCGAGTTTGTTCTGCACATAAAAGCTCAATTTTCATGATCAAAGGGACATAACGCTCTTAACATTACATACTGATTCATTATAGGGTTGCATTGCTTCGTTTTCAGCAGCAACTCAGAAAATTCAGTGTTGCAAAATGTCATGTATCAATTTGGACTTCACTATCCATAAAAGGCATGACATTTAGCATTTTTTTATTCATTAATCATACATTTGTAGCTGCCCTGTGGGGTTTCTAGAGAATGTGAGACTGCCCGGACGAAATGACTAACATGCAACTTCGTCCATCGCATATGTCACATACTTGTCAATTTAAGAAATAGATCAGCTCTGGCAGTGAATTGTTGTATAATAATTCACTTTTTGTTAGTCAGTTGTAAAGAAGATCAAATCACGAGCGCGCAGCGCGAGTGATTTATCTTCGTACAACTGACCGACAAACAGTGAATTATTACTCGACAATTCAAGTACTAGAGCTGATCTATTTAGATTCTAAATCAAAATAAACGACTGAAACTCATTCAGTGAAGTCTTCAGCTTCTTCTTACTTTACGCCATTGCACTGAAGTAATCCCGCCAATAGTTGGACTGTGTCGCATACGTTTACATGAATATGTAGCGTCTTTCAAGCGTAAAAACGACGTTACACCGTCCAACGCCACGCCTGGCGTCATTTTGCAGTAACAATTGACGTCAGCTAGTGCGCGCTTTCCACGCGCATTCAAAACTGTGACTATATCTTTTGATATATCACGTTTTTAAGCATTGGTTCTATACGCGAGGTGTGTTAGACTACTGAAACGACAGGAATAATCTGGTTTACCAACGTCTTCGTAGTCTACAATTTCACAACGTAATAAATGTGGTTTTTTCAATTAACCGGCCATGGCTGTCTATAAGACTCCTCGCTCATAAAAAATTATTAGACATGATAGAAAGTTAATGCTAAATTATAAGGCTTTAGCCTCTGCATAAAGAAAACCGAAAACCCCAGTCTATAATTAATAACCCGCATTGCAAGAAAACGTATTTTTGTCAAGAATGAACTGTAAAGACGCAGAGCAGACCGCACTCAGTGCGGTCTGCTCTGCGTATTTGCAGCTCACTGATGACTGGTATTAAAATCGAGCAGTTTAAGCCAGCTTTGTACAGTCTATGCTTTGAGTATGATGTGCGATGATTTTCTCCAAATGCGGGTCGATTTCAGACGATGCGTATCTGTTCAGAAAATTTCCGTTAATTAAGGATAATTTATATCCAGCATGATCCGTGATTTATTTCGTTTTATCAAAGTTTATTGGTAACAGAATTTTATTAGAAAGAAGAAAATCAAAACGAATCATATTTCATACCAGTGCCTTATATTGTCTAAGAGTGACCCATTTGTCTTTGTTTTAAAGCATATCTGTCTCTCTAGTTAGCATATTCAGCAAAGGTGGCATCTGCATCTTTACATTTATCTGCTACATGAGCATGTATTTCATTTTACTGGTTTAGTTGATGAGGTGAGAGGAGTATCCAAATACCACTAAAAGCCGGCCATTATCAGCCGCGAAACGTCATTTAAATGGCCCAACATTGTATGCTGGCTTGGTAGTCTTGTGAAGGGAGACCTACGTTTGGGCGGATCCGTGATTTATGTTTACGAAACAGCGGAGAAACATTAGGCAAAAGTTTGGATGTTTACAATATTTAAATGAGCGAATTTTCCAGGTAAACATCCAGATGAGAGAGAGACAATCAGACAGACGGACATATAGACAGACAGACAGAGACAAACGGACCGACAGAGAAAGAGAGAGTGGGAGAGGGAAAGAGGGAGGGAGAAAAAGAAAAAAGAGGAATTGAGTAATGGGAACAGCGTGCAAAGGGACATGCTGGTACACGCGCTCGCGCGCGCACACACACACGCTCGCACGCCCACATAACCAGTTGTCTTCTGCAAGCCGAAAACATTCTTTCACTGAGCCTTATAGGAGGTTATATTACCTTCACGCGATAAAGCATTGATTTTTGAAAATCGTGTCTCTTAGAAAACACAATTTGGTTTCCATGGTTATAGTGTGTCGTATGACATGACCGATCACACTTCTTGGTGCTAATTAGTCCGTCTATTTTGACGCCGCTGTCAGACACAGGATCCCCACTTCCACACCGTCTGACAGGGTGAGATATTTAATCAAATATTACATTATTATTGTAACACCGGTTTAACGTTTTGCATGCTGTAGTATTTTTGTCGTCTTCTGATTTTTTCAAAACTATTCTTTTTTTTTCGAAAGAAAAGCAAAAAAACAACAACAGGAAGCTATCAATGTCAAACAGTTTGGATCCAGATCAGGCCCGACGAAACGTCAGAATCATTAGATAAAATGCACTACTATAGCAGCATTGTTAAAACACACTGTATGGGGAGGGGCACCTGGTATAAGTTAAAGTATTACGATATATAATGAAGGTTGTACCAACATAGAATTTAGATTTCAATCCATTATTTTAACTTTTTTCAAATCTGCAAGTTTTCCGTGTTTTTTTTATTTTTTTAATAATCACATATTATAATCGAAATCAATGAATCTATAACAGCTGAAACATATCTGTTTGCATGTTACATAACCACTGTACTCGAACAGCGCAGTCATCGCATGGTGGTTGCAGTCGACGAGTGCACAAAGTGTACCTAGCTGTTAAAAAGGTAATATTTTGGTCAATCTTTACTTCTGAAAATATTCATCGCGAGTTATTATCACTTATAAAATCAGCTGTGTATCTCCAAAACATTTTTGTGGGTTGAGTGATAGTCGCCACAGCGCCAGAGTTTTACCAAAATATTAATGTGATTTTTTCCTGAAAAAGAGGACGAAAGAAAGTTTTGCTTATGTTCTGGAATTTATGCTTACTTTCTATAAAATGCCAGTCCTTTAATGTGCACAAAGGTTGAAATCTAAGGACAGAGCATTTTGAAAAGTACTCAAGCGTTTCATACTGTACGCATAGTTCTGCATATCGGGTGTTCTGGCCCAGGAGTCGAGTGTCTAAATAAAATCAATATGTTGCAGTCAGCGACTCGACCATTGGACCAGAACACCTGATATACAGAACACCTGATATACAGAACTATGCGTACAGTATGAAACGCTTAAATAACATTCAAAATGCTCTGTCCTCAGATTTCAAACTGAGTGCTTAGTGAAATTCAAGCATACTGATACATCATATTACATGCATATATGTGGGTTAGAGGCACTTCTCAATACTCTAAAGGTTTAAAAATATGAAAGGAACATGATAAAGGAGAGCTCTCCAAAGCCATTTAAAATGCTGAAAATCGTTTTGCTCCGGGGGTCAAGGACAAGGTCGTGGGAAAATTAAGCGTAAGCTATTGTTTGGTCTTTGAGTTTTTACTGGAAGATAATTCTCTAGCTTTGGCGAGTGGATTCTCGTCCCTACATACACACACAAAAAAAAACAACAATAAAATAACTTTCTTATTGCATCAACATTCATTTGCATTTTGTGCATTGTGATATAGGCCTATTGGGTTAAAACATTGGATAATCAATTAAACGTGCAATAAGTAATTTGGGTCATTGTATTTTAATTACAGAATGGTAAATTTAGTGGTAAACATTGCCCATGGTTTGAATCTTTTCAATTTTTAGCTCTACCACTGAGGACATGTTCCCATAATTCTATAAACTTTTAAGGCACAACCCGCAGGTGTGCACTTTTATCACAGTGTGAGTCCGTCTGTCTGTCTGTCCGTCCGTTACATGTACTAGCAGTAAGTGAAAATGCTCATAACTCTTGAACCACATGGTATATTTTGATTCCTGCCCCACCTCTGCCGATCTATGTTCACCACAGGTCGTGCACATTATGTACAGGTCTATTTAATAACTAAGAACTCATTATTCAAATACAGTGGTTATTTTATGGGGTTCACCGGTATTTAGTAAGCAAGATGAGTTATGGCTATTTCCCAGACATGATCAGTTGTTATTATTATCATGAAATAGACTTAATATTGATTGTACCAGCTCATGTGAGTTTACCTATCACATGCATAGCATGTACGCAAAGCTATCTACTGGGCTTAGAGGTTTAACATTTATAATGAACCTTTCTTTCCTTCTATAGTTTGTGTATGCGAACAGCAAAGGCTCTAGCTAGCCTGCGCAGAGGCGCAGGCTCGCACGAGCATTGGCTGCTCGGCAAATGCGATAAGTACCATTTCATATTTCGGTCCAATTAAGATTGATGGGATATGGCGACTAATGCAGCAGTGTTCAATAAGAGGGATTCGAACACTTCAATTAACCGAATAGATGTCGGTACCTTGTTACAGTACACATTTACGAAAAACTCCTCGTGACAATTTATCCACATGTGCACGTGACAACTCATCCACAGGTTCACACTAAAACATATACTCGGGAAAAGCCAGCAAGTCTAATTGGCGTCACGAACATTGCACAAGATTAAACAAAAGAAATAACTTAATTCATTTTAATTCTTATTTGTACAAAACTATGTTGTTCGTACTCATTTGTCGAGGGGGAGGGGGTGGAGGGGGTACGTGGTCAACTCAACACTTCATAAGCACTAATGTAACAATCTCTCAACTACTGGTTTAATTAGGTCAGGTGGTAAAAGCATGCCTACACAAAGTACTGTTTAGTCGCTAGGAGAAGCCAGTGCAGGAACAGTGTGATATGATAGCTGATACAAGGAATGACTGCAAAAATTGCTGAACGCGACCTTAAGCCTCAAACAAACTCAAAATGCATTCCTTCCCAGCAAATGTGCATGTATTATTCACCACTATGCACCCAGAAAATTGCCTTTTTAACTACCTGCATTCTTCTATGCTTGTGTAGATAAGCAGCCGCACTAGGTATATATATTGATTGGCGCAGCAACATTCTCAGAAATACTAAATCTTGCCACAGGATCCAAAAACTAACATAATCAAGTGGCCGTTTGTAGCTATTTGGTACAACCTACCAATGTGAAAATGCCCTTGTTTCGTTTGCTTATTGTATGGGCCGCATTGTGAAGTACCATCAACAACAATAGCAGCAACAACAAAAACAACAACAGAAAACATCAGGAATAAAAAGAAAGAAAGTACAACGTGGAATCCCTTTGATGTTACAACATGAAAACCTCTGGCTTCATATTTCGTGTTGGCCTGGATTAGTGCTATAGAAACACTGATTTAATCTTAATGCTGTTTAATGCAACATATACTATATATGGAATATATGGAGAGAAACTAGTGGGATATTGTCACTAAGCAGTTATTGTCAAGAGGGCTTATAAAAAACAAGGTTAATGTTTCATTTTGGGAAAGATCAAGTATGAAGGCATTTAAACACACATTAGAATACAGATTAAATCTTTAAACTCGGTTTATGTTTTACATTGGTTTTGGGAATGAGCTTTTTTACCATCTTTAAATATTTCACATGGAACACCTTGGACTTGTCTAAATTTGGATCCATCTTAGATCAAAATCTGAAAAAGTCGTGTTGGCTTGAAATTGTAATTTTAGGGGGCATGCATCTGAGATGCCTAAAAGGCCATGCAATGCAGAATACTGTGACCAGTGCCTGTAAAAAACATGCACAAAGTAGATTTTACATATGAACTGTGTATTTGGAATAAACATATTTCAATGTTACATTATATTTAATAGCTTAATAACTTGCGATTATATATTGTATTGACATTTTTTATATTCTGGCCCAGCTGAAATATTGGATTCTGGCAGAAAGCCAAATACTGCTAAAGCTTGTGCAGGGGCGAGAAAGAGATGTTGCTCTTTTAACCCGTATAAGCCTATCCTCCTTTTGAGGGACATCAGCAAACAGTGCAAAACCAGATCAGATGCTGCAAAACGGGGTGTCTGATCAGGTTCTCCCCTGTTTGCTTACAGAAGTTTCTTTTTAAGTTTGAACAAAGATGAAAATTACCAACCAACAACCCTAAACTTGGAAATGGACTCATTTAATAGATAAGGATTGGAAATGCATTCAACAATGGGTTAACAAATTAATGAACAGACTCAATGACACCAAGTCGGTTGTTTTTAAATTGTGCAGGTCTTCTTTAATGAGGGGATAACTGTATACAAATTTTTTATTTGGGGAGGTACATCGTCGGTTATACGATCGGATAAAAAAAATTACAGTGAGCCGAGCCATAAAACAATATTTCCGAACATATATCCATCAATATACCTCCCCTAATGATAATTTTGAATTTGGTTATCCCCATTCTAATGAACTTCTGCAGTTTTGTCTAAAATTGGAGCGTTGCAAGCCCCACATTATCCAACGAAATGTGACGTAATTAATGGTGTCAAACTATTTCTGACAGTATATCACAGGATATACTGTCGCAAATTTTTTATGTTAGTCAATCAAACGTCACGTTACAAAAGCAAGAGCATTAGAATTTTGAATTATGGCAAAATTCAAAAAGACATGACAGAAAGGACCTAGTCACTAAATAATTTGAAGAAAAGCAACACCAACAGCTGATTCAGTTCGTTGACTTTGCTCATGATAGAGAGCAGAATTTACATCAACTGTCTCAGACACTAGAGCCTGCTTAAGCGGTATTCTACTTCCTGCCAGTACTCAAAATTACCGAAGGACTAGATTATAAAAGAAATACTGGCACAATAGTGAATTACAAGGAGAAATTCCAAATTCTCTCTTTTCTGGGCCACAGATCTCAGCACAGATATTTATAATAAACGTTGAGGCAGCTTCTTTCGAGACTTATATGGATTTGAATGCCCTTCCAGAATCTGTAATTTCCACTGCTGAAATTGCGGATGATTATTATTTTAATTTCAAATCAATATTCGATTAGACCAAACAGTATTAATTTAAATTTTTAATGATGTATAACATTTAAATTACAAATCTTTTGAACTGTTTCTATCAAACTCTGATGTCCCTGTGTTAATAATCATCCAAAAGGGCAAGTGTGTATAATCAGGAACTGGTGAGCAAGAAAAAGAATCCATTATTCGTGTGAGGGTAGGATAGAAAAATCTGTCTGTCTGGATCACCTATTAGTTGACTCAGCAGCCTTGAACTTTCTGGTATATCATTGTTTCCATAAGAACCGTTACCTGAAAGTCTTACTCGCCGTATCCCACTGTAATCTGTGATTGTTATTATTTTCCAATCGATTGCCTTTCAAGCAGTTCCTCCCACTCTGCATGGCAATAAAAAGATAATATTGAATTGTTCCAAGTGAAACTAATGCCCACCATTACTTTACATGTCTATAATATTGGCTTGTTAACTCTTTTAGTACTAAAATCATGAAAACATGTGAGAATGACCGACTGGTGCCAATCAAAGAACTTAAACAACAGGAGCATAAGAACGGACAGTAGCCTAAACCACTGTGGTCTGTGTGTGTGGGGGGGGGGGGGGGGCTTAAATGCATTCTACTGGTACCAAATCTTCACGCTAGTACCAAAACGTCACATACATTGTACCAATATCTCACACTTTTTGAAAAATACACACGAAGTCATATTTCATAGAGCATTCAAGCGCATCTTCACATTGATAAAATACACCCCCTAATCTGCTATGTTTTGCATTCGATTCCAATTCTTCACAGTTTTATCACTGACATCTATGACGATTAATCACCAGTTAGTAACATCTGAGATAATGTGGTACCAATTTTTCACATTTGTAAGGATTTGGTACCAGTTCTTCTCACGTGTTAGCTTTAGGCCAATTTTCACATGTGATGATTTGATACCAATTTTTCACAGATGCGAGGATTTGGTACGTGTGAGGATTCAACCGATTCTTCTCATTTTTGAAAATTGGTACATCTGAGAAAAATCGTACTAGTTCTTCACACGTTAATAATATAAAAATGTGAAATTTGAGCAAACATTTTCTCCACAAAAGTCGTCAAAATTGACCGTACGTAAATTTCACATTTGCCAAAAGTGACGTATTGGTACCAATTCTTCATTACGTACATGTAGTGTAAAATGTGCGGTTCAACAAGGCTCCTTAACTTATGCAATATGCAGAACATTTAATATCTTTGGGTATAGAGACTTTTGTTGATACGTTTTGTTGTCACCCCTTACCTGGTCTATTTTTTTCTTGGTGGGGGGGGGGGAGCATCTCTAAAGTCAAGGTAAAATTCGATTGGAGTATGCTTTTATTTTAAATAGTTTAACTGGTATACCTGATATATTTTTGGGTGGGCCTATACAAGCCTATGTAACTAGAAATATTGGCTTGAGAATCTTGGCTTCAATTCTACAAAGTTTCAGACTTGAGACTTTTTTCATCCTCAACACGTTGATTGACATGAACAATCTATTATTTTGTTGTCAAAATCGATTTCTCTTTTCCTCACAAGAAATGCTAACTAATTATACCTAACAGCTACGTTGATGAGGAAAGTAAAACTAGTTAATTAAAGCCAAATAGTGTAATTCCAGCTAAACAATAGGCTATCAGTTTTCGTTTAGAACAGTAGCATTATGCTTGCAAAACTAGAAAGGCCACTACTAACACGCAAGCAACTACCAGGTTAGCAAAAAGCTTAAGGTAGTTCATAAAATCAAACTTGGAGATATAGCTGTCACCCAAATACTAACAATTTGTGGTATAACGACAGGCATTATAATACTGATTAGCAGTTTGAGATGTTTTAAAGAATCAAATACAATTGACATGATACTGAGTTTAAGCGAAAATTTAAATATAGTTTCCTTATTTTCAGTAACATATAATGTTGGTGCACATTGGGATTGCCTCACAGAGGCAATTCCAATGTGTACCTACAACATATGTATTTCCAATAATTAACTATTTCACCATAAGCTTTTCTTAACAAATTTTCAACTGCTTTCATTGCTTCACTGAAATGCACATGTAGAAATGAACAAGTTTTATACCTGGATGACAATACTAGACTGCCTATTTTATGCTTTTGACAGCTTCATTTGAGGATATTGCTAACTCGGTAGTTGCATGGTTGTAAGTACTTCAAAATTAATACATGTGATGACCTAACACAGACATCCCACAAACAACAGGAGCAAATATAAACATAACTATCTTATTTTCATTCTCAATTTACAACTGAGCACGAAATTTTAATTGCTCATAAAAACTAAAATACCGACAAATAAAGAAGTGTCTTGCTTTAACTATCTCAGATATTGTATTTATCATGTTAATAAATGTTAAAATGCCAACAATTGTTGGCATTTTAATATTAATGTGCAGGATAAATTTCGTGCTCAGCTGAGTTTATAACCTCTGGGCCAGGTCTACGTTACGCTCACATATCATGCCTTACTCTCCTTTTGCAGAAGCTAGCTTACTTAATGTCTTTCGTTGACTTAATTGAAACGAGAATGGAAATTATTGTGAGAGAAGGGCTAACGTAGGTTATGGTTTGTGTCTTTTGTAGACTCCGGGGACGCTAGTCACAGCTGTGTTCGACTAATAGCCTAATGCTCCAACCATAAAGTCGTTTGTCACGTGACAGATTTGGATTTTTACTTTAAGTACTGCGGTGACAGTTTTATCCGGAAAACACAGTATATGTCTTGGTTTCCATAGTAACAAATTGATGCTATGTGACTTCCAGGCAATAGACAGATATTTGTAACTCTCTCGTGGCAGAGACGAGATTCTGATCACATATTTGGTGATAAAAAATCTGGTCGTTGTGGAAACGTAAAGTAACTTGCTAACCTTGCTGCAGTCATTCTTCTGTTTTAACAGATTTTATGAGACCTTTTACATAATCGTGTAACACAAACACATGATTCATATTCTTAGATTTCGAATTACCTGCTAAGCTCGAAGGACATTTGGGATGCATTTATTTCAGTTCAGATTCAGATCGTACATGTATGACTTTTCCTCCTTTTCCATAAAGGGCTCTTTTAAGAACCGGCGTATGTATGTTGCTGTTTGGTATACGTACAGTTCAGGACTTTTTTAAGAGTGTGTAACGGAAATTTACCGAAACATATGTTGTGGGTACTCAAAAGAACCGTCTCAATGTCACGGTTCTTTTGAGCACCCAAACAATATGTCAAAATTAATGGGTAAGAAAATTTTACAATTTTACGCTGAAATTTTTTGTTTATCAAAACCTGTGCGTACTTAAAAGGATCGCCTAAATCAATTGCACACTAGATTCACCCGTAATGGAGTACATCAGTAAATAGTGAAGAATCAGATGAAATGCCACTTCATCAGGGTCTACACTGTGTGCCATGGTAAAGACATCTTCAGCAATGAAAGATAATAATTTGGAGAAACATACATGTTTTTTTTTTCATAAATATAAAATGGACAATCCCGTCCTTATTGTAGTTATCTATATGGCTAAATTTTGTTTGTTTGATTTGATTCTTTACGTTCCATCAGCAATTTTCAGTTATAAAGGGACGGGTCTTCCTGGGTTAAACCAGTACTGAGCTAGGATCAATGTTCTTGCTCAAGGACACAACACAATGACGCCTGGGAGGCTCGAATCAGCGCCCCCCTAGGAGTCCAGTCAAGCACTCTACCACTGAGCCACTGCACTCCCTATATATGGGTAGATTTAACAGAGTTTAAAAGGCTAATTATATTTTTCGCGTATATAAAAGGAACCGTCTTGAACAAATTTTGGTGACTTTTAAAATGCCATTTTAATTTATATTGGAGGCTAAGTGAGCTCCTACTTAAAATGTCCACATTTTAATGTTTATAAGTAAAGAACGTATTTCAAATATGATATATGGTATAGATCAGGTGTGCCCAAGTTTTATTTTTACTTTTGCAAATACCATTTGAACAGACAGGGCTGAACTAGGCCAGGAGAGATACAATCACGCAACTTGCAGGTCAGCAAAGAGGTAGTTCATGAACTCAAATTTTGATATATAGCTGTCATACAAATATAAACAATTTGCAGTAGAGTGACGGGAATTTTAATACTGATAAGCAGTTTGGAATGTTTAACACTTTCGCTGCCAAATGCGACTGTAGTCGAATTTACCATTCACTGCCAAACGCGACTACAGTCAAAATTTAAAGGCACATTTTTAACTGTTATAAGGGACGCAAATCTTTCTTCTTTATTTCAAAATGATCAAGGGACACAGTAATATCGTAAATTGAGGTTGACGCATTTTTCTGTACAAGAATGGATTCAACAAAAATGTTTGTAATGTCATTAGAAAACCTGTCCATAGGGATGACATATAGGGCGCATTAAGCCCTTCAACTGCTATATTTTCATTTATTTCTGATGAAACAATATATCAGAATGAATCATGATGTTTGATACTTTATATAGACGGATGTTTTATCTATTTTTTGCATTAATATTTGTTTATAGGCATTTTTCATATTTTCAATATGGCTTCCAAAATGACCGTCAAAAGTCACGCGACTATCTTTATTATTATCAGTTCAAAAAGAAGTTTTATATATTATTCTAACACACCTCGCCTATAGAGCCAACGGTAACAAACTGTGATATATCGCACAATAATTCACTGCTAAAGTGTGTGATAGCTGACGTCACTAGAAAATGACGTCACTCATGGCGTTAGACGGTGTAACGTCGTTTTTACGCTTGAAAGACGTTACAATTACATGTAAAAGTATGCGACGTAGTCTAAGAATTGGCGGGAGTTCTTCAGTGCAATGGCGGAAAGTTGGAAGAAGCTGAAGACTTCGAATGTGTTTTCGTCGTTTACTGTGTGTTAGAATCGAAATAGATCGGCTCCAGTGCGTGAATTGTTGAGTAATAATTCACTCTTTGTCGGTCAGTTGTACGACGATAAATCACTCGCGCTGCGCGCTCGTGATTTGATCTTCTTTACAACTGACCTCCAAACAGTGAATTATTACTCAACAATTCACTGCTGGAGCTGATCTATTTCTTAAGCAACATTCTGTGAAAGATTCACAGCGATAGGTTGAATGGTTCTTGAGATACTCTGTGTTGAAGCCGTATACCCTCAATATTCGTGAGTCCTTGAAACATGCTTGGCACTGAGGTATTGGTTTTTTGAGGTGCTTGGCAGCGAAAGTGTTAAAAGAGGTAAAGACAATGGACATTATACTTGGAAAATGTAAATTTCCAAATAGTTTCCTTCCTTATTTTCAGTAACACATGTTGTAGGTACACATTGGAATTGCCTATATGTTGTAGGTACACATTGGAATTGCCTCTATGGGGCAATTCCAATGTATACCTACAACATATGTCTTTTCAATAAATGAGTTTTTCACCATAAGCTTTTTTTTAAAAAAAAAAAAATCACAACCACTTTCATTTATTCAAAGAAATGAGCATATAGAAATGAACAACTTTTCATGTAGTTTGTCATGCACATGGATGACATTAATAGACTGTTTATTTTATGCTTCTGACAGCTTATCTTGAGATGTTTCATGAAAGTATATTTCTAAATTGCTAGTTACGAGTTTGTAAGCAAACGTTTTTGTTTTCTTATCAAGGGACCTTAAAGTGTAAAATTGAGGATACTGACTTAAAATCGCTATTGAAAACGCTTCGAAATGTACATGTACAGTAAAACCTGTGTAAAAACGGCCACTATCAAAAATACTAAGAATTGGTTTTCAAGACTAGTTATCGCTTAATGCAGGTCAAAAGTATTGCAGAATGCTCCAAAAGGGAGCATTCTGCAATACTTTTGACCTTCATTAAGCTATCATTTGTCATTAAGATCTTTGTGTTGTCTTTTTTTGAGTGGCCGTTTTACACAGGTTTTAGCATACGCCGTTTTCACTAGAAGTAAAACATTTCTTCTGGAAAAGTATAAAAAAATTCTCTATGGAAACACAAATTTTATCAGAAATATAATACCACTACTTTAGTACGGCTATCTGCTGAGTTGACACTATGTTAGCATCATTAAGACATCGTCATATTTAAAGATTTTATATCAAGTTTCCTTATTATATTCATTAGCAATGCCAGCAGAGATATGAAAATATGCATTATTAGAAAAGTAATATGAGCCACCGCATGAGATTTCCAACAATGTCGTTTGTGCGACTAGCAAAGGCTTAGACCAGCCTACGCATACGCGCTGACTGATCAGAACCTTTCCTAATCGCTTAAATATTATAAGACTGTTAAGCTACCGACCGAATATCATTTGGAGTCTCTAAACTTAAAAGGAGGCTGCACAGGCCCCTCTGAGTCTACACTTGTCAAATTGCCACATTGTTGGAAATCACATGTAACGGCTCAATTATTCGAGTTCGCTATGATTACCGTAAAAACACAACACTTGTTAGACTGGCATCAGTCCACTACATGTATATAATTACATTTATAATTATATTCAAATATGAAAAAAGCATCTTATGGAAATTCAATCCTATCTGTTAGTCAAATTAAGTGCTGATGTCCAAGCCAAGAACTATTCCCAAGTAAAGTTGATAAATTGCTATCTAGAGAGATTATCAGTTTTACTACAAAAATGACACCAAAGACTGATGCCATGAATTGTTAAATGTATCAAACACCCATCTTCTAAGAGCAAATTTATTCTAGCTATAGTTGTTCAGTATATATGTTGGCTCTTATGTATACATAATACCATACTTTAGCTCATAAAAGTCTCGTGGGATCCCATGGTCAGTGGGATTCCTTATATAAAAGGTTGAGGGACTGATTTTCTAAGCTGAACCGGTGGGTGGCGCATGCATAACTCGAACCGCCTCATTTTAAAGTCATCGTCAGTGATTTTGGATTGACAACATCAAATCTTTCGCGACCGTTACCAAGGCTAAGGCCAGAATGCTACACTTTTTACGGTTACTAAAGGGAGTTTACTGAAACCAGCAGTAAATTTCTTCAATTGCAGCTTTTTTCAAAATAGGGATTTCTCTAGCAGGAAAGAAATCGTGTGACGGCATTGCATCAGTCTTCATAGTTTACTAAAACAAAAACGATTTTCAGAGAAACAAATTATTATTTGCGAAATACAACAGGTGTATGTAAATAATGGACTATCCCAAGCTTAGTGTACCCAACCAGGAGGAATAATCCATCGGAACACCAAAGGAAAAACCAGGCTAACTTACCCCCGGCAGCGTCTTTTGTTCATGTAATGCTTGTTGAGCTTGGATCGCACTTTCTCTGCCACAATATGTAAGAAAAGCACATCCTGAAAATATACAGTAAAATATACAGTAAAACCTGTGTAAAACGGCCACTCTAAAAAAGAACAAGAATTGGTTTTCAAGACCAATTATCGCTTAATGCAGATCAATAGTATTGCAGAATACTCCAAGGGAGCATTCTGCAATACGTTTGACCTTCATTAGGCTACCTTTTGTCATTAAGGTCTTTGTTTTGTCTATTTTGAGTGGCCGTTTTACACAGGTTTTACTGTAGAACTTAAATCGAGTCATAATCAATGGTGCCATATATGGTCTTTCTTCCATCTTGCCATAAGGTTTTCGAAAATGCATCGGTGTTAATAAATGGCCACATGGCACATATGCGTTCAGCTTGTCGATCACCAGTTTACGTTGCATCTGGCGACTGGCAGCAGACATCTGTTTATGCCAACGAAAGAATAAGAAAACTAGCGCGTTGTGCCGTTTCCGATCGTTTTCAGTGTAAAGCGGAGGTTGATTCTGACATTAACATTGATATGGTAGCATCATGAGCATGTCCGATGTGTATAACTTGACTGAATGGCTCATTACTATTCATTGTCTGCATTGCGCATTTCATATAACGCCACAAGCATTGCGGCATGTACTTAGTTCAAAGAAACATCGCTGCTGGTGAATATGCCGTAGAATCAAATTCACCAGCAGCCGTTTTGTCTCGCTCGGTATTGATGAAGTGCATCGTCTTCCGGGGTCTAGGATGCTTACATCAAATTTACTTCAGAATCCTTTTTGTCGTGAGGTACATGAAGGTCGTTTATCTCATGACAAAAACGATTCAGATAAAGCCGTACACAATTTGCAGCTCACATCAGCTTAGAGAAGTTGATGACCAGAGCGGAGCATTTATCGCTATTTTACAAGATAAAAGAAATATTTTTTAGCTTTTTTATGCGATTTTTTCAGGCCCGATACACGGAACCGACGGTTCTGTATTTAAAGTTCCCTGTGCCCGTGAAATATGTAGGGTTAAGTCAGGCAACTTCGGATATCAGGTAAATTCGGACATACATTTGCAAACACTGGAAATCCGGATGAGACGGCTCCATATGAGCAGTCTGATCAGGATGTTCACTGTTTGCTTAGATACTTGATTTTTTTATTCCAATAATTAAAATATGAAACATTCAAAGTCGCTGTCCAAATTTAGCTGACAGTCCGAATTTACCCTACTTTACCCTAGTACGTTTGAGCAGCAATGATTCGAATGAGCTAGAAATATTTTTATGATTCATAATTCAACCCTTTGCAAGGGTAGACAACTTTTATGTTCCATACTCAACTTCAGTTTGAATCCACATGTTTTCAAAATAAGATATTAGCCCAGGGGGGGGGGGGGGGGGCTGTGGGGGGTACTCTCATTTTTTTTCTTCATACGTAGACTCGGACCCATCATCTACCCTTCACCCTAAAAATACATCAGGAATTTCAAGCACCTCAAAAAATATTTGAAATTGAGCAACCCCAAAAAATATCCCCCATTCTGTACCTTGATCTTAAGAAAAGACCCTAAAGTGCATAGAAACGACCCCTAAATATAGTCCAATTATGTGATGACCCTTCCAATTATCCACAATATCTTCATACCCCAAAATATATTTAGTTTTTTGACCCCCCCCCCCTCCAAAAAAATGAAATAAGAAAATAATGAAATTCAATATTTTGAACCCCAAAAAATACCCGAGCCTACGTTTATATGAAATATCAGAGTACTCCCCCCACCCATGTGGATACAAGTACCCCCATCTACTTTGGTTTTCCAAACAGGATGTGATAGGTTAGTATCAATTGAATACAAAATTCCATGGTTGGGTTGATAAATGGCCACACTCGATGAGATCTTTTTTATCTTCTCAGAAACTTTCTGCACTTTGGTAATAAGCAGGTGCATTGCATTAAATTTTAAACAGTATTTCAGGAATTTTACTCTTTGCCTTCTAGTACCGTCTACTGATTACCATTTTCAAACAGATTGGACCCAGACCAGGCCCGACGTATAGTCGGGCCTGGTCTGGGTTCAAACTGTTTGACGCTCTGGTGAAATTCATTAATATTTATTTTGAAATACTAATTTTGAAAAACAAAATCAGGAGACGACAAAACGCATGCACAATTGCCCAGCATGCAAATTTGTTTGATTTCAATCACTTTGTTTTATTATCTTTGTGTATAGATAGCAGCTGGGAGGTATACTTTCAAAAACATAAAGCACATATGCTGTGAAAAAGAACACATCCTTGAAGAGGTTTGGATAACACAACATTGTATACCGTAGCCCCTAAACGGGCACTTTTGCAAACAATGAAGACCAGATGAAATGCAGCATAATGCTGCATTTCATCAGGGTCTGCCTTTTCGCTAAGATTAAAGCAAACCTTAAGGGACAAAAATACACCATAATTCAGAAAATTCTAGCTTTGACCCCTAAAAGTGAAACTGGACGACCCCATACTTATCCTATCAATATGCATGAGTAAACCCATCAATATAAGGGTTAATTATCTTACAGGCTCAAGCAAGTTTGAAGCATACCTTGACGCTTTACATGGTTGAAAGTTTTCAAGATTAATCCTGAATTCAGGATTTTTAGGCCGACTTTCTGACTTTCTATAGAAAGTCAGCCTCAAAATGCTGAATTCGGGAGATAATAATAGATTCTCTGATTAATTTTCAGATTATCTAAACACAATTGACCATTTAAACATGAAGTTATTAATTTTGTAGGCATCATGCAAGTTTAAAAATTTGTTTTTCTAAAGTTCAGGATTTTGGAAATTTTGAACTTTCACCCATGCGCTTTATGATGAAATGAATACAATTATAATGTATCGCCTTTGTACCAATTTGTGTAAGCAATTTTATTCCATTCAATAACTTTTCATGTGTCTGGACCTTCTGGCAGTTGACTATACAGTAAAACCTGTCTTAAGCGACCACTAAAAATACTAAAAATAGGTTTTCAATACAGATTGTCGCTTAATGCAGGTCAAAAGTAATGCAGAATGCTCCAAGGGGAGCATTCTGCAATACTTTCGACCTTCAATACGCTACCATTTTGCATTTAGACCTTTGCTTTGTCAATTTGTAAGTGGCCGCTTAAGACAGGTTTTACTGTATAAAGCAAAATAAGCTTTTTATTTTCATAAATTCAATAATGTTAAAGAGTCACCATCTACAACTTCTACTGTAGCTGATATCTATAATTCAAATAGCTGTTGGAATTAACCTGTGAAATGATTGACAGGTCTTATCAACTCAGTGGCCATGCTGCTTATCAGCTAGTTCAGTGGTCTAATTTAAGCTGACAATGCCTTAGTACCGCCCACTTACTGTCTCATATTTATAATTTGATTGGCTGTTGGAATTAACCTGTGAATTGATTGACAGGTCTTATCAACTCAGTGACTATGCTGCTTATTAGCTAGATCAGTGGTATAATCTAAGCTGACAGCGCCTGAGTACCACCCACTTACTGCCCCATATTTATCATTTAATTGGCTGTTGGAATTAACCTGTGAAATGATTGACAGGTCTTATCAACTCAGCGACTATGTTGCTTATTAGCTAGATCAGGTCAGCGGTCTTATCTAACCAGTGAGTGTCTTAGTACCACCCACTAACTGCCTCATATAGGTAACCATTCCTATCCTGGAACTGCAGGAATTCCGCCTTTTAGGTACGTTAATCATATACGCTAAAATCAGTATCATCTGGGCACGCCAAGGGTAGTACCTAGTTCACTTGGTTCCATACGCAGCTGACTAAGTACCCGTGGCTTGCGGAGGATGGTGTTTATTTTTCATTTGCGGTTTAATGTTAAATCAATATTCTTACACAATTTTAATGTTTCTGACGAAGGAAATCTGATGTCGAGAAAGTTATATTAACACACGACCCAATCAGCGTCATACAGATACGAGAAGCTTCGAATAGCATAAACAAGGACAACCAGGAAACGGCCATATGATTTCTGTAAAGTACACAATTTAATAATGATTATGTTATGGGTATGGTGTATAGTGCGACACCACCAAAGATCTATGATGCCACGGCTGTTGAATGTATGCTAAATGTGTATTATCAGGGTTACACATACAACCAGGCAACTAGGCAACTAGCAATTTAGCAATATACGCCTATGATACATCTCAAGATAAGAAGCATAACATAGACAGTCTATTATTGTCATCCAGGTGCATGACAAACTGCATGAAAAACGTGTTCATTTCAAAATGCCCATTTCTTTGAATAAATGAAAGTGGTTGAGAATTTGTTCAAAAAAGCTTATAGTGAAAAACTCATTTATTGAAAAGACATATGTTGTAGGTACATATTGGAATTGTCTCATGCCTCTATGAGGCAATTCCAATGTGTACCAACAACATATGTTACTGCGCATGCTCACTGCATTAACATTGGCCCATAGCCCCTAAAGAGTGGCGCCATTTTTATTGAGTAAATGTTAGGTTTTTAAGGTGTTTTAATCGTAGACACAAAACCAGTATCATCTGCACACGCCAACGATAGCTGTATAGTCCACTTGGTTTCATACGCAGGAGATTTAGTATCACTAGCTTGCGGAGCTTTACTAGTATTTGGAAGGTGCTAAATTTTCATTTGCGGTTTAATATTTCTGACGAAAAAAACCTGATTATTTTGCTTCTGTTTCGAGAACGTTAATTAACGCACGAACCAATCGACGTCATATAGACACAAGAAGCTTCGAATATCATAAACAAAGACAACCAGGAAACGGCCATGTTATGATTTTTGCAAAGTACACAGTTAATATATCATTATGTTATGTGAGGATGCAAGAATAGCGCGACACCACGAGGATACAGGATGCCATTGCTGTTGTATAATGCTAGATTAATATTGGTGTCAGAGAGTAATATGTGAATCATGGAATTGGTCATTTACAATTGAATATGTGTAATATCAGGTTGACATATAATAAACACTACCATTACTACAATGCTGGTTAATTCTTATGTTCAGGGCGCACCAATATCCCTGCCTGACTAATTAAAGCTAGATTTCAGTTAGACGCCAGTCTAAGTTCAGACCGAGTAAGCACGTCCCTACAGCCCCAATTTATCGCGTTCGTGGGGCTTCAAACAAGGCTTTGGCCGTATTTCTCTTGCCTAGATTCGCCCAACACCAATATTCGTGAATTAATGTTGATTCTATGATTAAATATTAATCAAAACAAGATAGTAGCTATTTCGTAGCAAAGCATAACAAAATCAACAATATTCACTTCTCATTCTATTATCTATCAAAAACAGATAGTTCAAGGCAAATCAATAAGGCAGTTCTTCTGAGAACCCAAAATGAATGTTTTATGGTATTCATAATGCATGTAGGTACAGGTTTCTGCAAGATTTGTTTGATTTGACTCTTTACGTCCCGGTCAACAATCTTGCAGTTACTTCGGGACGGGTCTTCCTGGGTTGAACCAGTACTAAGCTAGGATCAATGTGTCTTGCTCAAGGACACAACACAGTGTGAGGCTCGAACACGCGGCCCTTCGGCCTCGAGTCAAGCAATCTACCACTGAGCCCCTATTTCTATAAGAAGGGACATTCGATATGCATGTATTGTATTCACAATAAATGTAGGTGCATGTTTCTGTAAGAAGGGACTTTCGATGTAGACATAGCCTTGCCAGTTTCTTATGTCATAAAGCAAACATGGGGTTTGTCTCGCAGAAATTACTAGTTTATAAAACAGGTGTCTGAAACAATAGACTTTGGAGATGGAAAAATCCATATTCTGACAGAAAATTAATAACCCGAAGATGAACCGTTAACAGTTTATTGTTTCAGCTAGGCTAGACTTAGAATTTAGTTAGCAACAAAATCACTTTCTAGAATACACCATCGTCTCGGGAAAATGTTTTTCGCACCAACAAAGAAAACTGACATCGTCTCCTTGAAATGTCATTCTGATTTCAGTGCGTTAAACGTTTTGCATGCTGTTTTTTTGTGTTTGAGTGTCGTAGCTGCCTTTTTTTCAAAATTAACATGGGTATTATTTTGTAAATTGTCTTTAGCTCTGACGTGTATTAATAATGTTATCTTTTTCATTAGTTTTACTACGCTGCTAGAAATAAAAGACTTAATTTTGTCAGCTTGTGGAATCATCTGTCTTTTAAATGCATTAAAATGCATTTATAGCGGCTTAACATGCACGTTAACAATTACAACACTCCAAAACTGATAACTGATGAGAATACAGTAAAACCTGTCTTCAGCGGCCACTCAAAGAAGACCAAAAGGAATATTTTCAAGAACAATAATCGCTTAATGCAGGTCAGAAGTATGGCAGAGTACTCCAAGAGAGTATTCTGCATTACTTTTGACCTACATAAAGCTACAATCTGTCTTTAAGACCTATGTTTTGTTTATTTTTGAGTGACCGCTCAAGACAGGTTTCACTGTATCACGGAAACTTTTCCGTTCATACCCGTCAATCCTCTTAAAATAATAAAATGTTTAAGTCATTAACACTACACTGCATTGGTTTCTGTATAGATTCGAAGGTCAATTAATATTGACTTGAGGTCAGCTGAATTATTCCCAGGTCAACTGTATTAAGCTGAGGTCAAATCGAATATAATGTATACTGTATAAAAACAGAAACGTTACTAGCATGATACAGACGCAGTTCCCTGCAAAATTGCATTGATATAATATGTAAGGTGGTTGACTAAGCTGGCCCCAGACCCTATATTTCTTTTTTTATAGTTTTATTTCTTCTTAAGAAGGGACACAAATCTTGAACAGCTCATAATAATTTTACAGGCTTAAGTTCCATTAGCCAGTGTTAAAGCTGCATAATTTGTAACTTTTGATCTTTTAATTTTAGAACTAATGTTTCTATTTTTCAAGACCACAGTGAAAAAACTAAAATTCAGGTATACATTTTACCAATTTCGTAAATCTTAACAAATTATCAGTATCAAAACAACAGCATTTATGTTAAAATTAACTGTCTATAATTATTGGAGGGGCGCAAATAATTACCAACATACCTGTTTTTATAAGATAATTCACTTTTCCGTGCAGTTTTCAGCTATAATGAACAGATTTATTGTGAAAACATAACTTAATTCTACTTTTACAAATGATTTAAAAAGAAAATAAAAAAAAATCGAAAAAATGTTAAGTTGCAGACTTAGTCTCTTTAACAAGTCAGCTTGAATTAAAGAGGCAATATTAAGAGAAATATCAGGAAAACAATAACAATAAGGGCAGGGGTCAGTCTAGCGATTGACTAATGCCCCCCATTAATCAAGTGATTTGATCTTGGCCCAGTTACATGAGCGACATGGGATATTCCATAAACTTGAATTCCGTCAAGGTGGGGGGGGGGGGGAAGAGTCCTGGCAACTTTAGTTTCTAGTCATCAGAGGGCCATACGAACCTCCCTCAAGTAGCAATAGGACCTTTGGGGTCCATTTGCTAGTAGAGGGATCCGTGTCAGTATTTCTAAGAAACCCTACACTGAAGGACTTTAAAGACGCAAAAAAATAATATTATTATTTTTGCATCCATAACATTTTTTACCTTCTATAACAGATAAAAACGGATGATAACGACACTCCCCAATACCGGTGTTTTTAAGACACTGGCCACCACCAGCTTTGCATTGCTGGTTTACTTTGTTTTGCACGTGGCGTCCCCACGAATCAATGAAGCAAAATATTTTATCATTTCACGTGTAGCTTGTAGATATACATGTATAAAAAAACACAACAGCTTTAGTTGTATACCTTTATTGTTCATGCCACGTTTGTCTGAATATGAACGATCTGGCGCAATGGGAACGTTAAAAGTGGCGTGCGTGTTTCTGACGTCGCCAGATATCATAATTGCCATCCGCCAACTATACAGCGCCCCAGAGATCGTTACCAGGGCCCGGAATTACAATGCCTCCTTAAGTTAAGTAGACTTTTACGAACTTAACTCCAGTATTTCTTAAAGTTAAGATTCTATCTTAAATGTGCATTTATAATGCACCGTTTTTGTGAACCTAACTTAAGTATAAAGCCTCGGCTAAAATCGATAATTTGACGGAAAGGCTTACGATGACATATGAAAAATATAGAGTTTTAATGACTGTAAGCGACCCAAATGTTTCGCGCGTCATGTAAATTATTCAGCGGACTCGAAAAATACTACAAAATAGAGTAATGCCTGCTCATTAAAACCCTCCCCACGACGCAGAATTACTTGTGTTAATATTTTCCATTTCATAAAAGAGTGTAGGCGTCATTTTAGAGGAGACGGGGAGGGAGGGCAGGTGGGGGTGATCTGCGGCGCGGTATAGGGGGGAGTACACACGAACTCGTTCGCGATGATCATGTTTTTGTGTGTTTGTGGGAGCAGTTTACATTCATTTAGCTCGTTGTAGACTATTTATGGGCTAACCAATGATACTGCGTTGCTTATCCCATCCGTATAACCTAACATAAATGATGCATGATCAGCTATCCAGTGGGGGTTAAGTTTTTTTATCCTTTTTTTCTGAACCATCACACGCATGCATATTTTAAGTTCATGTGGATTGGCAGGTTATGTGGATCCTTGAGCAATCCATGGTTGCTCGCCCATAATTTCGTGCTGGCTCGGTTGCAGTTTGCTCATACGAATGTTTAAAGTTAAGGTAAACAGTACAATATCAGTTTTGTTTGTTTGATTTGATAATTTACGTTCCATCAACAATCTTTCAGTTATAAAGGGACGGGGCCTCCTGGGTTGAACTAGTACTAAGCTAGGATAAATGTTCTTCCTCGGTGACACTACGCAGTTACGCCGGTGATAATCGAATCCGCGGCCCCTCGGTCTCGAGTCAAGCACCCTACCACTGAAGCACTGCGCTCCCAAGCAATATCAGTAATTTGCGAGACTTCGAGGTCTACGTAAATTCGGGATTTTCATCCGACTTGAGCTGTACAACACTGATGCCATGCTATAAGCTACAAATATCTCTGCCAAAGTGGCATCCGGTTACCCATCTATTTCGCGGGCCCTGTCGAGTCATAACTAATGACTTACATGGCGTACATGTACTCATTTTGGACACATAAATTCCCAATGGCAAGCCAGAAATTGGCTGATTATCAGATACTTAGCTAGTTTATTTTAATTTAAAGGCGCCAATTGAGCCACAACGCGCTACAATGCATACGTGATAATTCCAAATGAAAAAAAAAACACACTCCCATATATGGTAAAACAAAATATGTTTCAATAATAAGCCTAAGTTGACCTTGACCTATCTTAATTTAATCAATGAGATGAGATAGGCGCTACATGTCCTTCAGATCCTCTAGTTTGTTCATATGCTTAACAGGGTTGGGGGGGGGGGTGGGGTGGGGTGGGGTTAGTTGTAGAATACTCGCAGACTTCTTAATGTGGTGAACCCTTCAACCTTATTACTAAAAATTGTACCTGATAGGAAGCGATACGCTTTTTTTAAATACGAAACAGCGTTTCTAGCAATTAAGTTCATTTGTGATCGCCGCATACAGTGTGGGACAAAGCATGTGGGTAATTCGGTATTTTATATGTAGAGACTCCCTTCACATCCGACGTTGGGAATAATACAATATCCCATAGCACAAAACGCCTTTGATACACGGTGCACTACCCTACTCATGGCATTTTTGATACCCCAAGGGGTCGTATCTCAAATCACTAAACAGTAGGACCCTGTCGTTGTTTACCACAGCCGCACAGAACTTGCATCAATGGAGTGAGTGAAGCGCGGATATACGTTATCGTGGTGGTATAGAAACGAAATCGCTCCTTAAAACCTTCTATAGTGCTGCCAAGATCTAATGACCATGTTTACATTTGCTTGTTTGTAAACATTGAAATCAAAACAGTAGGCTGGCATATTCAGCAGTCAGGTGTAGTTTCGAAAACTGTTTGATATCATCTTGTATAACTCAGAAGATAGAGTCGCTGGCAGCAGAACATACATTTATTTTTTCCATTATGCGCGGGTTCGAATCCCATCAATGCTTTCATTTCTTTTTCTTCATTTTATTGTATCATATTTTCCCATGTGTCCTTTAAGCATCATTGGAAAACAGTTTTAACATTTATACAAAGTGTCCATTAAATGGGACATTATCAAACACGAAAACGCATATGCGAGATGCCACTGAATGCATCAACTCAATAGGGTACGCATTGTTTGCTGTCATTAAAGTAAGTAAGGGTGCAAAGATCAGGAATCGATACAATCAAGTAAAGTGATATTAAGCAACCCAAATGGTTTGGAAATGCTTATGAATTATATCTTTAAATAAGCCGCTACATGAGATTCCTAACAACGTGGTATGTGTGACGAGCAGAGCCTCAGATCAGCCTGCGCATACGCGCAGTTTGATCAGAGCCTTTGCTAGTCGTTTGAATATTCTATGAATATTTAGCTAATGACCAAACAGCATTTTGACTGTCTAAGCTTAAAAGGCGGCTACACAGGCTCGTCTTAGTATACACATGTCAAAATGCCACATTGTTGGAAATCACATGCCACGGTTCAATAAATAATTGATAAAAAAATAAATTAAAAAAAATAACATGGTACTGTGACGGGGTTCGAACTCGCAACCCCGTCAAAAAGTTAAATCCTAACTTTAAGGTAGCCTCGCTGCTACCTTAAATATTTAAGTATTTTGTCGAGATAAGGAGACAGTTAAGATAGGGAAAATGATTGTAATGCACTTTTCGTGAAATTTAAGTAAGTTCGTCAATTTAAGTCTACCTTAACTTTAAGGAGGCATTGTAATTCCGGGCCCAGGCTATTGGGACAGTTAAAGATCGACGCAGGTCTGGTCAGCCAGTTAAGAGCCAACTTACGTCGATTGTGTATCGACGATTATTACATCGACGATATCCGTTCCGGCCGGCTATTGTCAGTGCCAGACGAATAGTAGGGCTCCAAGGGTAATTTGTTTTTGATTTTTTAATACAAATATTTTATCACAATAACTTAAAAACGTGTCAAATTTCTAGTCAAAATTTCAAATTGTAACTTTAGAATTATAGGGTATTGCTATTTGATAGACTGTTGCTCTATTAATATTTATTTGACATAAAACTTTTAAACATGTTTTGCTGACATAGAGATGTTCGTTTTTGCCATGAGACATTAAAAGTTAGTAAATATTATGATTTTGGATTTTCCGTTTTTAAAGTCATTCAGTGTATAGCCACTTGTTATTTTCCAGGGATGGGGGTGCGGAACCCCTGCCCCCCACCCCATGGATGTGCCCATGTCCGAAGTCAGCTGTATTGGCTCAACTCAAGGATGAACAAAAGTACTTGATCAATGCCATACGGGTAATAATATAGATCTACCATTTAAAGTATTGGTAGGAGATTAAACTATTGTAAATGGAAAATGTAATTTTTTGTCGTTTGAATGGAGTGAATTAGACGAAAATTGCTTTCCCTTGTTTAAGTGAGAGCCACTAGGTGGCACTGTTGTGGAGCTGTCGCTTTTTGGGAGGTACCTAGCATTGTCATCGACTGGAAGCATTTTATCAAATACTGACCTGTCTGATTTGAGCACTGTGGGTACATGTGACATATTTGTTTACCAAATGCGTAACAGAGTCATGTGATTCGCCCGATTGGCTGATTCAATATTGTTTATCAAGCGCGCGTCATCACGTGTCACTGAAACGGCTTCAATGAAAATGCCATGCGGAGACTGTTTTCAAAAATGTTTTAGTGCATACAATATGATCAGTCTATGGCTGAATACCGTAATATCTATCATTGTTATAATTTGGCGACCCAAAACGACTAGATATCTCCATTGAAGGATTATCTATAGGCATTTAACGCTTGTTACTTTTTAACGTAGGTGTTTTGAGTAATGCGTACCACGTAACAGCGCAAACCCGACTTTTCAGTCGTGATGTCCCATAGCAGACAGGTCGATCCTTTAGTATCGCACATGCGCAGACAATGGGTACCTAGATATGGTGATGTAATGCGTCATTCAGCCGAAGAGCGACCGATTAAACACACATTAATTTTTCTTAGGAAATGGTAATATTAGCAATGCTTTTCAACATATTGTTAAATGAAGTTTTGTAGGAAGTATTTGCATGCGTGTTAGTGATGGTAAGAAATAAAAAGTCGGGATAATCGCTCAAAACAGAAAACAGTATTTGGTTATTTGTTGTTATGCTTTCATCTCCTTAGATGAGCATCGTGGGTCGAAGGCAAGTCAAGGGAATAATCTAAGTTACATATTTCGTGCAGCTATTATTCTCATTTACATCACGTCTAAAATAATGGTAAAAAACTCTTAATATAGGGCTTTTGTTAACATAAAATTCTATTAGAGTCTATGAAAATTAATTTTGTGGAATTACTTTTGGTCATTGAGTGTACATATTCAAGTCACATTTTGGAAAAATTCTTTCATTAAGTTAAGGACCATCAAAAGCAGTATGAAGTGGAACGAACAAATGAAATACGTCCTACTTCCACCATGGACTAACTAACCCTGATCCCCCAACCAGTATCCTATCAGTGTGCACAAAGGCATACTTTGTATCGTAAGAGAGAGAGAGAGAGAGAGAGAGAGAGAGAGAGAGAGAGAGAGAGAGAGAGAGCAGGGGGTGGGGTGGGGAGAAGGCGACAGAGAGAGATAGAAGAGAGAAAGAAAGGGAGATGTTAACGCAGTCTTATGATTGCTAAAGTTCATATTTCATATGTATTACAATCTACTCACGCCTCATCCTCAAGCAATATTTATTTGTCAAAACCAAGTTTCTATGGGTTAAATTGTTTCGATCATTCAAATGATACTTTTAGCATATGCGTATTCGAGGCGAACTTCTGACTGTTTAATGGGCTACGAGGGCTACATGTAGATGACATAAACCTAATCTTAGACAAAAAATAATCCTAATGTTCGCATCCCTAAGTAACCCTAATGGTCGCACGTAATCTATTTTTGTATAAGAAACGGACCAATACATTAATTAAATAACTGAAAAGCATGTGTCCTTGTCAAAATTAAAGAAAATTACAGACTAAGACAAGCCTCATGCGCGGACCTGAATGGCGGGGGGACAGGGGTAAATTACATGTTTTATATAAGCAATAAGACCCATCACCTGGACTAATTTGCTCCTCGCCCCCATCCCCACCCCCACCCCCGGAAATGTGTACCCCATAAAGATATTTTACAAGTGGAAACTGAAACTCATTCAAAGAGTAAAGAAAGAAAATACCATGTAACATGTCGTTTTCTCGAGATTACAGCATGTTTCTCAAGAAATATAAGGAACTGATCAATACATTTCTTGAGATAACTGAAGAGCAGGTGTCCTTGTCGACTTATCTGACAGAAAAATTGGTAACCAAGGGACACGCCATATGATGCTTTCAGATTAATGTACTTTTATCTTTATTCCAATTAAGCCGAATATAGGTTCCCGTCCTTATCGATTGGACGAGTCCATCTCCAATTTGAGGGTTATTTGGCTTTAAAAAAAATAAAATTAGATAATGATTCAAACTCTTTAAGCAAACGGTGGAGAGCCCTTTATACCACCCTCGCGAACTTAAGCACGAGCTTTCTCGTAGTGTGAATGGTCCACATTGAAGTAGGTTGTATAAAGTAATTATAATGGGTAACCCTCCTGTACTTGAGAAAATCCACTCGCTCAAGCTCGTGAATTGTCTCCATGTACAGACAGACAAGCCATGACATAACTATTACATATCATTTCGATGTGTTAATATGCTGATTCGTTAGACCCTTGGTTTGTTAGTACAAAATATCTCGAGTAATAGCACTTTTATATTTATAATTCCCAAAACCACCTTCCTTCGCAAAGGTTCAGTAATAGCGATCGAACATGTCCAAACCATTTGTCCCTTTGCATCGATTTTAACGCTCTTACGTGAACCGTTAAACGCCAATTCGTGGCAAATTATGTACAGTAAACCCTGTGTAAAACGACCACTCTCAAAGACCCAAATTGGTCTTTACGAACAAACCATTACCGCTTAATGCAGATCAAACATATTGCAGAATGCTCCAAGGGGAGTATTCTGCAAAACTTTCGACCTTCATTAGGCTACCATTTGTCATTACAATATTTTTTGTCTATTTTGAGTGGTCGTATTACACAGGCTTTACTGTATGTTCAATATACTGACACCAAATTCAGTCACATAATCATGTTTCAATGCCAGCATCACTTCCAGACTATATGTAATCGTATATGTTATTGTCAAAGTTGGCATTCCGTGTCAACAGCTAACGTCGATTCAAGGCTTAGTAATCAAAACTGCAGTCTTCTTTACAAACACCCCGGTGTTATTACGTTTTTTTCTTTATATCAATTCATATAGTAAAATCTGTGTAGAACGCTCACTCTCAAAAAGGCCGAAACTTTAGGTTTCGAGTTCCAGGGGGAGCATTCCGCAATACTTCGACCTTCATTAAACTACCCGTTGCCAGACACAGGGTTTGCTGTACATATAACGATGCAATGCAAAATTTATTTGTGAACTGGAACATCTATAGGTCGAAAGCAACAAGAGCGTATTTAATAATAATACCATGGTTTGTCCGCATGCTTATGCGTTTATCTATTCCAGCTTTATCATATTTGCAAAAAAGTACCAAATTCTCATTCCCTCGCCCAGTTGTTGAAACCGCTTATATCACCAAACATCATTGGTTTTCCAGTTCAAAGTAATACAATCAATATTAGCGTATTAGCGTTTATTCATCAGAAAACCAGATTATGCCATATGCCATTTGCGAAAAAGAAATAAGCAGACTAGCCTGCACACACGCGAATGCTGATCAGTGCATTTCTCAGTCGTCATTTGCAAAGTATGACGCCGATACCTTAAATTCAAATTTAAAAGCAAATCTACAAAGTTCTTTTAGCTGAGCATGCTGGTTTTGATTGCAAGCTCTCGTCACGTGCTCCAAAGACGGGATTTCACGAGACGCAGCTTGTTTCAGGCTTTTGCAATCTTGTGAATAATTGATTTGTACAAAAGGCATGTCGTGTTTGTTTTATTTGTTACACGCATTCACGCTTTTCTGAATGAAATTACCATGTTCTTTCGCAGTCAACGAGTTAAAACATTTCTAAGGCATTAAACATCAAATTGTTAGTTCAAGAATATAGCTATCACTAAACGAGATCAATTATTGAACTGAACTGAACTGGACTTGCAGATTGTAGTTAGCTGGCTCCCGTTATATGTTGACACCTTGCTTCTGCCAAAGACCTACAGAGTGGGCGGGGTTTTAAGAACAAATGAAGAACCCACAGCCTGGAGAGTCACGAGTACATAATTCATCACGTGACACCAGGAAACTTTTCCCGCGATTTGTCTTGCACATTTCGAAATCCGTCGCGTTGCTATGGACGCTATTGTATTGAGCCTGAAGATTGTGGCACATGTTTTGGCATGGTTTTCAAAACTATTGGGCAAGGGTAGGATAGTAAAATCAGTCCCGAGGATCACCGTTTGGTACATTGTACCTTGAAGCTTGCCGAGTGATGCCAAATGGTGATCCCCAGGGACAATTTTTTCTATTCCCGTGTAAGGCTTACACAAATAGTGCATTTATTTTGTTCATCCTTATTACATGTATTTCTTTTAGATACTAAAAGAAAGGCTCACAAAAGTTCCTGGATACATTGAGATGTGACATAAAATGATAACGTCGTTATAACGCGCGTTGGCCTTGGTATATACATGTAAGTAGGATGTCAGTATCTCTTGCTCAAGAACCTTGTTGCTATGAAACTAATCAAATTGCACGATCGTGTTTCGCCGCGGGATTTGAAAAGCTGCCTATAATCTCGAAATGTATTAAACTGTAAAACAGTAGCTGCACCATGTAACATAAAGTTGATGGTTTTGCCAGAATGACAAGCCGTTATTCCCAACGACATAAGCATGCGATTACTCGCAATCGAGGCTGCCGTGAGTTACGCATATACTTCATCGAGATAGTGTGGTACCCAGCGTCTCTTTGTATACTCGAATAGGAGTCGACGAGGCAGGGTCCAGACTATCTCTGGGGTTTGCGACCAGATAAGTTTCAATCTAGCCTACTCAGCTACAGAGACTATCCAGAACATTGAAATTCCGCATTCATAAAGCTTAGATATTAATCTTTCCAGAAAGTGAATAACAAATGCGCTGACCAGACTGCGCATCTGCGCAGTCTGATCAGCGCCTTTGTTGTTCGCATGGTGCGTTCCATATATATTCTCAGAAATATACTCAGTCCCAGAAGTATACTTAGTCCGAAATGAACACTCAAACTGAAGTTCATCTTCCCCCGCCTTTCTAGCCACAGAAACAAGTTCCTCTATTTACACTGTAGAATTTACTACAACAGATCCGGTTAATTTGAAAGACTGATAGTCAACAGTCAAATTTTATAACAAGATATACCTGGCACAAACATACCGATATCGATACCCGGAAAGACATCTTGGAAGATATCATCATCACAATCCCCGTTGTCCTGAAAGAAGCCCTGGAAGATATTGTAATCTTCGTCACAATCATCTCGCGAGGGCGAGATCTTATCACTTTTGTTAGTGTTCCGTGTTTCCATCTAACCACTTTGTTTCAATGTGTTTAACATTGTCCTCTAAATCGTCCTCACTTTTCTTTTTGATGAGATTTCTACTCATCATATCCATATCCTTTAGCTCTTAGCCTCCTGGGTAATTTTTCATGTTTTTTGTTGTTTGCTGACCTTTTTCAAATGCAACTTTTTCGAGGAATTCTTTCAGAAATACCATCAGAGTGTCAATTAGTTTGGATCTAGGTCAGGCACACTGATCTGGGCCCAAGCTGTTTGCATATGATGCCAGCAGATGATATGAGTTGGCAATGAGTTAACCACCTATACTACATGTAGTATATTTTAATGAATAATAAACGGTTAAATTCCTTGCTAGCGGTGACTGTTTTCGTCTTCTAATAACCTTTGCAAACAGTTTGGATCCAGGAATGGACATGCCTGCCCTTATCAGTAAGGCGATCCCATTTCCAATTTTAGGAGTGTAGAGGCTATTTTTTTCATTTTTTAAAATTTTAATAGAACATTCTATAAGAAAACAGTGGAGACACTGATCAGACGCCGCGTTCCCAAAATGGCACTAGGCTTGTATGGGTTTAAAGAGCATTTGATACCATCTGACGAGAGAGACTGATATACGAACCCAATGCTATTGGCATAAAAAGCAGATTACTAAAGTGGATTTCGACAGGGTAGAACAGCGAATTCCTTAGTTGACTGAACTACAGGACCTATGTTTTGGACACCGATTGGTCTGCCACACGGGACTCGAGTTGACCATACTCTTCAACATCTGCATCATTGAAATGCACAAGAAGATGCCCCGAAACGCCAAGCATGTAGATGACTGTACAGGATGGGTTAATGAGACAACCCCGAACAAGGCAGTGGAGCAAGTGATAGCTCTGTTAGATAAAGAGTGTTGTTATATGACTCCTATAAAAGACCTCCTCTGATTGACTGAAACTAGCTTGCACTGGTTATGACAGATCATGATGTCAAACAGTGATGGGCCAAGGACTTTATGTCAGTGCTGACAGACAGCTAAAAATAGATTGTTCTAAATCTAGCCCAGGTGACATGACTTTTTTCACTGCTACATGACAACTAAAAATAGACATTGAAACACTGACTGGTTTCTTATATATTTTACAGGTAAAATATTTGTTCATTTTTGAGAACAGCATTTAACTGATTTATGCCGAATGGAATTGCCCACCGTTATTAATTGGAATAGTCCATTTTTGTTTTCAGGGATGTTAGGTGGTTTTTTTTATTTTCATTCAAGTTTTAATAGGAAATTATGCAAGCAAAAAGTGGAGACCCTGATCAAATGCTTCATTCTGTGGCGTCTGATCTGGGTCTGCACTGTTTGCCTATGTCCCACAAAAAGGACGCTAGACATACATGGGTTAAAAATGCAATAATTTTGCTATCTTATAAGAGTTGCAGAAATTTGGGAAGTAGATTGTTGAAATAATCTTCCTCGTGAACGTGCACTAGGAAAATCTGACTTGAGTAAATATAAATCTGAAATTACCTTAAATAAAACTAGGAAAAAAAGACAGTGTCTATAACAAAACAATTGGTACTTCGCCTCGGTGAACATCACTGTTCTCGGGTTGACAAATCTTGATGTTAATCTCAAAAGAATGCATCCATTGTATATTGGCAGATCGTCAGCTTCATAAAGACAGATGGGGACCAAACAGTAAACCAAACCACAATTCAGGATAATAGGTTTAAAATGATGGGGATTTAGATGATTTCAATTTTACACTCAGACTTATTGCTTAGCTGGATCTAATGACAGATATTTATTTGTCCTCCAACTTTTGATTCGTCTAGCCCCTCCTTATTAACAAGTTAATATGTTATTATATGTGAGAACCTATAAATCATATTGTACATGAATTTATCAGCTATTCGTACACCGTATCGCCTCGTGGTATGCATTCTCTTGTAAAGCTAACGGAGATAGGAGCCAGTTGGGGCGTGGCTTGACAGTGACCTAAAAGTTGAATAATACATGCATGTCTTTACCCATATTTGGCGATCCTGCCATTTTTTAAATAGGTATCGAAAAATCAATTTTAGGTTGTGAAATTTTCACCATCCTTGTTTTCTGTCATGCTTGAAGCCAGGAAACTCTAATTTTGGAATTACTTGGTTTCTAGAACAAACACTGATCAATACGTATTGTTATTATAAATAACCTTCGCGTGCGTTTGTGCATTTGGCATTCCATTTCAAATAATTGCGAAAAAATCTCAGAAAATTCCATGGCGTTAATTCAGATGCGGCGTTATCGCCTTTCATGCTGAAATAATTGAGTGAGTCCGTGGAATTTTGGTACTAATCGCATATGTGCTAATTGATTCTTATACACACTGTAAAAATAAGTGTAACTTTACACCAGAAGAGGTGGCAGCTGAGCTGAGCTGCCACCTCGTTTGGTGTAAACTTACACTTACAACAACGCAACTAGCAGATTAGCAAAGAGGTAGTTCATGAACTCGAATTTGGAGATATAGCTGTTATGCAAATATAAACAATTTGCAGTTGAGTGACAGATATTTTAATACTGATTGGATGTTTGGGATGTTTAAAAAAGGTAAAGACAATATACATGATACTTGGAAAATGTAAATTTCCAAATAGTTTTCTTCGTTATCTTAAGAAAGATATGTTGTTGGTACACATTGGAATTGCCTAATAGAGACAATTCCAATACGTACCTACAACATATGTCTTTTCAATAAATGAGTTTTTCACCATAAGCTTTTTTTAAACATTTTCATATATTCACAGAAATGAGCATGTAGGAATGAACAACTTTTTATGTAGTTTGTCATGCACCTGGAAGACAATAATAGACTGTCTATTTTATGCTTCTGGCAGCTTATCTTGAGTTGTTTAATGAGAGTATATTGCTCAATGGCTAGTTGCGTGGTTGTATACTTTCCTCCAAAACTTAATACTTTCCTCCTAAAACAATGTATGGCCAATATTTCTCCAATTATAAAGGTTAACCATATCTACCTGTTATTGATTTAGTTATTATGTGAATCAATACACTCTAACAGAACATACAACCAGGCAACTAGCAATTTAGCAATATACTCCCATGAAACTTCTCAAGATAAGCTGTCAGAAGCATGAAATAGACAGTCTATTATTGTCATCCAGGCGTATGACAAACTACATGAACATTTGTTCATTTCTGCGTGCTCATTTCTTTAAATAAATGAAAGTGGTTGAGAGTTTTTTTCAAAAAAGCTTATGGTGAAAAAACTCTTTATGAAAAAAAACTATGTTGTAGGTACACATTGGAATCGCATCATAAAGGCAATTCCAATGTGTACCTACAACATATGTTACTGAAAATAGGAAGAAAATTATTTGGAAATTTACATTTTCCAAGTATCATGTCTATTGTCTTTACCTCTTTCAAACATCCCAAACTGACAATCAGTATTAAAATTCCTGTCACTCTACTGCAAATTGTTTCTTTTTGCATGACAGCTATATCTCCGAATTTGAGCTCTTGGACTACTTCTTTGCTAACCTGCTAGTTGCGTGGTTGTAAATTTTAAGCAGTTAAAAGGTTGCACCAGGGTCAGTGGCAGTTCAGTTGCCATCAAATTTGGTGTAAAGCTACACTTATTTTTACAATGCACGCATGCGCTGCTATCTTATGTGGATAATATTTGGCCTGAGTACTTTAGAGCTCTAGAACATTTAAAAGTTGATTATCCGAGCTCAGCAGGATAAGGGAGCGCAGTGGCTTAGTGGTAGAGTGCTTGACTCGAGACCGAAGGGCCGCGGGTTCGAGCCTCACCGGCGTCACTGTGTTGTGTCCTTAAGCAAGAACATTAATCCTAGCTTAGTACTGGTCAACCCAGGAAGACCCGTCCCTATATAACTGAAAGATTGTTGATGTGACGTAAAGAATCAAATTAAACAAAAATCAGCAGGATAAGGGTAAAATTTGCTTATTTGGCGATTTTTTAGGTTAAAAACCCGACCTATTGATATGGCTATATTTTGAGTACCTAAAACATGTGCTTTTGTTGAGAAATGAGAAAACTATTTTTGTTGCGTTTTTAATTTAGAGGCATATGTCCTTATATTGTTTTCTATCAAAAAAGCGATATTCAGAAAATAAAATATTTTCCCGACCAAAAAACATGCCCACCAAAATGTAAAAGACTGGCAAAAAAAAAAGGTACTAAAACAAATAAAATCTAAAAAAAACCCATAAAATTAAGGATGGGAGTTTTTCACACAAATGGTCTTAAATGCCCAATGTGTTTTCCATTTTGTTTCTGAAAAAGTTTATCAGTTCTATCTTAATAGATTTTTTCTCAATTTGTTTCTGCCAGTTCCAATTGTCTCGCAGAATGTGATCGATAAAAGTGTTCAGAAAGATAATATCAAGAAACAGTGGCTTTCCTGGCACGAGCTTTTAGCAGCATTAATCTTGTGATAATACACGTATATTAATTTCAATCAATTATCCCTCACCCTCTGACAAAGATTTGCAATTTATTAACCCTTTACTCCATATGCTATTTTAGATCATGACATCATTTTCTTATTTTAAACAATATAGAAAGAAATCAAGAAAAATTTAAGTTAAGTTTTGAGTTCTTGTGAAAATATTATGGAAAATGGAGCATTTGCTCCAAATGAACAAATGCTCCTTTTTGCATAATATTTTCAAATACATGTACATGATATTTCAGAGGCGTCAAAAGGCGTTGTTATGGGGTAAAGGATTAACATGTTGAATGTTACAGATTCAAATACAGCATAGCTCTAGAAAAACAATCTATTTGAGCGTAAACTTGCAAATATTTTCTTAGCCACCATTAACATATGTTTTGGGTGCTCAAAGAACCGTTTCATTTAGACGGTTCTTTTGAGTGCTCACAACATGTAGTTTAGTTGATGAGAAATAAGAATTTTATTTTTTGATTATGCACCCTTATCAAAAAACATGTACGTTAGCCCATATAAGTCCAGCATCCTTTTTGGGCACATAGGCAGACAGTGTAGATCCAGATCAGACACTGAACAAGGCGGTGTCTGATCTGGATCTGAACCGTTTGCTTACGGAAACTTATATTATAATTTGGAAAAAATGCAAAAAAAAAACCCCACAAAACAACAACGACCCAACACCCCTTAAGTTGGAAATGGACTGTTCCACTTGATAGTAGTGGGTATTTCCTTTCGGCTTAAATGGGTTAAAGATAAAAAGAGAGTATTGCCAAGAACTGTCACTAGCGTAAGCCAAGAACAGCGTCTTCACTAAAAAAAGAATAATTGTAAGCCTCCACAAAAGAGGTCACCAAAAGAGGTGACAGCTTAGCTGCCACTTCTATTGGTATAAATTTACACTATGATCCTATTATTAGAACAACTTGTGGCCAGCAATTCTTCGGCGATAAACATGTTTGTACATGTATATTAACCATTTCTACCTATTATTGTTGTAGTTATTCTCCGGATCAATACAATGCAACAAAGCATAGTTTTAAAGCAGTTGAACGGTAGCAGAAAGATAAGTGGCAGTTTACTACGTTATCAATGTAACTACCAGCTTAGCAAAAGCATGGTTCATGAAATAAAATTTGGTGATATAGCTGCCATGTAAGAATAAGCCATTTGCATAAAGTGACAGGTATTTTAATACTGATAGGCAGATTGTGATGTTTAAAAGTGGATTGCCAATGGACATGATACTTGTTTAGTGTATATTTCAAATTAAATTTCCATTATTTCAGTAACATACGTTGTTGGTACACTTTGGAATTGCCTCATAAAGGCAATTCCAATGTGCACCTACAGCACATGTCCATTCAATAAATGAGCGTTTTGCACCATAAAACGATGCTTTCACAAACTTCTCAACTACTTTTTATGTTTCAGTGTAATGAGCATGTAGAAATTAACAAGTTTTGTGTAGTTTGGCACGCACCTGGATGGCAATAATAGATAACCAATTTTATAATATTGACAGCTTATCTTTAGTTGTTTCATTGGAATAAAAAGCTAACTTGGTGGTTGGCTGGTTGTAACCGCCACCAACTTTGGCGTAGGATACACTGATTTACACAGTGTACATTTATAGATTGTACAAAGAAGAAGGAGATAGTTAAAACTATCTGACATGCTTCAGGAAGTATAAATAACATCAATGCAACAATGACACTTCTTGGTACAAATGATTCCAAGGAGGAGGTTTTTGTTTTAGGGATCTTTCATGTTTTTATGCATCAACATTCGCCAGGATCCGTTGAAGCTGCTTAAACACAAGGCATTTTACAGCATTCGATAGTATATGCACAAAACAAACTAAACAACAACAAATAACACATACACGCGAAAGTTGTCTTGATATATTTTCTGGAACTACTCAGCAATGTTGTGAATCATTGAAACATGACAGCATTTGTTCTAAAGTTATATATTAAAAAGGGAAAGGTTAATACTTAGAAAATCTCCCTTGCATTGTTAGTATTGTATTGTCGAGATGACTAAATGAATGGACTTCATCAACAGCGGCTACTTGACTTCATTAATTCATTGGTCATTTTGCTTTTATTTTTTCTGTCAACTAGACTTAGCATAACAGTAAAATATCGTTTTGTACGGTTTATGGTTGTAAAACGTACTTAGTATGTCAAATGAAACATGGTCATTGAAACAAAATAACATTATACATCCTATTAATCCTTTGCATATTTCAAATCAAGCTAAATAGATTATAACTAGTAATGCAAAATATAGAAATCAAATGAGCCAGCACATTTGATTTTAGTACTTATCGCAGTTTCAAGAAATGAAGGCTGAGCTGAGCAAATGTGTTGACTCACCAGAGCCTCTGCTACCAGCATACATTTAGTATGGATGTAGACCAGAATTAAGACAGCTGGCTCCACTCTGTCAGCATAGACAACTAATGCTGGGTTATGCACGTACCATAATCTCATATGCTGGTCTAATCTTCATTTGAGCACTTTAAAATTGGCTATCTATTATTGCCATCCAGGTGCATGCCAAACTACACAAAACTTGTTCATTTCTACATGCTCATTACACTGAAACATAAATAGTAGTTGAGAAGTTTGTGAAAACCCTGTTTTATGATGAAAAACACTCATTTATTGAATGGACATATGTTGTAGGTGCATATTGAAATTGCCTCTATGGGGCAATTCCAATGTGTACCAACAACATATGTTACTGCAATTAAGGAAACCTATTTTAAAATCGACACAAAACAAGTATCATGTCCATTGGCTTTCCCCTTTTAAACATCTCAAACTGCCAATCGGTATTAAAATACCTGTCACTATATGACAAATTGTTTATATTTACATGACAGCTATATCACCAAATTTGATTTAATGAACTATGCTTTTGCTAAGCTGGTAGATGCATGGTAGTAAATGAGATCAGCGATTATTTTTCATCTAAAGGCAAAATTTTTTATACATTTACTACAAGTAAATGGGTATAATCAGGAAATATCACAATCACATACTGCAGACCAACCCACGGCAGGGCAAATCTGAGATATGGTTTCAATATATGTAATACTATATGAGCCGTGACATGTCATTTCCAACAATGTGGCATTTTGGCACGTGTAGACTCAAACAAGCCTGTGCAGCCTCCTTTTAAGCTTAGGAACTCCAAATGATGTTTGGACGTCAGTAGCTCAACACTCATAGAATATTCAGGCGACTAGTAAAGGCTCTGATCAGAATGCGCGTATGCGCAGGCTGGTCTGAGCCTTTGCTCGTCGTACATACCACATTGTTGGAAAGCTCATGTGGTGGCTCATGTAATACACACATGTAACACAAATGACAATAGAGACACTGCAATATCAACATCTGCTATTTATGATATCCTATTCAATGTGTATGAAAGAAGATTTCTCTTGGAGATGATTAAATAAACGACCCATGGTAATTATAAATACATAGATACTTATCAAAACTATCATGTATACCTTGTTAGTTTTGCATGTAAGTAGAGTAGCCTCTCAATAATATTTTGTCAGAACATTTGATTTTTTATATGAGTCTTGAATCCATACCCTGATGTGTTGACAACTCATTCTAATGTTTAATATTCACATAAAGCTTTACTATTGAGGATTTCTGCAATAATTTGGTCATACCACATTCTGTATAGTGGAAATAAACATCAGCTTTTTTAGCATAAATTCATAAAAGTAAGAAAGATCTCATGACAGCACTGTTTTAAATATTTTACTTTTCCATCCAACATTCTAAAATAATATTGTAAAATCTATTTTACGTTAAATATATTTCTTCTTTATAAATGATTTACTTATAAAAGTAAAGTAAAGTAAAGTAAGTTTACATTGCTTAAGTTAACGATCAGACATACTATGGTTATCTAATTAACATATGTATTCATTTAACAATGAAAGCTATGCTGAAGATAACAAAGTCTATTTAAAAGCTGAAACTAAAGAAATGTGTCAACGTCAGCATGTGCAAATAAGATGACAGTATGGAATTTGATTTGGAGTTTCTTTAAACAGTATCTGATTACATACACTTACAATGCATAGTATCTAATGTAACATATATAAAGTTTTAATGTATCAGATTTTTTGCATGCTACTCCCCCCTCACACACACACACACACACACACACACACACACACACACACACACACACACACACACACACACACACATTTAGTAAAAAAAACAGTTTTTTGTTACTGTAGAATGTAGATTAACCAAAATATACAAGCAGAACTAGCCTGCAATGTGTTATTGACTTTGTTCGTATGATATGAACATATACCGTATAATTCAATATAATTTATATTATTGACAGCTTATCTTTAGATGTTTAATTGGAATGAAATGCTACTTTGGTGGTTGCCTTGTTGTATCTATTTTCGACAAAACATGTAGATAGCTAGCCAGTGACCCAGGTTTGTGTTTTATTGTTGGAAAATATAAAGCTTGTCAGCGATTACTGTAGTTACGACGTGTCTTGATTTCTGAGAATATTTACCGATTCCAACATTGTGATTGTGTAATAGTGCTAATGTTGCGCGGGCAGCTCCAATATAATTCTTGTTTACACAGAAAATAATCTCTATGAAATTCCAATATTGATATTAGGAGAGACGTTTAAATGCTTTCGACAATCATTCTTGTTCACGACGTATGTTGATTTCTGAGAATATTTACCGATTACAACATTGTGCAACAGTGAGGCTGTCGCGCGGCGCAGCTCAAATATAATTCTTGTTTACACAGGAAAGATTCTTTATGAAATTCCAATATTGATATTAGGAGAGACATTTTAATGCTTCGGCAATCATTCTTGTTCACGACGTTACAGTCGTATGTTGATTTCTGAGAAACTTTACTGATTCCAACATTGTATTACAGTGCTGCTGTCGCGTGGCGCAGCTCTAATATAATTCTTGTTTACACAGAAAAAGATTCTCTATGAAATTCCAATATTGATATTATGGAGAGAAATTTTAATGCTTCGACAATTATTCTTATCAAGAAACATGATAGTGACAGCGGCCTCGAACTCCTGACAGCGACTTAAGCCGGAGCTCCAAATAACAGGACACAGATAACAAGGCAGCAGACCAAACGAGGGCGCAAAGGACGCTGTTGGGCTACGTTAGTAGTTATCAAGTAGCAATGATATTCAGTCCCTAATGCCAGTTTCATTTTACTTCATAATATGCGGAGATGGCAATGCGGTGGGTGTGTAATTTGAGCCAGTGCATGAGATTCCCAACAATGTGGTATGTGCGACCCGTAAAGCCTCAGATCAGCCTGCGCCTACGCGCAGTCTGATCAGAGCCTTTGCTAGTCACTTGAGTATTCTATGATTGTTAATCTACTGACTGAACACAATTTGAAGTTTCTAAGCCTAAAAGAGGGCAACACAGGCTCGTCTGAGTCTACACTTGTCAAATGCCACATTGTTGAAAATCACATGTCATGGCTCATTTAATAACACATCTCTTTCGTTTGAAACAAATACTGAAATATCGCTTTCAAACAGCAACTGTACTTTCAACCCACTTTAGTAAAGTGCTGAAAAATGACGAGCGTTTTTGAAAAGCTTATACTTGTGGTGTCTATGCAACTTTAGCTATCATCATGCTGAGGGAGTGAGAGCTGGTTTTTCAGGTCTGTGTTTTTTCCTCGCGAAGCAGTAGTTTGGTCTGCAGTCTCTGATTGTGACATTTCCTGGTCATACTCATTAACTTTTTAAACAAACCAAATCTAAATGAAACTTTGATGAAAAGGAATGTCATAGCCACAAAGCGGAAGTGGAAAGCGACGCGAGGACAACATCAAACTGACAAGTCACATTGTACAAGAAGGAAAAAAAGCAAAACAACTTACTAGGTTACACAACTTTTTAATGCTCAACTCAAACGAGCATAGTATTCAACTGCTCATAAAACTAAAATACTGAAAAATAAGTATTTGACTTTTGGTATAAATACAAATTTACGAGGTCAGAAAGTTCTCACGATTTTTCAGATTTCTGTTTTGTGTAATGAAGGTATACCAGAATGTTTATTACGCGAAAAGAAATTATGACATAATAAGACTCCTCTTTGAGATCGTATTTATACCACAAACGCAGGAATTCAAATATGACATTCCCCAAATTTTGATTCTCTCCTGTGACAATTGTTTTCATATTCACCAGAGGTTGCGCATTAGCGCGTTCGGTATATAAAGGGAGGTCCATTTTAACAGTTTGCCCTCCTATTCACAGGAAATATGACAAGATGATATTTTAACCAGTCGCGGATTCGATTGTTGTGTAGATTAGTTGAAAAATCGCTTGACACTCATTTCCAGACGATTACTTATCGATCGCAGCTATAAAAGATGTTCCACTGTATAATAGAAAACAGCTCCAAATGAATTTACTGAATGTCATAACTCTGCCCATGAAAAAAGCAGTTGCGTAGATTCAATTGTATAAATATGAATAAACAGCTATCTAAGAGGAGCAGTGGTTCGATGGTAGAGTGTTAGACTTTGGATCAAAGGGTCGCACATGCGCGGTATCGCCAGAGCCTTTACTGGTAGCATATGCCATAACAATCTACTAAGTCGATGAAAAGGCGCTTACGAAACGTCACTCTTTAAATACGGATGTACAGCTATCTGTTGCGGTTACATGTCAATATTTTGGTATAAACCCACTGTGCGTGCGTAAAGTCTCAAGGCTATGACGAGACTGTGTGTGTGCGCAGTCTCGTCAGAGCATTCGCTGTTCACACTATATGCCATAAAAGCGAAATCTCATATGCTGGGCCATTTAAATATTAAAACATGTCCCTCATGAGAAGACACAAACCAGCCGGCTGGATTACAAAGAAAAGCTAAAATGTTGTGATCTGGCATGAACTAGCAAAAAATGCTGTTTGGGCAGCCACCAACCAAGGCACTGAATATAATTAGTCGATGCGCAGGCTGTTTGTGTATTGATGTTCTCATAAAGTATTTACAAAATTTCTTCTGATGACAAATCAAAGCGAGTGACTATCTTGTCATTTACTTTAGTCGCTGTACATACAGCTGATACTCTCTTTATAAGGACAGGAACGTTTTGTTTGTTTGTGTTGATGTTTTACGTACCGGTCAACATTTTATTCAGTCGTGTCATGATGATTTCCTGTCTTCCAATTTTGAACCAGTAAAGTTTCTACTTCAAATGCACTACATAGTGTCTCCGGACAGAAAGGCAACACGAGTCTCCGAATAACGCTTTCATAATACACTTTGTACTTTCTTCAGACATTACTCTAAGAATGCTAAACTCTATATACACTAATTTGCTGTTGAGAAAGCTAATAGTCTTATATAGTCACCCGTTGGCATCTTTATATATGTTATACATGCTTCAGTGTGGTTTAAATATGTCCTAATGTATGGGTTGCTTTCGTCAATAACAGGCGACTGTGCTATCAGTTAGTATGCGACATGTCCTGCAAACTTCGTCGAAGAGGGTTGGCTTAAAGCCATCATTCAGGGCAACCGACGCATTTAGTTTTAAAATCGACATGTCGAATTATTCTGTACTAGCCAGCTAGTCTGACAGACTAACATAACAGAGATAATTGCAATCGATGTATATAAAGCGGGTCGCTATCGGCCCACGAACGAAACGTCATTCGAATGGCGTTTTGTTGGTGGGCCGATAGTGGCCCGAGACTGCATGTTGCGGCTGGGAAAAATATTTTGGCAAAGAAAACAATGCAAGCTATTAGGAAAATGCCTAGCCCTTCGTCTTTGATTTGATGCAAAGTCCTACAGTAAAACCTGTGTAAAACGGCCACTCACAAATAGACAAAACAAAGATCTTAATGACAAATGGTGGCCTAATGAAGGTCGACAGTATTGCAGAATGCTCCCCTTGGAGCATTCTGCAATACTTTTGACCTGCATTAAGCGATAATTGGTCTTGAAAACCAATTTTCGGTCTTTTTGAGAGTGGCCGTTTTACACAAGTTTTACTGTATTTTGCGATGGTAGGAATGAATATATAAATCATGAAGACTCTGTAGACACTGTAACATACCTGTTCAACCGTGTGAGATTCTTGGTTTGAGTGACATGCATCTGCCTGATGTCAGACATGAACAGGTTGTTAATGCAGCTGAGATTTGTTGGTATGCCAAAGAAGCGGAAAGTTATTGAATAATTTCAGGGGAAGAAATTTTGTTATGCTATCTACTGAAACCTTAACAAGCTTTATGGAAGTCTAACTTACTCTTTAAATGTCTTCAAAAGAGGCTACATCATTTTGAAAAGTTAAACACACAAAGCACATATATACTTAAGGGACGCATCTATTTCTTGTTTTCTTGGCAACGAATAATAGATCACCCGGTTTCTTTTGAGCACCCTAAAACATATGTTTTGATTGAGAAATAAGAAAAATAATTTTCCATTACGCAATCTAAACATGCGGCATGATGTTACAGACCAACTCCGTTTAATCCAAACTTCTGATACCAGAAATGAAAACGCCTGGTATCTATGGCTTTGAGTCAGCGAGCAACGACTGTAGATGGTAGAGTTTTCTCTGTAGATTCAGACGACACTAAATCAAGCACGAATCTGCAATAAGCCTGCAGCCGCCTTGCTAATCAACGGGGGTATTAAATTATTTAGCAACATCCCTCCAAGAAAGACAAATTTAATAAACAAAACCAGAAACAAGAGTTCTAAGAACTATTAGATTTTGAAGGGCACCAGGAAAACGAATAATGTGTGACTTTCTCGTTATGAGATCTCGAAAACCGGGACCAGAAAGCAGTGCGGAATGTTTCCGTGAGTAGACACCCATTTCGCTTGATACTGACAGTGTAAAAATGCGCATAGGCAGTGCAACGCATTTTGGTGACTACATGAACATCGGCACAATCAAGAGCGAGCCTTTGACTTATAAAACATACACAGAGTTCATTCCCATCCCAATGGACTTTTAAGGACGAGCCTATTTCGAGATATAGGGTTGGATTGTACATTGTAGATTATTTAATTTTCATTCATGTTACGATAAAGTGTTATGCGGCATCTGATCTGTGTCTGCACTGTTTGCTTATGTCCCACAAAATGGACGTTAGGCTTATATGTGCTAATATCACTCAGCAAGATTTACAAAGTAACGCATTTTTATTGCTTTGAATATAATGCTGACAGCTCAGGATGATGAGCCATTACAAAACCTGGGCCCGGAATTACAATGCCTCCTTAAAGTTAATGAAGACTTAAGTTAAGTATTGATTTTTCAGGATGCGAAAAACAACATTTCAAACTGATTAAAATCAAAATAGTTTCATTTTTTCTGTAAATCACAATATCTTTGACCACAAGTACTGCATCGGTCCAGGCAATTTATTTAGCATCTTATATAGCATGTTGAAATATCAATACTTAACTTAAGTCTTCCTTAACTTTAAGGAGGCATTGTAATTCCGGGCCCTGGAGTCATAACCCTGGTTTTGGACGCGCGTTTGAGCTTTTGACCCGATGAACTAATATACAAGTACAGTAGTGATGCAAAACTTTGTTCCAATCTCGGCCCACCATATATGCGACCTTTACTTGAAAGATCGCAATAATTGACCTCTACATATATGCACATGTAATGCAAATCAATTTTCTTGAACATGTTTTCTCTGCTGTTTGCTAATGATGTGCTATACAGCAGTCAGCAGCATGGATTTTAAAATAAGCTCAGCATTCTTTGTACATCGAAATGACCGGCGGTAATGTTATAGAAACTGAAAGCTGGCGAAAAGAAAGAAAATTGATTTCTCAAATAAGGCCATTCTTAGTTTTTGCTATGTTTGTGGTTGGCAGGCGGCAATATTATGACGGTTTGGTTTAAAGGATTTACAACCACGCAACTACCAATTTAGCAATATACGCCAATGAAACATCTCAAGATAAGCCGTCAGAAGCATAAAATAGGCAATCTATAATTGTCACCCAGTGCCCGGAATTACAATGCCTTCTTAAAGTTAAGGGAGACTTAAGTTAAGTATTGATTTTTCAGGATGCGAAAAATAACGTTTCAAACTGATTAAAATAAAAAAAGTTTCATTTCTCTGTAGATCACAATGATATCTTTGACCACAAATACTGCATCGATCCATTCAGTTTATTTAGCATACTTAACTTAAGTCTTCCTTGACTCTAAGGTGGCATTGTAATTCCGGGCCCTGGTGCATAACAAACTACACGAAAACGTGTTTATTTCTACATGCTCAAATTCACTGAAACAATGAAAGTGGTTGAGAATCTGTTTAAAAAAGCTTATGGAGAAAAACTCATTTATTGAAAAGACATATGTTGTAGGTATACATTGGAATTGGCTCTATGAGGCAATTCCAACGTATACCTACAACATATGTGACTGAAAATAAGGAAAATTATTTGGAAATTTACACTAATCAAGTATCATGTCCACTGTCTACGTCTTTGCTAACCTGCTAGTTGCTTCGTTGTATACCCCGCCCCACCCCCACCCCCACTCAGACGCACATGTTCACCTACCGATGTGCCAACTTTAACTCTTGCCGACTTCTGTTGTCTGCTGATAACCTTGACAATTTGGATCAAGATCAGGACCTGCTGCAGCGCTTTATGTCCTAATGCATTCCTCCTTCAGGTATGATACAATTAATCTGGGATGATCCATTATATAATTTGAGGGGCCACAGGTTATAATTTCCAATAAAATTGTGTTTCTTTCTCTGAAGATCATTTTTGTCTGAGCAAACAGTGTAGATACCTAATGAAATGCCGCATAATGCGGCATTTCATCTGGGTCTTCAATGTTTGCCAAAGACGCATTTTGGAGTCACTAGTATATATTGGGTTAATAAACGACATACTTCTTTAAACCGGCATAACACCGTACAACCGACTGTTTTGACGACAGAATACTGTTTCGACGACAGATGCAGCTAGATTTTGCTAGGAAAGGGTAGGTTGAGATTTGTTGTAAGCTTAATTCAACAAACGAATCTGTGGGGCCCTGCTAATGATGGAGAAGATGCTCTATGTTTAGAGATACTGCAGCAGCAATCTGACTATTTCAGGCACAAATAAGCTTTTTGTCAGCACTTTAAAACCTGCATTTTTAGAAAATTGTTTAAAAAAGCTTTCTGCTCCCAATGAAACGTCTACGAAACAACATATACAATAATTACTTGGTCACACTAAAACTACAATTATTCACCAGCATTTCTGTAAAGTTTCGCCGCAACGGTCAGTTAAATAAACGAATTGCACGCCAATGAAGAGACCAGGTGCCTGAAAAATTGATGTCTCAGTCGACAGATCACTTTTTAAAGGATGTAGTCGACGACAGATGGGAGATTTCAAATTTGACGTGAAAATTATCTTCATTATTGAAGAATGCCCTTGTTATCCTAAAACATTATTGAAATATGCGATGTATGTATGGTTTCAAATAAAAGTTACTCTATCAAACCATATGGACCTGGCACATGTTTTGTTGATTTGTGACACATATCAAGCGAAAACGTATTCAAAGTTGAATTATCGACATCAATATTTTATTGTTTATACATATATTTGCTCAATATAAGTCACACATCAGAGAAAGAAGAAAAAACGGGATGGGCCCCTGTGTCAAAAAACAATAAAATGTATCTATACAGACCCACACTTCCAATGCAAAATGTTTCAGGAGTATAATGTTAATTAAAAACGAGGTCTTGCCAAAATTACTGTACCGTTCAGAGGTTATGGCAGACATTCAGCCAATCAAGTTATGATTTAAAGGTAATGAATTACTGATACAGTTCTACTCTAATTTTCATAAATAAGTGTTTAATTTTTTTTTTTGTAAAATTGCGTTAGAATGGTTGAAATAATAATTGGAATATTTAAGGTTCAGTCTGATTTTGCGTTAGAAGTGTGGTTCAGTATATATTATCATCTACTTCTTGTAGATTCTAGTAATAGCATATCTCCCTGAATCGGTCAGCATAACACCATCGGTAGCATTCATTGACTTACACAGAATAATTATAGCATGGCCTCAGATAATTCCGATTTGGAGAAATAGGACGACAATGAGGCTGGCTATAATTCGATTTAAGCGCCAATAAATATACAGCAGACGACAAACTTCTCAACATTTTCCTTGTTGTTGGTTTTTTTTGTGGAAATAAGGCTTGACATTGTATGTGAATAGTCTGCACGCAGACGATTTACATGAAACATCAAGTCTTATTTGGTTTCTTAAAGCAGCAACAACTTTTGAAATTGTCTTCTGCTGAAGATTTTTGAGAGCGTTTTAAGGGTTAGATTGGAAGAAAATAAGGAGATTCCTCCAGATGCCTGCGAAATCAGATAACCCAATCATGTCAAAGAATAAGCTGGTCAGACGACAGGGTATTGATTCAATTCCGTCAAATTTTGAAAATGTGGTCTGCTGAAGATTTTTGAGAGCGTTTCAAGGGTTAGATTGTAAGAAAATAAGGAGATTCCTCCAGATGCCTGCGAAATCAGATAACCCAATCATGTCAAAGAATAAGCTGGTCAGACGACAAGGTATTGATTCATTTTCGACTCATTAAATTAACCATGTCTTTTCCTTCTTTTTTTTTGCTTCACTTTTTCTTTCATTTCAGCCATATTCACACTGGTAAATGAATACGTCGATTTGCTGGTATTTATGCGTATTGCCGGTACTTCATAGACCGGATGTGGTAGATCTTGGTGTAAATACTATATAGAAAAACATGCCTTATGCCCAGGTCACACATTCACGGATCACCTCGCCGGTTCCACTACGGATCAAATCTCACGCATGACCCCGGAAATGCCATTTTCCGTAGTCCGACACGGATGCACAACGGTGTGGCTACGGGTTTTGACGTATCTACCAAGGATAAGATAGAAAAGGAGCCTTTTGGTAGCATGAATGATACGGTTTGTTACGCTCTAGTACCGAACGCCACTTTTAAATACGAGAATGACACGGTTAAATACGGAACGACACGTGTTAAGGCGTGTGCACTGCGGGTGAAGAACGGTTTGCTACGGCCACCTACGGTGCAAGTAAGGGTTAGTACGGATAAGAAGGGTCTGCGGTGGATTAATACGAACCGCCACGGACCTAACCCGATAACCAGTCCGTCATACAAAACTGCCTTAAGGGCTTAAAGATTCAGGTGAGTGGTCCAGTGTAACGTGACCCTCTTGTTTTATAACTTTAACTGAATGTAGAAACAAAATTTGGTACTCCTCAAAAGTATTTGGTGAGTTGAACAAATTGTGTTAAGAGATGATTCTGATCATAAACTGTCAGTGTTGGGTGGTAAACAGATAGGAACCTGACCAGACTACATCATATAATCAGTTTGAGCCGGGTCTGAACAATTCCATTTCAGTCACAAATAGTATTGATTTAGGGGGTGTTCTTGAGTTTTCTTGCTGCATAGGCTCGACTCTAGCATCTACTGTTTACCCTAAAAATATCAAGCCCTTCAAGCATACCCTAAAATATTTGTTATTTTAGCATCTCCTAAAACATTACTCCAATTCAGAACCTTGACTTTTAATAGACCTTAATATGACCCACAAAAATAGCGATGACCTCCAACATTATCTACAAGAAATTCACAAACCCCAAAATAAATATTAATTTTTCTGAAAAATAAACTACAAAATTATCCAAATTCAAAACATTGACGCCCAAATGATGGCCACGCCTATATGTATGTGTACATATAAATATCAGAGTACACCCCCAAACGTCTGTTTACATGTACTGGTGGTCGTCGTCTGTAAAAGTTCTTGGCCACGACGATAAGGAAAATGGAGTTGAAGCATTAAGAAATTATGTATGGCTTAGATATGTTTCTGACAACCTGTCTGGTTTGAAAATGCATCCGATTCGTCCATCCCCATGCAAGTGGCGACTTTTGTCACCTGCTGGCATTGCTTTCAAATAGTAACTTAGGACCCAGATAAGGTCTGACAAAATGTCAGGCCTGCTCTGGATCCAAACTGTTTGACACTGGTGGAATTCCTGAAAAAAAATGTTTTAAAAGTGGACTTTTTTTAAAAAAAAAACTCAGCAGGCAACATAAAAGAGACTCAAATCACCCTGATTGCAAAAACAAAAAAAAATAAATTAAAAAATAAGCACAAAGGTAGTTCAGACTTTGTGAGCCTCATCACGAGGGGTGCACGACATTTTTTTCTTCTAACCCATTTCGTCGAAAAGACACTTCGTCTAATAGACAATCGGTCTAAAAAGCAGTCTGGTACGATATTTCGTCGAAAAAAGACTTATTGATTTTAGACGAAATGTCGCACCTTTGTTATTGTTTGTCTTTTTTATCTTTCTCACTTTTTCCTCCAATATTTAGACGGTCTGTCTGTTGTCCGCCATATGTATATCACTACATCACTAAAATTGAAGAAGTGCAGTTCTATACTAGCAACAGGAACACCCTAAAATGGCCTACAAATACTTTGATTTTTCCAAAGAAGATCGAATCTATAAGGAAATACTTACTGGAAGTGTGTAGATAGGAAATGCGAGGGATGTTTGACCACAAAAAAGATCGATCAGGTGATAAGAGAAACTGAACACAATCTTCATGGGCCAAACCAACCAGATCTGAGGTCCATGACAGGAATAAAGGACGCTGCATCTTTGGAACCACATCACGTCTGATTAATCAAGAATTAAGAATTACAGGATGAGAGCACCGATGAAAGTGTTGGTTATCTACCTCGGCTTGCAACCGTTAAGGTTTTGTTTGTCACTGGCAAATAAAGATCAACCTTCGTAGATCACTTGTCTTTCCTTTCCATTATATGTGTAAGCGAAATTTAGACAAAAATAGACATTTTTAGACGAATTTAGACATTTTTCGGCGAGATTAGACATATGTCGTATTCGGCGAAATGTCTTAGACAATATGTCCTTTAGACGAAATAGGTTTAGAAGAAATGTCAGGATCCAATCACGAGAAACCTGTCTTCAGAAATGGAAAATTCAGGTTTTTTCGCGTCGAGGCTGATGTATACCCTCGTGGAGTTACTTTTAAACATACTGCAGAATGGGTAAAATCAAAGCGGGGAGTAGTTATACGAAGTGTCAGCACATGGAAGTTTGGTTCTTTAACCCTTTATGTTCTGATGTATTTTCTCATACGGATTGATAAGTGTATATCTATATTATATGAGATCACAGGTCACATCTTCCAAATTGTAATGTTTTGTGTACCTTAAGATTATTTTACCTTAACAAAAGTTCATATCCTGATGAAATGCAGCATTTTGCGGCATTGCATCTGGGTCTTCGCTGTTTGTCAAAGTACTCATTAAGGAGTCAAATGGCTTAACATCCGTATACAGCTATCCATTGTAGCTCAAAACGGGAAAGGCAAACAGAATATCTCTGTCTGGCAAGACCAAACTGAATCTCCTGGGCTGGCTAATTCGATATAAACCGTCGTGGACTGTACTCATTCCATATTTTACCTTGATATTACGTAGCAAACCGTTAACCACCTTGAGAAATCTTGCTAATCCCTACCTATCCGTAATGCAACTTATTGAGATCGTACCGTTCCGTAACAAATTCGTAGCAAACCGTAGCTTATACGTGGTGTTACCGTAATAGTTCGCATTTAAACCGAAGAAATCCTTGGCGACTTTGGGACTACGAATAAGTAAGGACTAGTACGGTTTTAATACGGACTAAAACGGATCAGTACGTTCTAACACGGTTTAGTAAGGATGTGCTACGGTTGTTTGATCCGTGGTCAAATTTTGAACATGTTCAAAAACTGTCAAGGATGGTCAAGGATGTTCAAGTACTACTACGTATAATTACGGATGCAACACGGAACTCTACGGGCCAATACGGATACCCACGAATGATGCCGGATCGTATCCGTGGCTAATCCGGCGTCCAATCCGTGAATGTGTGACCTGGGCATTATGCCTAAAGGACTATAGACTTCAATCATGTTTAAGTATTCAGTATGCGCATGGCGATTTATGTAAGCATTTAGGAATAGATTCGAGCATTGATCACCAAGATTGGTACTCGAATCTATTCCTAAATGCTTACATAAATCGCCATGTGTATGCCAAATACTTAAAAATGATCTAATTCTATAGTCATTTAGGCATAGGGCATGTTTTTCTATATAGTATTAACACCAATATCTACCACTTCCGGTCTATGAAGTACCGGCAATACGCGTAAATACCAGCAAATTGACGTATACATTTACCAGTGTGATATTTCTTCTTTCTTTAAATTTAAGAAATAGATCAGCTCTAGCAGTGATTTTTTGTATAATAATTTATTGATTGGAGGTATCAAATCTCGAGCGCGGAGCGCGAGTGAATTATCTTCGTACAACTGACCGACAAACAGTGAATTATTACTCAACAATTCACGCACTAAAGCTGCTCTATTTCGATTCTAACACACAATACACGACGAAACACATTTGAAGTATGCAACTTCTTCCAACTTTCCGCCATTGCACTGAAGAAATCCAACCAATAGTTGGAGTGTGTCGCATACCTCTTTACATGAATATTTAACGTCTTTAAAGCGTAAAAACGATATCACACCGTCTAACGTCACGACTGGCGTCAACTTGCATTAAAAATTGACGTCAACTAGAGCGCGCTTTCCACGCGCTTTCAAAACTGTGACTTTACCGTTTGATATTTATAACACGCGTTTTAGCATTGGCTATATATGCGAGGTGTGTAAGAATATAGCATACGTCAATGTTTTACATAAAATATCTCACAATGCATAAAGTGCAAATGCATGTTCGTGCAAGTTAGAAAGTTATTGTATGTGTGCTTTGTGTTCCCCCAATCAGCCCAGTGATGCTCCAATACCACAATGACTCGTCAATTAGAAATAAACTAGTCCATTGTGCATATTGGAAGCTGCATGTCCCTGACTTTGTAGGGTGAGTGTACATTCAGCTTGGGTGGGCATTGACGGGCATCAATATATGCATATATATGTATTATCTCAAATTACATGTTAACATATGCTGAGTGTTTTGATTAAACTTTAAACTTTGTTTGTGTGGCTGTACGGAAGATAATTCAATCATTTAAGTTCATGGATTATCTTCCCGTACAGACACACAAACTATACAATAACTTACACATATACTAGTTACACTTCTTTATATTTTTTGTTGTTGCTCTCTATCAGTTTACCTCATCTGTCTTTCTTCACTCATATGTTTTTTTCTTTTACATCAGTTTTTTTTTCTTCTCTATATGAACTTCGTGCTTTCCGCTACATGTACTTATTTACTTCTTCCTTCATGCATTTTGATTTAATTATTCTTTCTTTTTTATCTTATTTTCTTTCTGTCTTCCTTTCTTTTTCATTATTTCTTTCTTTCTTTCATTCATTCTGTCTGTCTGTCTGTTTGTCTGTCTGTCTGTTTGCCTGCCTGCCTGCCTGTCTGTCTGTCTGTCTGTCTGTCTTTCTTTCTTTCTTTCTTTTTCCTTCATTCTTTCTTTTTTTTCATTCGTTTTTTCTTTCTTTCTTTCTTTCTTTCTTTCTTTCTTTCTGTCTGTCTGTCTGTCTGTCTGTCTGTCTGTCTGTCTGCCTGCCTGCCTGCCTGCCTGCCTGCCTGCCTGTCTGTCTGTCTGTCTGTCTGTCTGTCTGTCTGTCTGTCTGTCTGTCTGTCTGTCTGTCTGTCTGTCTGTCTGTCTGTCTTTCATTCTTTCTTTCTTACTTTCCCTCTAAATTATTAAATTGTTTATTTATGATTGCATTCTTCGATTCTATTGCTAAAACACAAAATTATTTCAGGGTGGCCATACAAAGCTGATACGTCATGTGGGTGATGGACAGCTAATCTCATTCCTGAGAATCTTAATTATATTTCTCATTGCAGAACAACGCCTGTAGAACAACAGCTCCTGAAAACCGTCCAAAAATATGCTGATGCGCTAATTTCGGAAACAATGACAGTTTTGTGGAGTTGCAATCGAATTAAGCAAACACATTGGATAAGTCAAAGCAATAGTTGCTAAGATAGGAAGTAGATGGAGACTAGAATAGAAATCAAACAAAAACGACAACAAAAACAGTAAGAATTGCCCTACTTAATAACTGCGAATGCACGTTTAACATGATACAATTGATGCATGCTTTTGAGGCAAAGCCGAGGTGAACATCACTTTCGAGGGTTGACTAATCCTGATGTTAACCGAAAAAGAATGCACCAATTATTTTGTTATATGACACTGTCCTCTCTTTTCCTAGTTTTATGTAAAGCTATTTCATATCAAGTAAGATGTTCCTAGTGCACTTTCACTTGGAAGATTATTTCAACAATATACTTCCCAAATTTCTGCAACTCTTATGAGATAAGCAAAATAATTGTATTTTAACCCATATATGCCTAGCGTCCTTTTTCTGGGACATAGGCAAATAGTGCAGACCTAGATTAGACGCCGCAGTCTAACACGGTGTCTGATCAGGGTCTCTATTGTTTGCTTGCATAATTTTCTATTAAGATTTGAATAAAAAATGAAAAATACCACATAACATCCCTTAAAACAGAAATGGACTGTTTCAATTGATAACGGTGGGAAAATCCATTCGGCATAAATGGGTTAAATGCTGTTCTCATACAATGAACAAATTTTGAATTCAACACATTTTACCTGTGAATTATACATAAGAAACCAGTAAGTGGTTCAATGTCTATTTTTGGCTCTCTGTACGGACTGACAAAAGCTATGTCACCTGGGCTAGATTTAGTTCAATCTGTTTTTAGCTCTCTGTCAAGCTTGACAAAATGAATGTTAACCTGTCTTTAGCTCATCACTGTTTGACATCATGTTCTGTCACAACCAGTGCAAGCTAGTTTCAGCCAATCAGAGGAGGTCTGTTATAGGAGTCATATAACAATATGTATTGTTCTCCCAACTGTACAATACGCGTAGAATGGTATAACATGATTTTTTGGTTACCGTAAAGGCGGCACCTCATGACTGGTCTACCTTAGACATAGGTAAAAGCTGAAAATGAGGCGTGGTTTTATTCAAAAGTATCTGTATCATCTTGTGCCATTACCTCAATATAGACGCAAAACACATTATTTAGTCCTTAAACCCCAGCCAAATATGTCTACCTAACATAAACATAGAGGCAAATTTTGTGAACCCAGATCAGACTGCTCCTACAGGAGCATCTGATTTAGTCCACACTGTTTGTCTATGAGGCTTCAAATATTTTAGTGGACGACAAAAACATACATTTTGTACGTATGCGCTTTAGGGTTAATAAATGTGAGTTCAGTGTGTATACCGTTAGGATTTTCATGAAATGCACGCACGTTTGCGCGGCCCAAACAACTTATTAATTCTTCACCAAATTAGACCCTGATTACCCTTGTTTAGGATGAAATAGCCAAACCACGCCCAGATATAAATGTTAAAGTTACCGCCTTTACAGAGAGCAAACAGTTCTATTATACATTGTATATATTGAGGGGTCACAGGTTATAATGTCCAGCTAAGATTGAATTCCATTCTTTAAAGATCGCTTTAGTCTTCACTGTTTGCCAAAGTAGCCGGTTAGGGGGTTTGGTTAAAACCGGCATGATTTTAGGCATATGCGATAAAAAGAAAATCTTACATGCGTCCCCATGTATTTTTGTATATTAAAAATGAGTTGGGAAAAGTGATCAAATGTGAGGCTTGCCAAGAACAGGTTATAAAACTTTTTTCTGCTTAACTCAACTGAGCACGAAATTTCAACTGCTCATAAAAACTAAAATACCGACAAATAAAGAAATATCGTGCTTTTAAGTCATACAGATGCTGTATTTATCATGCTTTTAAATGTTAAAATGTCAACAATTGTTGGCATTTTAACATTTATGAGCAGGATAGATATTGTACTCAGCTGACGGTAGAGCATGAAAAAATTCGATGCCAGGTCTTAAGTGTCTACCAATAAAGCTAAGTATTACATAATGTTGGAAGGCAGAAAACAGAGAGCTAATATAAGCTTTTCGTGCGTTGCGATGCAGTGGTATTGCACTCAGCTCATGAGATATAGACCCTCATTCTCTGACTTAAGCCAGTAGCGACGACACGCACCAGCCTGTGCGCTCGTACAGTCTTCACAGAGACTTCACTGCTCCAACAAATGAAACCATGAAGCTTCAGTTCTCTCATGCTCATGAATAGCTGCGCATGCGCGGTTGAGTTTTAGTTCCGTGTATTCGATAAGTATGATTATCACATAGACCCCCTCATTTGGTTTTTACATTAAGATAATAATAAGCATGAAACCGTCATCGGGGACTTAACTAGACATAGAACTATCTCTTCCTCATCTCGCTACACGCAACTTAATTACCACTCTATGCAGATTCCAGTCTTGCCGAAATCTCAGTTAAAACTGCATAAAAGAGACACTGGATAGGCAGAAAGCGAAAGTTTCTGAAAGGCAACACATGCGGATCATTTAGCCCAACAAATAACGTTTTCGAAAATGTTGTTTGTGGGTTCCAGTTACCGTAGTCTTATTTCAAATTGCATATCGTAGGCACACAGGATATGCGGAAAGCGTAAAGTATTCCAAGATGCGACAAACGCGGATCGTTTAGCCCAACAAACACCGTTTTCGAATGTAAAGCGACAATTTGCATTCGAAAATGTTGTTTGTGGGTTCCAATCTTACCGAAATCTAATTTAAAATACAGGATAAGCGGAAAGCGTAGAGTCGACCAACGCAAAAACAACGTTTTCGAAGGGGTCCAATTGATTCGCATTGGTAGACGGTTGGCACAGTTATGTAAAACAATTTCAAATCGACGGCTTAAAAAGATGACGACGCTTTTGAACTGCGACAAGGTAAGGTCCAAACATGCCGGTCAACAGAGACTAGCTGGAGTATTGTTAGTTTTCGCAAAGCAAGGTTAACAATTATACTCATAAAAAAGAGAAAAAGAATAACACAGGCGCTGATTTGTCTATGTGGAATCGCAGGGTGGTTCGCACACAACAAAGTCGGGTTTACTTGCGACGAATCAATTGTGCATTTCTGAGTACATTTCTGTGAACTTGAAAGGTTGTTAAAAAGGGGTCCTCCAAAAACGGGTGTTCAACACTTGGTTAAGAAATGGCGGACGTCAGGATTTCTTTTGGCACGACTCGCACATGCATCTAGACAGATGATCAAAAGTTCGTCTATGATTAACACTTTGCATGCTGGGGAAATGAAATGTTTCTGACATCTACTGATTGTTTCTGAATAAACATTCTATCCAGGAATACTAACAGAGTGTCATCATGGTACAGTTTGGGTCCAGAGCAGGCCCGACATTATGTCGGCCTGCTCTGGGTCCAAACTGTTCGGAAAGGTTATCGGATGACGATACTTGCAAGCAAAGAGTTGAACATCATTATTTGGCATCTATGTGGTGGCAATATACATCGATTGATGCCATTTTCAGGTTGTTTTGTCTAGAATAAAGAGAACAGGATCAAAAGAGCTAGTTTTACCTAGAAAATAGCATGTAATTAATAGTATACAAAAATGAAGGAAATTACACATACTTTCCTTTCTTCTTATATTCTATTAATTAGGCTTTCTCATCTCAGGGATTTTCATACGTCTATGCAAAAAGTTGATATTTCTGTAGAAAACGAGAACCATGCATTGCAAAGCTTAAACTAATATGAGTCTAAGTTCACCTTTGTTTTTGTGGACTTGTATCGTGACGAGGATAATTGAAGAATATAATACTAGTATTGCATTCGTGTGTGCATTTTACTTCCCCATTTGCCAACTAACATGTACATGTAGTACCGAGCCGGCGCCACTATTGGCTTACAGCGAAACGTCATACGAATTATATTTCCAGGGTTAGGGAACACGTAACTCATGACGTCATATTTGTTGCATTAGCAGCGTAGACATCTTAGAAATTATCCTCATATATTTTTTTAGCTTTTTTTTTCTCTGTAACACAAACGTTACAAAAGCAAGCAACCATTGCATGTGCTTTCCCACAGCTTATAACTTTGTGGCCATACGTTGCTCGTTGATCTTCCTTTTTTACTTAGACACAAGTTTTTAACTAGGCCATTGTGTCAACTGCCATAACCGTAGGATTGTGTCGAAGAGTTTGCTTTAACCAGTTTACAGAGCATACAATGCATTTGTTTCAACACAACTGCAAAAAAGTACGACTCATGCAATATTCATATCTTGCTAAAATCTTAAATCGACGCAGCACGGATGAAAATTGCACAGCCGAAGTGGAGACGAGTTTCAATATGGCCGCGGCCATAATGATGATACAATGACGTCACAAATCACGTGTTCCGGCCTCGTGGTTTCGCTGGTGAGCTGATAGTCGTTTGCTTTCATATGCTTAGGCAAAGTAAAATAAAAAAAAAGTTTAGAGTTGCCTGATCCTACCTACATTTACTGGTGAAACCCTGGATTGTTTTTCGGGTTTACTAGAAAATATGGTTTATATAGGAGTATGCAGTAAAACCTGCGTAAAACGGCCTCTCAAAAATAGACAAACAAAGGTCTTAATGACGAATGGTAGCTTAATAAAGGCCAAAAGTATTGCAGAATGCTCCCCATCGAGCATTCTACAATACTTTTGACCTGCATTAAGCGATAATCGGTCTTGAAAAACAGGTTTCCGTCTTTTTGAGAGTGGCCGTTTTTCACAGGTTTTACTGTATATTGTTATGCGTTTTGAGAGCTATTTTTCTCACCTGTTACCCCAATAAACACTTATTTTTTATTGATCCATACTGGGTAAAATATACAAATTAACCTTTTTGCATACGTGTATGTACATGTATATTAAGCTGACTGATGGCAGTCTACATTTTTTTCTATTTTCTATTCTCTTCCTTTATATTCCTAATTGCTCCATGATTATCAGAACTCCGATCGCTTTTCATCGATCATAAGATTCTGATCGATTAATAATGAACCGTAAAATCAGCATTGCATTAAAGTATTGAGTTTTATTGTATTTTGCTTGTCGTGAAATAATCACCAAAGGTAAATGGATTTGTAAATATTGATGAGAAAGAACTGCCTGATAAAGGGCATTCATGCTAGTTTATTTCTGAGAAAGAATATGAACGCTATTGTGCACGACCAACGCTGCCTCAAAGATTTTTGTTAAACAGTGAAACTGCTAATGTGCCAATGGAATTGGTTATTTGGTTTGTCAAATTAATTGAATGTAACAAACAGTGTAGTTCAAGAAAACTACTCTGAGTTCAAGAAAACCTACTGCTACTGGACAAATTTTTCTCTGATATAATCTCCCTTCTTTACTCAAACTGATAGACACTTTAAGAATAAAACAAATGTAACAAGTTTTTTGTAACATGATAAAATTATCAGTTAGACGGGGGTCAGTCTACAAACAGTGCTCCTTTTACCGAAGAAGAAAATGCTTCAAAGAAAAGTATAATACTTAACAAGAACAGAGAGTACAATAACTTGAATCAACTTAATGCTACATTTCATCAGGGTCTGCACAAAAAATCCCCAGAGAAAGAAATCATGTGACAATATTATTTGAACATTACAACCTTTGTCCCCTCGATATATACTATGGACCGCCCCAAGCCAATTGTATCAATCCAGAAAGGCGAATCTATATGTGCATAAAGGGTTGGAATACACACTACACTTCAAAGCAACAGCGAGTTAGCTGCTAAAGTTAAACGAGTACTAAGCACTACATTTCAAAGTCTATGACTTACAACCATGCAACTACCAGCTTAGCAAAAGCATAGTTCATGAGATCGAATTTGGTGATATAGCTGTCATGTAAATATAAACAGTTTGCCATATAGTGACAGGTATTTTAATACTGATTGGCAGTTTGAGTCGTTTAAAAGAGGAAAGCCAATGGACATGATGCTTGTTTAGTGTATATTTCAAAATTGGTTTCCTTATTTTCACTAACATATGTTGTTGGTACCTACAACATATCCCCATTCAAAATATGAGTGTTTTCACCATAAAACAGGGTTTTCACAATATTCTCAACTACTTTTTATGTTTCAGTGTAATGAGCATGTAGAAAAGAACAGGTTTTTGTGTAGTTTTGCAAGGACTTGGATGACAATAATAGATAGCATATTTTATATAATTGGCAGCTTATTTTTAGATGTTTCATTGGAATGAAATGATAACTTGGTGGTTGCCTTGTTGTATTACGAAATCCACCACTATCCCGACAATGGGAGCAAAAAATAAAATACACATGACGGCATCCACTGTATAAAAGAACCACTTTATAAACTTTCAATACCAAACGTAGACTGGCCCCAGTCTCTAATGTCATTTTTTTTAGTAAAACTGATAATCTCTCTAAGATAGCAATTTATAAACTTTACTTGGAAGTAGAAGTTCTCGGCTTGTAATGCGAGACTTGAATAAATGCAATCTACATAGAGCCGAGACAAAACAAATTAGATGATTTATTTTATCGCAACAAATTGCTTTTTTCTCAGAAAATTTCAAAATCGATTTAAACCTCACAGCAATTAAGCTCACGCAATCTTGTTTGATCAAGGGGTATTTTTATGTACGCCAATTAGCTCGCTCGATAGCAGACCAGTTGTTATTGATTTCAATACGGTTCATTAAAGTTCGATTTCTTCCGTTTCCGTTGTTAACCAAGCTCTTGTAAGAGGATTATCTCGTGGAGAAAATGAAGTAGTAAAAGGAGACATTTTATGAAGAAAATGACAAAATGTAGTAAATCGATATTGCAGTAGAGTCTGGTTCTCTGCAACCAGTAGATAATTAAGAAATACAGGCCATTAGAACATTTTTCATTAGCAATAATATTACAACCACGCAAGTACCTATTTAGTGTTTCATGATACTGAAACCTCACAAGATAAGCTGTAAATAACGTAATATATGTAGTCTATTATTGTCAGTCAGGCGTATGCCAAACTACACAAAAACTTGTTCATTTCTACATGCTCATCACACTGAAACATAAAAAGTAGTTGAAAAGTTCGAAAATGATGTTTATGATGAAAAACACACATTTATTGAATGGACGTATGTTGTAGATGCACATTGGAATTGCCTATGAGGCAATTCCAATGTTTACCAACAACATGTCTTACTGAAAACAAAGAAACCTATTTTGAAATATACATTTATCAAGAATCATGTACATAGCTTTGTCTCTTTAAAAGAACTCAGTCTGCCAATCAGTTTTAAAATGCATGTCACTTTATGGCAAATTGTTTATAGTTACATGACAGCTAAATCACCAAACTTGATTTCATGAACTATGCTTTTGCTAAGCGTGGTTGTAAGATATAGTTAGGGGTTCTATGTAAATTGCCATTGTGTTATCAATATATAGAAATATAAGTGTAAATGTATTTTGGTAGCATATGGACAGCTTTTCGAGCAGTTTGCTTAAAATATGTAAATGGATAAAGCTGCTATACATCACAGATCCTATAACGACCATTTGATTTCCCAGGTGTTCATCCATTTTAAAGGGGACGGTAACATTGAGAGCAAATGCATATCAAATGCAAGCCCTCATTAAATCATGTCATATGCTACAAACCTATCAAGATTGAATGAAAAATAACAAAGTTACAGATGTTTATATAGTAGACAATTGAATGCAAAGGAGTGCAGCCATTTTAGGCTGTGTGACGTCACAAAACCCTTATTAAATATGCATAAACAGAATAATTAGTCTTTTGCTATTCATTTTAACTTCAATTGCAGTTTTTGCTGATTCTTCTGTTGAAAATAGTTGATTTTGAAAAATAAATGTACAGTTTGTATTGAAAATAAGATTTTATTGGCTTTTCAAAAAAAGCAGGAAGTTAATTAAATATTAAAACGGTGATTCTATTGGCTAAATAGATGTCAGATTTTTGCTTTCTTATCGTATATCCGATTTTGATCAGGTTTGTGACAGATTGCAGGTCTTGCACGTCTGATTCACTTGCTTTTGAGGTCGTCTCCTTTAATTGAAAAAAGTTGATATAAACTCTAACCTTTTTGTCCATTTTACAGATGTTCACTACCTTAAACGTATTAAAGTAAGTAAGGGTGCAAAGATCAGGAATCGATACAGTCAAGTACAACACCTGACCCAGGATACCAATGGGAAAGTGACAAACTCACAGTAGACATCACAAACGAGAGCCAAGAGGTCAGCCCTTTCCCAGCAGGTGTCCACAAAGCACATATAAACAGACGCGCACAAAGACATAGCAAACACAAGATAAGAAAGTTTTATCAGCTGTCTTTGTTAATACAACAGACGAATCAGACTCGTTATGCAAACATCTTATAGAGGAAGAGAAAGCTTTGCTATTATTGTCTTACAGATGTATTGTTACTATATCTGTTATGTGACTCGTCTTCACGGTGCCGTGGGTTGGTCTGCAGTGTGTGATTGTGGTATTAACTAATCATACTCACTTACTTTTCTGTGTTTGCTAATGTTCTGGTGTCGTGCTTATTCATTGTTTGTTGCTGCTGTAATCGTTTAGTTTCGTTGTTATTGGTTGCCTTTCTAGTTTAGCAATCCCCTGGCCGAGGAAAGGAAAGCTGGTAGCTTAACTCTACCCCTTTACTTCATAATAACGCCTTGTGAAAATATTATGGAAAATGGAGCATTTGCTTTTTTGGAGCAAATGTTCCATTTCCATAATATTTTCAAATATATTTAAAACTTAACTTATATTTGTCTTGAGTTTTCCAATGTTGTCTAAAAATAGAAAATGATGTCATGATCTAAGAATAGCCTGTGGACTAAAGGATAAATTGTGTTGTGGTTATCAGTTATTGTTTTGTGTCTTTTCCTCATAATGTTTGTGCATGTGACCTTTTATGGACATACTCACTTTTTGATAAGGTTCACTATATGATGAGAAGACATTTTAAAAAAAAAATCTCCTTACTTTTTGATAAGGCTCACATTATGATTAGATGCTTTTTTAAATTGTCTCATAACAGTATGCAATGAAATCAGATGCTGATGAGGTCCGAGTATCTAAATATCCTAGCCCGGCGTGTTTGAGGTTAGCAAAAAGATAAATTTGATAAAAGTATGTTCAAAGAAATGTGCTCACTTACTTTTTGATAAGACTCACATTATGATTAGATGCCTTTTTTAAAAATTGTCTCCTAACAGTATGCAATGTAATCAGATGCCGATGAGCTCTGAATATCTAAATATCCTAGCCCTGTGTGTTTACAGTTGGCAAAAAAATAAATTTTATAAAATTATGTTAAAAACATGTGCTCACTTACTTTTTGATAAGACTCGCATTATGATTAGATGCCTTTTTTTAAAATTGTCTCCTAACAGTATGCAATGGAATCAGAGGCTGATGAGCTCTGATTATCTAAATATCGTAGCCCTGTGGATTAACGGTTAATAAAAGATAAATTTGATAAAAGTATTTTCAAAGAAATGTGCTCACTCACGTTTTGAAAAGGCTCACATTATGATTAGATGCTTTTTTAAATTGTCTCCTAACCGTATGCAATGGAATCAGATGCTGATGAGTTCTGAGTATCTAAATATCCTAGCCCTGTGTGTTTATGTTTAGCAAAAAAATAAATTTGATAAAAGGTATATGTTCAAAGAAATGTGCTCACTCACTTTTTGAAAAGGCTCACATTATGATTAAATGCCTTTTTAAATTGTCTCTTAACAGTATGCAATGGAATCAGATGCTGCTGAGCTCTGAGTATCTAAATATCCTAGCCCTGTTTGTTTACGGTTAGCAAAAATAAATTTGATAAAAGCAAATATGTTAAAAGAAATGTGCTCACTTACCTTTTGATAAGGCTCACATTATGATTAGATGCCTTTTTTTTAAATTGTCTCCTAACGGTATGCAATGGGATCAGATGCTGATGAGTTCTGAGCATCTAAATTTATCTGCTGCCTCTCATATTAGCTGCATTGTTGCAAGTTGCCTGATAAACGTTGTCTATCTCCCGGCATGTGCCTCTATCAGGTCTCGATGACGTTGCGCTTTTGAATAACGTCGCTTATGACGACAAATCAACACAAAAATCAATAATTACGTTATAATCGCTAGTTTTAAGAGTATAACAATGGGTAAACTTATACATAGAAAACCTGGCCTCAAGGTTATAAAACTTGCGTACAGTCTTAGACTCAAAATAAAGCGCAATGATTGGCTGCTTTCGGACACGTGTCTGCAAGCAGCCAATCATTGCGCTTTATTTTGAGTCTGAGAATGAACTCAAGTTTTATAAGCTCGAGGCCAGGCTCACGTCTTTTGATATCAAGTTTACCAGGCTCGGCTTTGAGAACGTGTGTTGAATCAATCGACAAGCCTTTGCGATGTCAACACGAGTTTGGTAAACTTGATAGCAAAAGTATTCTCTTTATCCTAGGCCTGTGTGTGTGTGTTTACGGTAAGCAAAAACATAAATTTGATAAAGTATGTTCAAAGAAATGTGCTTTCCTTATCTCGTTACCTGCCTGCAGGGTTGGGTTTATTAAATTCCCAGAATTCAGTGAGAGTAGCTTATAACAATTTGGCAATGACAGATAAAACAATTAGAACTCGCGTGCTTCTAGACGTCATTTTCTTACTTAGGGTCTGGCCTGGTCTGGTCTACTTAGAAGCCTTGCCTGGCGCAGTCATGGTATCAGTACAGTAATCGTACAAAAGCAGACAACTATAGGCCAACAAACGAAACACCATTCAAGTTTCGCTGGTGGGCCTATAGTGGCTCAAAAATGAATGCTGGTTGGGAGAACTTTATAAGACTAAACAATTATTGCAGTATCCTCACATCTTACAAGCCACCACAGAATACATTGCAAGTGTAGCCACCCCTTTAATCATTTGAACATCTCATGGATAGGGGAGTCCGAACACGCATAGTTACAGTTTCATCTATAACACTTTTGTGATCTCCTTAATTTTCTGTCAATATTCAGCTATAGAATGTTTTTGAGTATTCATGTTATCTTGTTCATAAGCATCATGAATATGCAAAGCAAAATGCTACGTACCTATCCATATATCAAACCTCAATACAGGAAATGAATGGCCAAATGTTTTAAAGCATGGCATTAATTAGCTAGTTTTTGTCATGGAAAAGAAATTTTCGACCACTGCAGCGTTTTTCTTCCTGGATGTATGATAATATATAGAACCATGAATTAAATAGTTGATGTCCTGTTTCATTCAAACATAAGAGAACAACAAGTCAATGTTTATGAACCCCTTCATCAAGTTCTATATCGTTTGCCAAGGTATCCACATTGGTATCTAGAGAAAACTAGGTGATTGTCTTTTGCTATCAAGTTTCCCAGGCAAGGCTTTGAGAACCCTTGTTGACATAGCAAGGCTTGCCGAGCGATTCAACATGCGTTCTCAAAGCCGAGCCTGGTAAACTTGATACCAAATGATGCGAACCTGGTCTTCAATTGATCAGTTTACAAGCTGATTCACTGTTCAAACTAGCAATTATGACGTAATTATCGATTTTCGTGTTGATTCAATGTCATTGACAACGTCATTCAAAAGGTGCAACGTCATGATGACCTGATAAAGGCACATGCCATGAGATAGACAACGTTTCTCAGGTCAACGTTTAACAATACAATTACTATGAGCGGTAACTGATAAAATTGTTTAAGATTTTGATAACATTTCACCCTTCATCACGAGTTGATTCCATGGACAAAGATCATAAAAGCTTTGATAGGCAAGTTTTTTCTATAATAGATATGTTCAATCTAAGCATCATACTTTGATGATTAAGCAGAATGCTTCATTCTAAGCAATACATATGAAAGAACATTATGCATTTTTCGTTTCAGAAACCAGGAGGCAATACCTATTCAACTTAATTCATCTAATGTGTTACGTGTGCTAAAATGTGTAAATAGCTTAAGCGAACCTTCATCTTAAAGAACAAATATAAAGGTAGATTGAGATCTCGTTTCATTCTGAATATGTTATTAAATATACACACATATTCCTACTCAGCTAAAACCAACGAGAAAACTAATTTAAGATCATATTATGTTAGCTTTTGGTATCAAAAAAGTTGTCTGTTTTTGACACAGCTTCAAACGTCAATTGGAAGAGAAACAGACCAAGTCAGGTAAATCCAGGCCAGACTAGACATCACAACATGCCAGTGAATTCTCGAGCAGTAGGAAGAGGTGGAAAGCTATTTCCTGATTTTGTTTAGATTCTTGAAGAGCTACTCATGCTTGGAGGACAGCAGGTGCAATACTTGCACCTATGTCTTTAATTCATGTAATCGTTGGCAAAACTCAGAAATGAGTTTAGCGTGAAAAAACATATTTTAATCTTGCGTATTTGCTTAGTTGATAGATTAATCACAATCAAACAACCAATCTATAAATCAATCAATCAATCAATCGATTATTTAATCAATCAATCAACCAATCAATCAATTAATCAATTAACCAATCAATCAGTTAGCAAACCAATCAACCTATTAATCAGTCAAGAAATCAATCAATCAATCAACCAATCAATCGACCAACCAGCCAGCCAGCCAAAAATCAATCAATTAATCACTCAATCAATTATTTAATCAATCAACCAATCAATCAATCATCCAATCCATTAGTTTGTCAACCAACCAATCAATCAGTCAACCAATCAAGCAATCAATCAATCGACCAATCAATCAATCAACGAACTAGCCAACAAAACAATCAATCAATCAAGTCCATAATCATCATGTTAACATGATGCAGCATCATAAGAATAAAAAAATAAAACGCATGTATCAAGTTTGAAAGAGTACTGGGTTCTAGGAAAGCAGTAGACGAGGCCTTATATAATGTTTTAACAACTTTGTGTGATCATTTGGTTGATAGTCAGTTGAATTTACACTGCGTGTGCAAGAGGAATTTTAATGCGCTCTGCACCCTGTCAAGATTGTAGTTTTGATTAAAGGAAAATGAGATAATAGAAGGATAAGAACTAGAATGTAGAGCGCAGCCAAACAAAAAGGGCACATTTCGCCTGCTGGGGCCATAATTGGGGAGCTTAGGTCACATGCCGGACTCGCTATCACTGCGCTGTCGTATATGGGACGCCAGTACGGACGTATACGCGAGAATCGGCAGTAACGGCCTTCCATAAACACACGAAAACTGATATTCTAGAATGAGGCCGCTATACTCGTTTTCTAGATGGGATTTTTGAATGGTTACATTAAATCAAGAAAATTGGCAAGACTGGCACTTTCTTTTTTAACATGAGTTTATGCCCATCAATCGAAAAGGCTTTTTGTGTTTGTTTTTTGTGTCTTGTGTTTCTCATGCTTTTGCGTCTGTTCATTGCTGCCTTGTGATCACCTCTTGGCTCTTGTTGTTGATGTTTATTGACTTTTACTTACTTACCCATGTGGTATTCTGTGTAAAGTGTGGTACTTGATTGTATCGTTTCCTGATCTTTGCCGTCTTTCTTACTTTTTACCGTTTAACCTATATAAGCATAGCGTCCTTTTTGTGGGACATAGGCAAACAGTGCAGACCAAGATCAGACGCCACGTTCTGTGGCGTCTGATCGGGGTCTCCACTGTTTGCTTACAGAATATTCATTGAAATTTGAATAAAAATGTAAAATACCACCATACAACCCTTAAAACGGAAATGTACCGGTTCAATTGATAATAGTGGGAAATTCATTTCGGCTTAAATGTCTTAAATAAACATCTAAAGAATCTCGTTAATACCCAAAACAAATCTTATTATAGACAGCTATTAAAATAGATTATAAATGGGTCCCATTCTCTGAAACCAGTGTGTCACAAAAGTATTTCGAATAAGCGAGTATTTCGAAAAATCGAAATTCGAATTTTTAGGGTTTTACTGTACCTGGTAGTATTCTAGCTTTTATTCGTGTATCTTTGTTTTTGTTTGTTCTAAAGTCTCTTCCTTGTGGTGCCATGGTTTGGTATGAAACCTATGGTTATGGGAAATCTTGGCTATACTTACTTGATTTTGGGCCGACACCTTGAAAATTAAAACGCGTGTTAATTGGTCCGTGAGTTAGCGGTCGTCGACTCTTACAAGTGTTTTCAATTACGACCTTTCAGATGTAATACTTTATACCATCCTTACCAACTTTTTAATGAAATATCACGTGATGTGCAAGGTCTACACTGATGTAGGTAGTATAAAATAGTTATACCATGTTTGTCCACCTGTACGTAAGATAATCCACGCGCTAAAGCTCGTGGATTATCTCCACGTACAGGCCGACAACCCATGGTATAACTATTACTTAATTTTCATAACATGTGAGGCTCAGAATATATTAGTTTGCACCAAAATGTATTTGACAGCCTGCATTTATCAATCAACAAGAGGGGATAACATCACATACCTGTCAATTGTAGCATGTTACCTATGTGTATTTCCTGGCAGATATATCATCATAGATTGTGATACTGAAACGTATCAACTTGTTGCTAATTTCATCCTTGGTATATACAACAACGTAACTAGCAAGTTAGCAAAGAGGTAGTTCATGAACTCGTGTGTCATGCAAATATCAACAATTTGCAGTAGAGTGGCGGGAATTTTAATACAGATTGGCAGTTTGGGATGTTTAAAAGAGTTAAAGACAACGGACATGATACTTGGAAAATGTAAATTTCCAAATAGTTTTCTTCCTCATTTTCAATAACATATGTTGTAGGTACACATTGGAATTGCCTCTATGAGGCAATTCCAATGTGTACATACAACATATGTCTTTTCAATAAATGAGTTTTTCACCATAAGCTTTTTTAAAACAAATTCTCAACCGCTTTCATTTATTCAAAGAAATGAGCATGTAGAAATGAACAACCTTTAATGTAGTTTGTCATGCACCTGGATGACAATAATAGACTGTCTATTTTAATGCTTCTGGCAGCTCGTCTCGAGATGTTTCATGGAAGTATATTGCTAAATTGCAAGGTGCCTGGTTGTATATAGATAGATACAGGCGGACAAGCCATGGTATAACTATTGCTTATTTACCATATCAGTGGAGGCTCAGAATATAAACGTTTTGCACCCAAATGTATTTGACAGCATGCATTATCAATCAAAAAGGGGGTAAACATCACATACCTGTCAATTGTAGCATCTTACCGATGTGTATTTCCTGGCAGAGATATATCATCATAGACTGTGATACTGAAACGTATCAACTTGTTGCTAATTTCATCCTTGGTATACATAAGTGATAGTTATACCATGGGTTGTCCGCCTGTACGTGGAGATAATCCACGAGCTTTAGCGAGTGGATTATCTTACGTACAGGTGGACAAACATGCTATAACTTTTTAAACCACCTACATCAGTGTAGACCTTGCACATCACGAGGTATTCCGTGCTAAAGTTGGTAAGGGTGGTATAAAGATAGATACAGCGGACAAACCATGGTCTACACTATTTGCTACGACAAAAGCATTATTTCAGAGAAAAAATAATAATTTTATTTGAACTTATAACCTGTAACCCCTCGATATATACAAAGGACCATCCCAAGTATATCATATCAACCCAGAAAGAAGAATCCATTATTGCCTGAAGGTTAATCATCCCAATTATAGCTTATCAACCCAGAAGGAAGAATTCATTAATCATTACAGCCTATCTCGTGCTGTCCTGTATGTTCCACAACTGTTTGCTCAGTTTTGGGGGAACAGTCTATAACATTTGCACTAAAACGCATGTGACAGCCTAATCATGTCAATCAGCATGTAGGTAAATGAAACAAGCACCTGTCAATTGTAGCATCTTACCTAGTATATATTTTCCAGGTAGCTCAAGCATCGGAGGCTTTGATGTGTGGTTCTTGGTGCCCTCTATAATTAACACTTCAAGCGCCAATCACGACTGCAGCAGACGACAAATTTTGCGACATTTTTTCCAATTTTCGACAAAAATAAGGAAGATATTACATGAGAATCGTCTGCCGATTCTCATGTAATATCTTCCTTATTTTTGTCGAAAATTGGAAAAAATGTCGCAAAATTTCTCATGAAATTTCCTGCCTTGTCTGTTATTTTTGAAAAAGCGGCAAAATTTGAAATTGTCGTCTGCTGCAAATTATAGGTGGCGCTTTAAGAAATAATATTGCTGGTGAAGAAAGAGCTAGTTGCTTTACTTTAATTGCGTTGTGACTGTCTGTGTTCTGTGTTTCATTCTCAAGGTGCAAGTCTTTGACTGTGACACACACACTTACTTTCCGATATTGATAAAAAAATCATGTTTTGTTGTGACAGGTATCCTTCCTGGTACTGTCGTGCCAACCAAAAGTGACAGTGACGTAATACTGTGTTTACAATTGCTAAGTAAAACACTTACGTGTACACTTTACTTAAACTAACACGAATCGATAGATTACTTGTGTATTAATCCTATCCTGAGGATGGGATAAAAAACCAAATTGATATATCACTTATAAGCCCCTAATAATTTTGTTAACAAACATGATGTCACTGTCACTCTTGGCTGGCAGGACAGTAGCATCGTTTAGCTTTTTGAATAGCAGAGCCACATTACTCAGACAGGAAGCGCATGCGCAAGCAAAATACTGAAAATAGTCCATGCTCATTAAAACTATTTTTGCTTTCTTCAGCAAATCATTGTATGATAACTTGAATAATGGGGAGATAAAATTCTAGAAATCCAACATCTACTTTATGTACGTGGAATGTAACAGTAAGCCTCTTGATGCCAAACGGCGATCCTCGGGACGAGTTTTTCTATCCTACCCTCACACTCCTGAAAGATTCTTATATGAAACAGACACACCAAGAAGTGGGTTTGATTAATCTCGCAACTTCAAGAATAGACTGGCTCCAGTCCTTAAAACAATTTTTCATCAATGTATCATATCATATACTTTTAGCTAGTCTTACTCTGATGGCTCTGTTTTAAAACAGAGCCATCAGAGTAAGACTAGACAAGACTAGACATGTTTTAAGGACTGGAGCCAGTCTACTTCAAGAACTACAGGTGCAGTTCTCTTAGTCCTAACATCATTTTTTCATCTTATCTAATACTTCGCTAAAACTATTCGTAATTACATTGAGGTTGATTTCGTATTTAACACTTTTTCCATGCAAATATAACATTTTTTCGCTCTCAAAACTTTTTTTGGTTAGTTTCGTGTACCGTGCAATGATTTAACGTTGTGTTGAACAAGATAATTTCTGGGCAAAAAAATCTAAACAAATGCGATGGATATATAAAACATCTGGCAGGAACAGCAAACTTAGTTACTAAATGGAATTACTCTGGGTAATAAGATGTAACGGTTATGTTGATGTCAGAAAGTTTACTTTTGGTTTAAGGCCAGCCAAACTAAATAAATTGTTGATTTTATTTGATCCTCCACTGTGCAACAACACAAACAAATCAACAATGTTTCACTTTTTAGTTCCAAAGAGTAACAACACGTGTAAGACTGAAACCATACAACGATTGTTTTTGTATTTTTGTTTAAGACCAGCCAAACTAAATTCTTTGATCGACTTGTTTTTGCTCTTACGCAAATAGCAAGACAAGCTAAGACGTGTTGGTATTAGAAAGTTTACGTTTGGTTTACGGCAAGCCAAAACGGAATTCGTTGTTGATTGTGGTTGTCTTTCGCAGTGATACGCATACGCAAAGACTCGAACCATCAAAGCTTACTTCAAGATACAAGCCAGCCAAACTAAATTCTTTTTAAAACTTTTTTTTTTAATTATCGGCAGAGTAATACTAGCACAGTCTTCCAATGAATAGCTAAAAAAAAGTATTCCTTACAACCACGCAACTAGCAGGTATGCAAAGAGCATGAACTCGAATTTTGAGAATAGCTGCAATACACATATAAACAATTTGCAGTAGAGTGACAGGGATTTAAATACTAAATGGCAGTTTGGGATGTTTAAAAGAGGTAAAGACAATGAACATAATACTTGGAAAATGTAAATTTTCAAATAGTTTTCTTCCTTTTTTTCAGAAGCATATGTTGTAAATTGCCTCTATGAGGCAATTCCAATATATACCTAATACATATGTCTTTTTAATACATAAGTTTTCACCATAAGATTTTTTAACAAATTCTCAACCACTTCATTTATTCAAAGTAATAAGCATGTAGAAATGAACAACTTTTCATGTAGTTTGTCATGCACCTGGATGACAATAATTGACTGTCTATTCTATGCTTCTGACAGCTTATCTTGAGATGTTTAATGGGAGTGCATTACTAAATTGCTAGTTGCGTGGTTGTAATGTAATGAAAACTGTATTTTAACATATATGTATATGCAAGCTAGTCCCTGTTTTTCCTACAATTTAGGTGCACTTTGGAGCGCCGCTGCAACGTATCTGTTATGACATCAAATGGCATACGGTAATATTGCAACTGATCTGACTGCGTGAATGACGTGCGAAAATTCTTTAACCATTCCTCGTACATGGTCAATACTTCCATGTACAAGGAATGGTTATGGTTTTCGCACGTCATTGGAAATCTGTTATGTTATATGCGAACACCAAAAGCACAGATCAGCATACGCATCCACTCAGCATATGATTAAAACACAGTAAAAACGTGTAAGTTAACACCAAAAGGCCGAATGCAGTTGAGCTGCCACCCCTTTTGGTTTAAACGTACACTTAATTTTCTACATAAACAGCTTTATGCCAATTTTTCTCTAGTGATAACTGTTGAATATTTCTACCTGTTAATGTTGTAATTATTCCCTATACCAATACAATCGAACAGAACATAGCTTTTAAAGCAGTTGAAATGCTTTACAAAGATTAGTGGCAGTCCAGCTGCCATCAGGCTTGCACCCTTACTTACTTTGGTGTAAAGTTACACTTATTTGTGTACATGTACTGTGTATATTTAGATTAAGCGTATAGATCGCATTACAATTCAATCTTCTACAACCAACGTTTCAGGCTAGTCTCTGTAGCTATCCAGAAAGGATTTCGTGTGGCTGTCATACCATCTGTTAACGCAATTTCTACTCACTTAATTTTGAAATCTGCCATTTTTGCGAGCTGGCATCAATGTTATAAAACATATCATGCTCAACTCAAATGAGCATAAAGTTCATAATGCTCATAAATGTTAAAATGCCAACAATTGTTGGCATTTTAACATTTATTAGCATGATTAATACAACTGCTGAGAGTTAAAAAGCAAGAACAGTCTGTATATTCAAGAATGACAGTATTTATGAGCAGTTGAAAGTTCATGCTCAGATAATTTGAGCATGAAGAATGAAAAAAATGAACTCGAAACAAGCTTAGACTCCTGCATACTGACAGTAGTAGGTGAAGGTTCAATCCCAAAACAAGGCATGTTGCATTGCTGCATGTTTAAGATATGACTTTATGCATATGCTATGCCATAATCTCACGAGCTGATCAAATTTGAGACTGCGCATGACAAAATCCAACGATATAATTTCACTCAAAAGCAAATACTCAGATCAGTCTGTGCGTCCGCTCAGGCTGAAGGGACCTTTTCTTTTATACTCGATTGGTAGCTTAGTACAGGGCTTTCATAGTGGACCAAGCGTGACCTAAATCATATCCTGTGTTAACGCATAGGCTGTTCTCAATCTTCGCTTGATGCATATCAATGTGTTGGTTTGTGAAAGCACGGGCTCAAAATTTCATAATTTGTTGCACCAGTAATTGTTATTTTACGGTTAGTTTTATGCCAAATGAAGCAGGCACTTACAATAAACCGAAAGGCAGCATCAGTAATCCAACATTTTCCACATAACACTTGCAGCGTTAATGTATAAGTACGCGCATAATGAAAAGCAAAATAGCATTTTTATAACCACATATGAAATAACATCCACAAATGAAATAGCTACTTCAGCAAGCACTGTGGGTCCACAAAATGCTCCCCTACACAATATGCTCCTTTTAGTAGCATATTGTGTACCCTGCATACACAATATGCTCCGCTGGAGCATTTTGTGTACCCTGCATACACAATATGCTACCAGTGGAGCATATTGTGTAGGGTCGATACATATGTTATTTCAGTGGTCGTCCGAGGGTACACAATATGCTCTTCTTGAAAACATGTCTCGTGGTATTTGCCTTTCTTTCTAACTGTCCTCTCGACACCCATCTGTATATCTTACGAACCTTATGTCTAAAGCCATGCTCGCATCATAATTGTATTATAGTGGTCTTTAATCCCCATCAACAACATTTTGGAGACATTGTCTCCAAATTTGGCTTCTTTTCCGACATGAAATCAACCTTTGGAAACCGCAGTAAGGAAATATGGGGAAACGCCGGGGGTTAAATGTAGAAATGTAATGAACCTGTATGAGTCGAGGACACCATGGACATTCATAAATGCTATACCTGTTCCATTGGAATATATAATATGTAGCCATCTTGATATCCTTCAAAGACCATCTTTTCCCATCCCTACGTCAGATTGAATCTAAACTTGGTTTGAGGGATAGGGGCAACATGGACATTCAGAATTGCTTGAATCATTCGATTCTGATATCCAATTTGGCTCCCATGGCAACTATTTTGATTTTTTTGAAAAGGCATAGCTCTCAAAACCATACATGTATTTCAGGTTATACTGAAACATGTTGGAAGGCATGGGGCTTACATGGGAATAGAGACTTTCTGAACGCGGTTAATTCAGGTATTGACCACAGAAACATACAACGTTCTGCACTGACACTTACTAGTAAGCTGGCGCTCGCACAGATATGAGACGATTCATTATAAAGGTGACGAATCATTTATAGTATGTATGTTTTAAGATTATGATCAGAACTAATACTGAGTAAACTTGAATAATGTATTTTGACAATTTGCTTGCTACTGACAGTTTTATGGTGATGCTTTAATGCATGCACTTACTTCATATCCTTCGGCGCAGTAGTTTCTTGCTCTACAAATTCTTAACATATAGCGTTATCTAACTTTGAATAGTATACCATCACAATGATTCTACCTAAGTACCATTATACTGAACCGTACCTACAATAAAATAAAACTACTAGGGTAGCGTATTTTGTACCTAGCATACACAATATGCTCCAATTATCATAATACTACTGAGGTAGCATATTGTGTACCTTACCTACACAATATGCTCCAATTATCATAATACTACCGAGGTAGCATATTGTGTACCTTACCTACACAATATGCTCCCATTATCATATACCACCTGTACCTTACCTACACAATATGCTCCGAATATCATAATACTACCGAGGTAGCATATTGCGTACCTAACCTACACAATATGCTCCCATTATCAAGATACTACCAAGGTAGCATATTGTGTACCCAACCTACACAATATGCTCACATTACCAATATAACACCAAGGTAGCATACTGTGTGCCTTACCTACACAATACGCTCGAAATATCATATTACTTCTAAGGTAGCATATTGTGTAACTAACCTACACAATATGCTCCAATTATTATAATACTACCAGATACCATATTGTGTTCCTTAACTACACAATATGCTCCCATTATCATAATACTAGTGAGATAGCATATTGTGTACCTTACCTACACAATATGCTCCCATTATCATCATACTACTGATGTAGCATATTGTGTACCTTACCTACACAATATGCTCCCGTTATCATAATACCACCAAGGTAGCATATTGTGTACCTTACCTACACAATATGCTCCGAATATCATAATACTACTGAGGTAGCATATTGTGGACCTAACCTAGACAATATGCTCCCATTATCATAATACTACCAAGGTAGCATATTGTGTACCTTACCTACACAATATGCTACCTCGGTTGCATTATGATAATGGGAGCATATTGTGTAGGTAAGGTACACAATATGTTACCTTAGTAGTATTATTATATTTGAAGCATATTGTGTAGGTAAGGCACACAATATGCTACCTCAGTACAATTATTATAATTGGAGCATATTGATTGGGTAGGGTACACAATATGCTACTTTGGTAGTATGATAATGGGGTAGTAATATGATAATGGGAGCATATTGTGTAGGTAAGGTAGACAATATGCTACCTCAGTACTATTATTATAATTGGAGCATATTGTGTAGGTAAGGTACACAATATGCTACCTCAGTAGTATTGTGATATTCGGAGCATTTTGTGTAGGTAAGGTACACAATATGCTACCTTGGTGGTATTATGATAATGGGAGCATATTGTGTAGGTAAGGTACACAATATGCTACCTCGGTAGTATTATGATAATTGGAGCAGATTGTGTAGGTAAGGTACACAATATGCTACCTCGGTAGTATTATGATAATGGGAGCATATTGTGTAGGTAAGGTACACAATATGCTACCTTGGTGGTATTATGATAATGGGAGCATATTGTGTAGGTAAGGTACACAATATGCTACTTCGGTAGTATTATGATAATTGGAGCATATTGTGTAGGTAAGGTACACAATATGCTACCTTGGTGGTATTATGATAATGGGAGCATATTGTGTAGGTAAGGTACACAATATGCTACCTCGGTAGTATTATGATAATTGGAGCATATTGTGTAGGTAAGGTACACAATATGCTACCTCAGTAGTATTATGATATTCGGAGCATATTGTGTAGGTAAGGTACATAATATGCTACCTTGGTGGTATTATGATAATTGGAGCATATTGTGTAGGTAAGGTACACAATATGCTACCTCAGTAGTATTATGATGTTCGGAGCATATTGTGTAGGTAAGGTACACAATATGCTACCTTGATAGTATGATAATGTAAGCAAATTATGTAGGTAAGGTACACAATATGCTCCGAGCATATAACGCACAACAGCAGATTTTCCTTACTTTTGATGTCCGATAACTGGTTTGTGCAGTCCGTGAACCCAATCAGTCAGACCACGTGATTGGCCACCTTAAATAATTTACACTTTCCCCCCTTTAATTTGATCTAGTGTGGGTGATCTTTGACATTTGTACTTTCAGTGTGCTATACACTCCATTCTGATCTTCAACATGATTGATTTCAGAAAAAAAATGTTTTATCTTTTGACCCACCCCGAAGTCGCGGTGTGTCTTCTGGAACAATACTTGCTACCATGTTGCTGCATGCGTAAGTCCCTTCTATTTGATATGCAACATGACCATATTCAATAAATGAATATTTGACCTTTTGCCACTACCCAAGGGGTTAGGGTGTATGTAAGGGCAGAATGCTTGTTTTCAAGGTGATCTACGAAACATGACTAATTTCAAGGTGAAAATGCGTTGACCTTTTATTTTGACCCCCTTCCTCAGTGGTCAATGGTGTCTCTGCGTGCTAAATAATTGCTATCATGTTGCTGTCATGTGCTGTTCCCTTAATTTTATATGCAGCATGACAATATTCAGAATAAGTTTCATTTTGGACTCGCCCCATCCCCTAAATCTACCCAGGGGATCGGACCCAGGCATCCAATCAAATATCCAGTCTGATATATTTCATATCTATTGTTGTTTTTTTATCTGTCTGCATACAAAGTTTCGGTAATAATATTGAAAATTGACTAAGTTATTGCCAAATTAATGTATTTGACCTTTGACCCTGCCTAAAGATTCAAGTGGGCGGGTATTTATTTTTACATTTTACACCGTCATACTTATCTACAGGCTTTTTATACATAATAGCTTTGGGGAAATGTTTAGATTATTACTCTAAGAAAGCCATTACAACTTTTGCATTATAAGTGCCAGAGCAATAATGAGTTTATCAGTTGATCTTTACGAAACTTATACGATATAGAACTGTCATGCGCGGATCCAGGAATTTTCGTCAGGGGGGGGGGGGGTGGTCCAGGTCAATCTGACAAAAAAGCTCTGACAACCTTTTTTTTAGTCCTCAGCTTATTTTACAGTCGCAAATGGTTAATTTCAAAGAAAACTATCATTTTCAGGTTCCCGAGGGGGGTCCAACATTTTCCAGGGGGGGGGGGTCAAACTTTTTCCGGGGTGGGGGGTTCCAATTGCTTATTCCTATAGAAAATATATAACTTGTGATTTTCCGGGGGAGGTCCGGACCCCCTGCCCCCCCGTCTGGATCCGCACTTGAGACTGTCCATGGAACTATCCATTCATGCAGAGAAAGCACCAAATCTGACTAATAGGTACTTAGGTATGTTTCTGGAAGGACAGGTGGACAGACAGACAGACAGACAGACGGGTGCATAGACGGCCGACGCCAAAACAATATCCTTCCGACTTCATCGGGGGGAAACCAGTACTGAGCACAGGATATTTAGTGTCATGTTCAAGAACACAACGCAGTCCTTCAGGTGAGGCTCGAACCCGCAACCCATCGATATCGGGTCAAGCACTCTACCACGACTGCGCTCCTCAGCTAGGGAGCATATTGTGTAGGTATGATACATGTCCTACACAATATGCTCCCGATTTAAGGGGGAGCATATTGTGTATGCAGGGTACACAATATGCACCCCGAGAGAGCATATTGTGTATGGAGCATTTTGTGGCTCTACAAAGCACTGTGATTTTTGTTTGTGTCGCATTGTCGAGTATCGAGGGCTCATGGGGGCCTGTGCAAATGGGCAGCCTCGGACTCGCTGCTTATATAGGCAATGTAATGGCATGATAGATATACGTGTAGATATATACTTTAATCAAATATCAGGGCCCGGATTCACATAGCCTCCTTAAAGTTAAGGAAGACTTAAGTTAAGTATTGATATTTCAACATGCTATAAATTGCCTGAATCGATGCAGTACTTGTGGTCAGATATATCATTTTGATCTACAGAAAAAAATGAAACTATTTTGATTATAATCAGTCTGAAACGTTATTTTTCGCACCCAGAAAAAATCAATACTTAACTGAAGTCATCCTTAACTTTAAGGAAGCATTGTAATTCCGGGCCGAGACCTTTAACCAGCATGTACGCTTAAAGGAGGATTTTGCGAATATGCGATAAGTACCAAAATTGCATGTGTGCTGGTGTTAGAAGGTTTACGTTTAGTTTATGGCAAGCCAAACAGAATTCATTTGTGGTCGTGATGCTGTGCAAGCCTAACTACATATGGAAGAATATTACAAATGTACATCTGTATGTGTTATTTGATTTGTCGCATAGAAATGTAATTATCAAAATCTATATTGTAGAAGTATGGAATAATAATAATAATAATAATAATAATTTCAGATTACCAGCTATATGGTCATAGTGGCCTCAGTGGGGACACTTTGGGGTTTTATTTGTGTACCCTAGCAAGCCTGACTTGTGGTTTAGTAAGAAAGCTAAGTTTTACTATGCTAACGATGTTAAAGTAGGTGGGAACATATCACTATTAGACGTGATATAATAACCAACGGTCATCATGGTCATGTGACAGAAAAACAGGCTAGCAACAAAGAGCTGTCAATTACAGGTGTGCAATGATCAATGCAGACAATAGCATGGGGTCAAACATACTAAATACGTGTACATGTAGTAGGCACATGGACCAATTAGAGTACATTTAGTAGGGTTTCTGGAAAACCAATCGTGTTTGATAATAACTGACTTCTTTGTACTATTCAGCTATTAGGTCACAGTATCGCCACGTGGTATGCGATGTGTCAGGTCCCTTGTAAAGCTATCAGAGATAGGAACAATTGGGGCGTGGCAAGATAGTGACTTAATAAGTGAATGATAACTAGAAGTATATTGGATAATTATTTTTGCTGAACTATCAGTAGTTTAAGCAAACAGATGTTTAACTTAAAATAACTTATACGAGTATCATGTTATATCCTAAAATTGAAAATTCCAGTACTTAACCACACAATATCAAACTATATGTCGTTGAATCTTTCAAAGGCACTATATCCATCTGCTAAACGTTCTCAACCAAAGTTATGTTGTGGGTACTCAATTTTTTTAAAAAAAAGGTCATAAAAAGTACTTAAGTAATGTACTAAAAAGGTTCCTTTGAGCAACCAAAACAAATGTTAAACCTTGTTGATGAGATGTCCACAATTTAACGCTAACAATTTTTGTTTATCTGGACCTATACACAACTTTGTAGGCACATGACGTCAAAACAACGTCGTATCAACGCCAATACGACGTCATGACGTCGCATCGACGTTGATACGAAGTTATTTTAAGGTTATGTGCCTGCTGGGAAATAATTTTGATAAAATAAATATGATCGATGATTAGAATACTGATAGTATAAAATAGTTTGAAATCAATATGCGAAATAGACTATGTTAGCTTTATTGTACAATTTTACGAGTGTATATACAAATATTCCCTCTTGTAGGCGGGACGAGTCGAAGACGAGTTTCCCCCTACAAGAGGGAATATTTGTATATTCACGTGTATTTGTACAATAGAATTCCTGTAGCATGACCAATAAAACAACCACCTTTTAATTTAGTCATCAGATATTCAAGTCAATTATGAGCTCCACCCTTGACAGGGTCTTTTGGAAATTATTGTACAGCATATATCAAAGGAAACGCGGCAAAGTCATGATACAATGACATTTAGCTACGCATATTAGGATACCAATGGATAGTAGCAACAGAAATTCAACCATGTACCCATGGTAATCAAAGCTTATTAAAACGCAAACTAAGGTTTGTCTATTTATACAGTAGCTGTAGTGAAATTATGTCAAATATTTTTCAGATTCATAGAATGAACAGATAATTATTTTAATGCACCCCAAAACTCACACGAAACTAGCAAATATTGGAGGCCAAGATTACTTGCCATTTTAAGTTCTACTATGTAGTTCTAGTTCTAGTAAAACTTTGCGAACTTTTTAAATATATAATAACTTCCGGTTTAAATCAAGATGGTCACTTTTTCAACAAAATTCTGCAATAGTTGACCATGTCATCAGCGTACACAAAATAAATGTAACCCACCGAAGCATTGTTGCATTCTTCATTATGTTGCAAAATAGCAAAACTTTTTGATGTTAGTTATTTCAAAAATATATCCTGAAGTTTTAAGATATGGTTAACTTTTTAAGTCAAAAGTATATTTCTTAACTACATGTACGAGGTTTTCACATTGAATGATAAATTGTCATTTCTTTTAGTGTCAAATAAATTACATGCAAACCTCGACTTGGAAATGGACTAATTGATAAAAATGAGAATTATGTTGTACAAATATGGGGTAAATAGAAATTTTGGCACATGGGTTTGCAGATACAAAACTGTTTAAAACGGTCATATTACACAGTATTTCGTATCGTGTGTGAACTATAGATGTACCACGACCTCTGCAAAAGATTGATGCAGAATGTGTTAAATGAGCCAGTCAGACTTGAACATCTGTTTGTCAAAGCTTTTTATGAATAAATGCCCAAGATTGTAAATGCAGTCACGCTTCAAAGTTTTTTGTTTATCTGTACCTTCATCTCTTTTGCGTTACTGTATACAAGGACCGAACTTAAATTTTTCTCAGTTTTCAATATTCTGACAACAGGTTCGAGACTATAATTTCCAAGGTGTGGTCAATCATTATCGCCGCGTGTCAAAACTTTCTAGAATAAGCACGGGTGGCAGATTGTACTAGACGCTTAACGCTCTGTCTGCTACTGTCGTCTGCAGATCGTCTTTGAAATCAGGTTGGACAAAACATCGGCCCTGGTCTTGATCCAAACAGTTCCACACTATTATGATATTCGGTCAAAGTTTAGCTCAAGGCTGACTTAAGGTGAATACAGGTGTTTGCATTTTCTGTGATTGTAATTTGGGAAGCAGCTGATTAATATATATTGGGAATGGTTAATTATGTCCTCCTCCAAAGGGGTGGGCGGATATATTGTTTTTGGTATGGATCATGTCGGCGCCAACGTCTTTTTTTGTCTGCACCCCATCTTACTTAACCCAACTAACACCTACTTATTAATGCAGGGCGAAAATATGACTAGATTATCATGACTTTGGCCTAATTTTCAAGGTCACTAGGGTCATATAATTCTATGAAAAAGCCTTGTCTGCAAATCTATCCTTCCCAACAAAAGGCCAGATTTTGACAAAACTGACACAGATACGCCATATGGAGTACTTAAAAAATGATCAGATGTTGGTGACCTTGGCCTAAATTTCAAGTTCACCAGGTTCATTAAACTCTATAAAAGGCATTTTCTTTATTTTATCTTCTGAACCAATGGAACAGATACATTATTGCGATGACCTTTTTAAATTGTCAAGGTCACTAGGGTCATAAAACTCTATAAAAAAGCATTTTATTTATTTTATCTTCTGGACCAATGGACAGATCATGTCCAAACAGATACATCATTGCGATGACCTTTATAATTTGTCACGGTCACCTGGGTCATATACAGTAAAACCTGTCTTAAGCGACCACTCAAAAATAGACGAAATAAAGGTCTTAATGACAAATGGTAGCTTAATGAAGGTTGAAAGTAGCATTCTGCAATACTTTTGACCTTCATCAAGCGATAATTGGTCTTGAAAACTATTTTTGGTCTTTTTAGAGTGGCCGTCTTACACAGGTTTTACTGTATCCATTTAATTAAAAGCTTTGGTTGCACGCTATCTTCTGAACAAATGGCCAGCTTAAGACCAAATTGGCACAAATACATTATTGATAAGAATTTTATGAATGATAAGATTTGGTTGATTAAGACATAATTTTCAAGATTACCAGGGTAACATAACTATGAAGTCGGTAAGGGTAATATGTTGTCTTCTGAAAACTACATCTAGTTACAACTTCTTTAATGACCATGTGAAAAGGTATTTCAAGAGACTGTTAAACGAAACACATTGTTTCATTCATTATTTAAACGCTGAAAATTTCACCAAATCTTCCAATAAAAAGCAAGTGAGTATGATCTGGAAATACTACAATCACACACCGCAGACCAACCCACGGCACCGCGTGAGGATAGAGTAACAATACATCTGTAAGATAATAATAGCAAAGCAACCAGCTTTCTCTTCTTCTTCAAGATGATTGCAAAACTAGAATGGACACAAAATAGAGACAAACATAGAACTCCCACAAACAATGGGAAGTACATTAAACAATAGATCAACAACAACAGAACCACCGCCTTAGAACGGACAACAGCTTAAGCGACCGGGGCACTTAAATGCATTTTTACTAGCGCTAAATCATCGCCCTAGATTCTGTTGCTGTTAAAACACAAATTGTTTAGCTCGCATGGAGGCTAAAAAGGTTATGGAAATGGAATTTTAAACTTCAGCTTGAATTTTCAAATTCGGATTTTCTCATTTATATCAGTATGTTTTTGATTTATTTCAATATTTCAAAATAATTAAACATACAAATCAAATTTACCTTTTTGCATAATTTAGATTTAGAAATGCATGGTTAATTTTCAAAAGAGTATCGATAAATACAATTTAGTTTAAATAAGATTTAACAAAAATCAAACCATATATGTGAGATCAAAATAATTATTTGAACACTTCTTTCTTTGTCTTTGCAAACTTTTCGATTTTAATTAATACTTTTACAACTCATATGACATCACAGATTTAAATATTTCAAAATAATTTAACATACAAATCAAATTTACTATTTTTTGCATAATTTAGATTTAGAAATGAATGGTAAATTTTCAAAAGGGGAATCGATAAATACAATTTAGTTTAAATAAGATTTAACAAAAATCAAACCATGTATGTGAGATCAAAATAATTATTTGTATACTTCTTTCTTTGTCTTAGCTAACATTTCGATTTCAGTTAATAATTTTACAACTCATATGACATCACAGAATGATGCATCGCGGTATATCATCAATTGATAGGGTTCCAAATTTGTTGTAGAAAAAAGACTAAATACTTGGTAGATCGAAGTTCAAACTGGCATTATATTTGAACGGGTAGTGTTTTTTATGCGGGTTTTAACATTGTGTTTCTCACAACAGCTGTTGTTATCTTAACTACAGTAAAACCTTGAAAATTTGAACTTCGATTATTCGAAGTACTCGCTAATTCAAAATTAATTTTGGCCACACTGGATTCTGAGAATATGCTCCACTCATCATCTGTTTTAATGATTGTCTATAATAATATATGTTTTGGGCACGTAAAAGGCGTTTCTTTTACGTGCCCAAAACGCAGAGATGTTTTTAAGTGCCCAAAACGTATAGACGTTTCTTTTACTCGCCCAAAACGTATAGACGTTTCGTTTACGTGCCCGAAACGTATAGACGTTTATTTTACGTGCCCAAAACGTATAGACGTTTCTTTACGTGCCAAAAATTTATGTTTAGATAGAAAAAAAACTGAGTATAATCTTTTGGGGGGTATATTTTTTGAGTCTACCAACCTACAATTCGATGTTCGATACTTCGAAATACAAGTCTTCTAGTCCCGAGGACTTCGAATTAACGAGATTCAACTGTAGTTGAGTTATTTGCCATTTCATTTGATCTTTCACGTGATGCCAGTACATTTTTAAAGCATTAGCAAATTGCACTAGGATTTACACTGTACGATTGTGGGACGAATCCATATACTGAATTGGTGGTGTGGGGGTGGTCAGTGATACTGCAGGGGATTTTCTGCCCTTCTATAGAGGCCAAATTTCGGCCTCATTCCCAATCGAAAATAACCACCTTATTCCCAATACCATGTCTGTTTTCCCCAATTAAGAAAAGTAAAAAAATATATATATTTTATTTTTTATTTTTTCAGAGACCACTACTGCTTATGAGGAACAACACTGATCCATATCAGAATGATACTTAAACACTTATGCTTAAGTGGTATGCTTGGCATAATACAATCTAAAATAACTTGATTTTGAGGATATATTTTACAACCCTTGTTATGTTCTATGTCGTTGAATTCTCCCAATTTTGATAAAAAAAAGTCGATCAATTATTCCCAATTTTGGCCAAGAGCCTTTTCCCAAAATTGCTGAAAAAACCCCGTACTACCTAAGCAGCACAATGACAGCAAATTTGGAAAAAAAAATATTATTCAGAAATAGAAGGAATTCTGTCGTGCCATGGCGCATTTGTTATCTTTACAACACATCCTGCGAACAAACATAGTTCTATTGATTTTTCAGAATAAGTCCAACCATTAAAATTAACGCACATACAATTGTGAATATTTCCTTATCCATTGCTCTAAACATATGTTTTGGGTGCTCAAAAGAACCGTCTCATCGAGACGGTTCTTTTGAGTACCCACAATATATGTTTTGGTTGAGAAATAAAGAAAATATATTTGATTGACCTTTCTTATCTGGATGGCTGGCTAGCAGAAAATAGAAAAAAGCTGATAATGACACGGTGCTATGACCAGTTCCAACGACTTTTGTCAATCAATGCGACTTTATTTCTATTTTGTCGCCCACAATCTGATTATATTCTGCTATAAATATTGAGTGAATTCAGTTAACGCGCCTCTACAGCGAATGTATTGTCTTATCTTAATTTTAGAACCATTAGAAAGTACAGTAAAACCTGTGTAAAACGGCCGCCCTCAAATAGGCCGAAAATGGTTTTCAATACCAATTATCGCTTAATGCAGGTCTAGGGTATTAAAGAATGCTCCAAGAGAAACATTCTGCAATACTTTCGACCTTCATTGAGCTACCATTTGTCATTATGATTTTTGTTTGTCTGTTTCTGAGTGGCCGTTTTAAACAGGTTTAAATGTACGCGCCCCCACAGTAATGTATGGTCTTCATTTTAGAACCATTAGAAAGTAGAACATTTTTGTCAACTATATCTTTCTTGCTGTTTTCTGCTTCAAAATAATCTTTAAGGCTGCCTTTTAACACGAAGAAAATCACTATGACACCGGATAGGCGGCAATTGAAAACGCTCTTAACAATCGACATCGCTAGAAAAAGTTTTTTGATTGCCATTTGTCGCCAATCGGGCGACAATAACAATCTAAAACTTTGTTTCTAAGGGTTTTTATCTACGTTCGTCGATAGTATTAACGTTTACGATTGCTATAAATATTGAGTGAATTCATTATGTGCGCCTCTAAAGCATCATGGCCGTCATAATGTATGGTTTTAAGTTAAGAACCATTAGAAAGTAGACCAAATTGTGTCAACTATATCTTTCTAACTGTTTTGTGCTACGGAAATAAAATGCTACCGAAAATCTCTACGACGGTATAGAAACTATCTTGAAGTGTATCACTTGTACATTGATATACATGTAGCATGTACTATGTGTCCCCACCCACCCACATCGCCAGTAAAAAAAAACAACAACAACAAAAACATGAAATAAATAGTTAATGCATTACAGAAATGTCTCCATATAAAATTGATAGCTCCTACTAAAAAAAAGACAAAACCTGGGGTATGTATTGCTTTGCCAATTCTCAGTTCTAAGGCTCACAGAGCTCATTAGAATCGTCTCTCGAGCCGCTTGCAATACATACGTTAATAAGAGTGAATAAGATGAGAAGTCAGAGCATACACTATAGATGTGCTAATTCATTGTTATACGAGAATAACCGACTTGACACAGAGACAAATTCTGCAATTAGCGAAGCGGACAGGTACAATTCTAACATGGACGGAAATCTCGAAAAACATGTTTTGGCTTGGCATGACTTTTGTCTTAAATGAGACCACGATATGTTACTCAAATGGCTGAAAAGCAGAACCTGGTATAGTATTCAACGTTATTGACAGGTGGAATGAGGGGCGTTTAATATGATCTTTTGAATCGTATAATGAACATCTTATAATTATCTTTGGAAAAATAATAACTGCAGATTGACACACGGTGACTGTTATATTTTATCAACATTAGTTTTCAAATATAGGGAAAATAGGGAAAACTGGTGCAAATGCCCCAGTTTTCCCTATTTATCCTATATTTGAATCGCAAACGTTAGGTAATTTTGAACAGAGATGATCCGATTCCTTGAAGACAGAGAAGAAAACAACTGACCTTTATGCATTCCTGTGAATCTATCCTTAAGAACAGTCAACTCGTAAATCTGTCCGTATTCCTCAAATATTGGTCGCAGGTCCTTGTCCTCCAAATTTCGCGGAATCTGCCCCACGAATAGCTTAATGGCGTCGTGGTCCTTCATAGGAATCGTCGCGGGCACCGCGTGCGAAATTGGGCCATTAGGAATGTGGGTCTCGGGGACATGGGTGACCCCATTCGATATGGTTGCCATGTTTGGTCTCATCGTGAGCCCCTCGCCCGGTCTTCCTGCCAAAAGCACGCCTTCCAGCTGTATCCAATCCACTTTTGTAGTTCCCTTTTCTCGGCTATTGTCACACTTGCCGTGCCTACACTCTATCGCCTATACACTAAACTTATCCTTATTGAAATGCGACTGCCGCAGTTATAATATTTGCATAGATTACCAATATACCCATCATGCGTCTGTACAACAATCAATTTACTCTTCTTCCAATCTTTTTTATCAAACCAGTCTGGCGATCGATACTCATGATTCCGCAATAGACTGGTGCCCTAGAAACAATGGTCGCAGACCTGTTCCAGGAAAACAATAGGCATTGATGGAGACACAGTCTAATACATCCAGACAATATCCAAATGAGGCTGAATTCGGATTCCAATAATTGGAAAACGTCGAAATCAAAACTTGCTGAAGGAATTTAGAAATAATAAATTGTCTGCGTTGCATCGAGGAATGAATAAAATAATGTGTGAAATGCATTTCTGATAGAATCAGCAACGAAACGGTACTATGATGTTAACAGGAAAGGGTGATCCAAGTCGTGGGAAAACTGTACGCCTTGCATATAATGCTTTTTGTCGTCAGTTGATAGCTCTCACACTTGCCTTTGTAATCAAATTCTTTCTGAGTGTCACACTTTTCGGTTCAGATCAAGCCCGATGTTTGCTGGTCTTGTCTGATCTGTGTCCAAACTGGTGTCAAAAGGTTATCAGCAGATGACACAAACAGTCGCCACTGGTGGTAGGAAGTTAAGCCATCATTAAAACATAAATGCAGAACATCCTTAGTCTGATCATCACCATTGTTTTCACTGTTTAAAAATTAAATGAGTTTGCTTGAAAAAATCACCAATATGTTTTTAAAACATATCAAGATGGATATTTCCATGTACAATACTCTTGTCGATACTAATACAATTAATTTTCAGGGTCATGTTTTACAACCAAAGTCGAAAACAGTAAAAACAAGCAAATTCAGAGAATTTATTTCCCCCGCCACTTAATCTTTGTCTTTTAATATATGAGCTTTCATGAAACTAGTAAGTTAATCTGACTGAGTACACAAAACAGAAAAAAAACTTAAACTGAGAATTTTATCCAAAGCACATTCATATTTTGATAGTTATAAACGCCTAAAAGCGACTAAACTCATTTTGTGAACAAAAAGTAATTAATCTGAGGATTATATGAGGATTATATTCAAAACATATGAACATCTTCAGACCATGACCCGAACATCTGTAAAGTTTCAAAACAATTGGCATAAAGCTGTAAGAGGAGTTGCGCACACAATATACCTAGTATCTATTCACTTAAGTCGAAAAAGTGACATAAGTTCAACTTGTGAAAAAAGTGACAAAAATAATCTGAGGATTTTATTAAAAACAATATGCACATCATCCGACCATGACCTAAACATCTGTAAAGTTTCAAAAGAATCGGCATTAAACTGCAGGAGTACATACACAAGATAACTAGTATCTATTCATTTCGGTCTGAAAAATGACTACGGTCTTTTTGTAAAAAAAAAGTAGAAAAAAATATGAGGATTATATCCAAACGATATGCACATCATCAGACCATGACCTTAACGCCTGTAACGGAGTAAAACTGTAGAAGTTACATACACAAGATACATAGTATCTATTAACTTCGGCTGGAAAAATAAACTAAGTTCAATTTGTGAAAGAAAAGTGTAAAAAAATTATCTGAGGATTATATCCAAACAATATTCACATCATCAGACCATGATCTAAACACCTGTAAAGTTTCAAAGGAATCGGAGTAAACCTGTAGGAGAAGCTGCATACACAAGATACATAGTATTCACTTAGGCCGGAAAAATGACTATGTTCATTTTGTGAAAAAAAGTGACAAAAAATAATCTGACGATTATATCCAACTCAGACTATGACCTAAACACCTGTAAAGTTTCAAAGGAATCAGTCGAACTGTAGTTCTCGTCCTGATGAGTTGCATACAGAAGGTACCTACTACTTGAAGGGGGGAGGAAGGACGGAAAACCTAATACTATGTCCCCTCGCTTTTCTTCGAAAAGGCGGGGGACTAAACAATCAAACCATTAGACTACACTAAAACATAGTGGTAAATAAATATTCCTATAGGCCTATGGAATGCAAACTAAAAGAACAGGAAAAGTAGTTTTATGGCATACATCTAGGCGACCAATGTCTGAGACTTCACTGATATCACGCATAATTGAGGTACAGATCCCCCAAAAATAATGCACCTATATAGTTCCTCTCTAAACACACAGCAGAGCCACACTTATACCCATAAAAAACTCATAGACTGGCTCCAGTCCTTCAAACAATTTTCATCAATGTGCCATATCACATACTTGTAGCTAGTCTTACTCTGATGGCTCTGTTTTAAAACAGAGCTATCAGAGTAAGACTAGCTACAAGTATATGATATGACACATTGATGAACAATTGTTTTTAGGACTGGGGCCAGTCTAAAAACTGCACTGAGAAATAAAAGAACCGCTATTACATGAGACGGCCAATAGAACTAAGTGAAAACTGATGCAAAAGCATTTTATCAAAAATAAAGATAAGAAAATCACAGGTACGATATATATATATATAAGAAAAAAGGAACATACACTTTATCTCAAATGATTATTCTTGCATAAAATACGCATGTGCTAAAGAGATCGAAGCCATTGTAATCATGAAACTGTCCATATTCATATCATGTAATTCGATTGCTGCTTAATCATGGTTTTAAATTTGAAACATCCTTAATAGGGCCGTGTATTGCTTCCATGACTTTGCATGGAAATCGCTGCGCTCGGAAATGATGATTTAACAGATGCTTTGGTTAGGAAAACTTTGCACATGAAAACGTTGTAACGTTCACAAGTTTGCAAGTTGTCGCCATTTTATTTTGAGATACCCAATGTAAGAAAAGCAGCTATTTCAACAAGGAAGTGAATATGACCAGGAAATATCACAATCAGAGAGTTCAACCCTAAGTATCGCGAGAAAGAGGAATAAAACACAGTCATAACACAATTAAAGTAAAACAACTTGCTCTTTCTTCCTCAACTAAGAACCACACGACAAAACAAAGAACCAACAGATACAATGGGAGCCACAACAAACAATGAGTAAACAACATTGTTTTATGACTGGAGAGAATCCTGTCTCCTGATTGGCCCAATTTGTCTACATAAATCTTTATGTCTACCTGGAAACTGGTCTAAACCGGTCCACAAGTTAATATTGCATGAAAACCAGCTCGAACTAGTTTCCAGAAGTTAATAGTTTTGACGCTTCTGCAATATTACCCTCTAGAAAGCTAAAAATAGAATGATGAGTGTGAAACTAGCATGTGCTGCATGAAATTGACATGATTTGCTGTGTCACCCCCCCCCCCCCCACCACCACCACCAACAACAGGTAAATTAAAGACTTTCATGAATTTTTACAACAGTTTTGCTTTGTTTTGTTTGTTTATTCATCTTTGTTAGAATAAACAAACAGTAAAAAAAATTATGATTACATTTTATATTCCCCATTAAGAGACTTAATATTCATTACTACATTAGAATAGTTTAATAATAGTTGCTGAAACTTGTGAGAAAGTCCTAAGATGTCTTAGATTGAAGGTTGAACATGTCTTAAACAACAAAAGTGAAAGTAGCAAATTTTTCATCCTTAAATGAAGTCATATAACAAAACAGTTATTGACTTCAATTTCGGTAGAATTTATACAATTATTGACTTATGTTGAGGTGGACACGGAGTGTTATTGAACAGTAAATGTCACGTCCGGCAAACCATGCGATATGTAGTATTATCACTGGGAGTAGATAGGCATCTGGGCCAATCAGAAGATGTTTATTTATAGATTATATAATAAAAGGATTTATCTACCGTTAAAAGTGATATTCACCTCGGCCTCGATGAAATATCACTTTTTTGGTAGATAAATCCTTATGTCTACCTCATTGAAGTCAATAATTGTATAATGTTTACTAGAGATCGATTTCGGCTAGAAGGTAAATAACTGTCACACGTGTTTGTTTCATTGCATTTCTGAGTCGCTGCTGCGTTCACCAGAAGACGTTTCAACACGAGGCCTATGTTAATGGAGATGTACACATAATCGATTGCTCTCCCTTACTCAACTCAAGTCAACCCAACTCAAATTTATTTGCAAATCACAAAACATTTGACAATGGATACATGAAATGCGCCCATTACTGTATCAATGAAACAGCGTTATAAAAGATCAGCCTGCTGAAGTAAACCACAACATCAATCGTCAACAAAAACTGTTTATTGAAAGCACTGTTACACATTCTAACATTATCACATGTAGTTACGTCATCGAAATCACAACAATGTGAGCCGCGGCATATATGTGATTTCCAACAATGTGGCATTTTGACAAGTGTAGACTCAGATGAGTCTGTGCCTTACAAACTCCAAATGATGTTTGGTCAGTAGCTTAACAGTCATAGAACATTCAAGTGACTAGCAAAGGGTCTGATCAGACTGCGGGTATGCGCAGGCTGATCCGAGCATTTGCTGGTCGCACATACCACATTGATGGAAATCTCATTTCGCGGCTCATGTCAGACGTGCCAAGAGTAAAGGAATAAAGAGAACAGAATAGAAGGATGTCAAAATAGAAGCAAATGCTTTAGACTAATCAATTATTTAGGTATATTTCCTTTTTTCCTTCGCATTCTACAAATTACAGCAATGGCGTAGCTAGAACGCCGAAAAAGTTACGCACATCAAAGGGAGACTACTGGGTCAAGAAAGGATTCTCTACAATTGAGCCCCTTTTCAAAATGGGAGCTTCTCTTAAAGAAAAGAAATTACTCCCAGAGGGAGCTAATTCTTTCCTTTATGAGCAGTTACTTATCATATGAAAATCACTTTGCCTCCCTTGGAAGGTGCTATTTGTATTACGCACGTGCGTAGCCTGTGTAATTGGTGCTACGCCATGTACAGAGTAATAAGAATAAATAAATAAAATGAAATAAAAAAAAAAAAACGTCAAAATTTTATTCTTTACATTCTGAAAGTAGGTATGAATGTAGGTCTGCTTTCAAATAATGGTATTCTGTGATCGGCGTTCTCTATAAAACATTGCCTCATAACTTAACATAATCCAACGAGTAATTTAAACAAAGTTTTAATATATATGGGGCTCACTTTATTTGGTTTGAAATGAGAAACGTGTTTTTTCACTTCTGATTAACTGAATCAAATTTCGTTTATGTCTGAAAGTTGGCAATGTTATTCATTATCTATTTGGAGATATATCTATAAGATATAACACTAAATTGCATAGACCAATTGTAGGTATTCCAATAGGTCCTAAGTAAGCTTCTTTTGTGGTAGATTTGTTTTTGTTTTGTTACAAGAGAGACTTGATAATAATCAAGCGGGTGTTATTGTCGAGCTTGAATTAAAATAAAAAGGATGTTTACTTTCTTGCCCCATGAAGATGGCAAATTCCTACAGTGATATAGGTGTGTGTGTTTAAACACATTTAAAGTACCTTAATGTTGAAGTTATTTTCCTTAGTGAATTTTGTTTGACAAAAGACATCTCAAGACTGAAATATTTAAGTGAGTATTCCCAGGAAATACATCTATCACACACTGCAGTCAAACCCATAACACCATGAGGAAGAGGCAAAAAAACAGCAACAGTCGCACAAGACAAGGAGAAAATAAAAGTGAAGCAACCGGCTCTCTTTCCACCAGCGAGAGGATTACAAAACTAGAAAGGACACAAAGTCCTGCATATCAAAACAACGACCCTACACAAAACCACAACAGACATTTAGAGCAACAATAAAAAATGAATAAACGACAAAAGAATCATCCCCCATTATAACAGCTGCCAGCCAAAGAACCACAAACGGGGTGGGAGTGCTTGAATTATTTTTCATTCAATTCAGTACCAAACTTCAGAAGCCCTTACAATACAACCAGGCAACCACCAAGTTAGCATTTCATTCAAAGGAAACTTTAAAAGATAAGCGGTCAATAATATAAAATTGGCTATCTATTATTGTCATCTAGGTGCATGCCAAACTACACATAAACGTGTTCATTTCTACATGCTCATTACACTGAAACAAAAAAAGTAGTTGAGAAGTTTGTGAAAAACCTATTATATGGTGAAACCACTCATTTTTATTGAATGGACATATGTTGTATGTGCACATTGAAATTGCCTCTATGAGAAAATTCCAATGTGTACCAACAGCATATTATACGGAAATTAAGAAAACCTATTTTGAAATATCCACTAAACATATATCATGTCCATTGGCTTTCCCCTTTTAAACATCTCAAACTGCCAATCAGTATTAAAATCCCTGTCACTACATCATGGCAAATTGTTTGTATTTACATGAAAGCTATATCACCAAATTTGATTTCATGAACTATGATTTTGCTTAGCTGGTAGTTGCATGGTAGCTTTTTGAATTTGCATTCTTATAATTCACCGTATTTACTGTGCGTCCTTTCTAGTTTTGCAATCATCTTTCTTGTGTCTTGTGACTGTTGTTGCACCGTTGCTCCTCCTCATGGTGCCGTGGGTTGGTTTACAGTGTGTGATTGTGGTATTTCCTGATCATACTCACTTGCTATTTTAATATGTAAATAATAGTTTTTTGCAATTCCTGAAGCTTTGAATGTCAGGAGTACCAAGCATTTTAAGAAGTGTATTAGCAATCATTTTTTCGGCATGCAACTTAAGTCACTTTAATATCACACGGTCTGTACTTTGACAATCTATGACATTGATTGCCATGCTGAAAAGTGTCAAAGTTTTAATACGGACCTCATGTATGTTTTCTAATTACGTTATTTCTTGCGTCACGTTTTTTGTATATTCCTTTGCTGTAGGCGTTCACTGTTTTTCAGGTCTATCAATCCATAACGTTGAACATATATAGCATTTTAGAATCTTTTCGGTCAACCTAAAATGTTGTCGTATATTTATATGTAAGTTTGGTTAAACTGGGATATGAGTATTAAAATACCATGTTGTGCAATCAGCAAATAGAATAACAATTAAAAAAGAACCGTTTGAAAACTTAGAGCAACGATAGTTCTTTAACATTTCAAAAATGAAAACTGAAATATTCTGAACATGAACATACAGATAGGTAAGTCGACCTACAAGCAAACATGTCAGGAGTGTATTTAACGCTTTTGTATGAAACGATTTACAAAAAAGTATGAGCCAGCACATAGGGAGATATTTTTTTTATACATTTTCAATCATAATTTGTTTTACAATACTATACGGTCTATATACTTTAATGCTACTGTTAATTCTATCGGTTGTTAATGATTTATGTAGCCGTCTAAATCATTTGACTAATTAGCGATACATGGGTATGTTTCCTATAAGGAACTTCAGCAGCTAAATACAGGCTGTGCAAAATTTCGGACAACATGTTTTGTCCAATGTTCTGCAATTATCAGGATTTGTACAAAAGATGTAGCTTTTTAGAATGCAGCTTTTTTCTAAAAAGCTGTTACATCCCTTACCTGATCTAAATGGCAAAACAAATAAAAAAAACCCCGCTTTTTTCAGGTGCTGTCAAAAGCTTATAGAAGACTTTCTATGTGTCCAAGGCATGTAAAATAGCTAAATATATTAATTTTGATATCTCTCTGAATTTTTGTATCATGTTTTATAAGAACTGTCAAACTCCTGACATTTGATGGTACATTCGTTAATTAGAAAACGTTGTATATAATAGTTAAGGATGGAAACAATGGCATCAAACTAAAACGTAGCCATATACAGTTTCAATAAAGTAAGTAAGTAAGACTTTTTTTAATGAGGGTGATGACTCAGTTGGTATAACCAATCTTCCCTGAGGCCCTCTTAACACAAGCATAGCATAAATGAAATAACACACGTAACAATAAATTATTGACAAATACAAGTGAATATGAGTAGAGAGAAAGTGGTTCAAAATGAAAAAGGGAGGGGTGAAAATATCAACCTTTGATAGTGTATGTTTAAATACATGATATTGTGGGGTCTGTAAACCATAGAAACTGATTCGGCGGTGGAGGTATGTGACCATAAATATAAAAACTAAAGGTTTTTCATCTATGTTTAACATTTTTAACGAAATCACCAATCTCATTGGCATTCTTATTTCAACTGGAATGCTATTCCAAATTAAAGTACCTAAATAAGAGCTGTTTTAATAAGCTGTTTTTAAACATGTTTAACTGAGGCTTTAAGGGTAGCATTCTGCAATACTTTTGACTTTCTATGTGTCTTGATCCACATCTGAATTAAAGGTGAGGTTGGCGCCGTTAAACCGGTTTAAGCCCTCCAGTAAAATATTTTACTGACCGTTCCAAGGCGGTACTTCTTTTGTGTATCTTTTATGTTTTTGTTCTGTCTTGTGTTTGCTATGTCTTTGTGCGCGTCTGTTTATATGTGCTTTGTGGTCACCTGCTGGGAAAGGGCTGACCTCTTGGCTCTCGTTTGTGGTGTCTTCTGTGAGTTTGTCACTTTCCCATTGGTATCTTGGGTCGGATGTGGTGCTTGATTGTATCGATTCCTGATCTTTGCACCCTTACTTACTTGGTATTTTGAAATTTTTGTTTCGAATCTGAACGTAAAGTCATAGTATCTTCACAATTACACCCTTTAATTTGGAATATTTCCGTGATGTAAATTGGTGAAATGTCTTGAGTTACCTTGAACATTGCCAACATTACCTTAGCTTTGATGGCTAAAAATAATTCTCCAAAGGACAACATATTCAATTGTCTTCGAGCATCTTCTAATGATATATAATTTGTACCAAGTATTAATTTACAGGCTCTTTTCTGTAACTTTTCAATTTTATGTAGATTAGAATTAAATGAAATCCCCCAAATCACACACAATATTCAAAGTGAGGCTTAATATAGCCATTGTACAATAACACTCTGTGTTGTAAAGAAATGTATGGTTTTATCTGAAACAAAAGCCAAAGGTATGATGACATCTTTTTTGAAATGTGTTGAAAATGATTTGTCAATGTTAAGTTGTCATCTATATGGACACCTAGCACCTTTTCACAGCTTGTTAATTGCAAATCAAAATTATCATACACAATTGCCAACTTATTTATCTTTCATACATTTTCTCTTTTGTCTACTTGATATTAACATTAGTTTTGTTTTGTCTATATTTATTGTCATACCATTCTCTAGACACCACATTTTAGTAAGCTCAAAGAGTGTTGCAGATTATTTTCTAGCGTATCTTTATCTAAACCAATATCATACAATGTTGTATCATCAGCATATAAATCTACAGATCGAATTGAATCCCCAATAAATAGGGGTAAATCATTGATAAATATCAAAAATAACAGAGAACCTAAAATGGAACCCTGTGGTACGCCATATAGTACATTTTCAGCTTTGACTGATTTGTATTGATGTTCACTTGTTGAGTTTATGATACTTACATGTATCAGTTTCATTTGCCACAAAGATATGCCTTTTTCAGGGGGCTTGTATTTCATATAGAATTATGATTAGCTTAATCACTGTCATTTAGAAAAGAAATTTAACAGCTTAAAATACACACATATATATATACAGCCTAGATACAAAGTATTTAAATCATTCTAATCCTTTTTGCCAAATGTCTCAGAAAAGTCTGAACAACAACAGAAGTTTTCAATATTAAATTCTCCCTTGGCAAAACAGTTGCTGCAAAAATGTCACACAAAAAATGCTACTTTCATGACATTTTTGCACTGTGATGTAACCAATAAAAGAAATTTATAGAAATTTTTCAGTTAATTGGCACCATTACAGTTCGTTTACCATTAACCTTGCAACAGACTGCATGCTTGGTGGTCAACCCAATCACGGTTGGCAACTTTGCTTTCGTCTTTAATTGCACGCCGTTGGGTCGGACTTAAGACTCTATGATGGTTTCGACTTAAAGACTTATCTATTGATGAGATGGTAGGGGCCTGATGCTTTGGCTGTTTGTGGGGCCCACCAAGGTTTACCTGTTGGATTTCTTTTGCTCCGGTGTCCCAGTTTATCTTGCCCCCTTGACAGCTTGCCCCCCGGGGGCAAGCTGTCCCGGGATAACTTGCCCCCCACCCTGGTTATCTTCACCCCCGGGGGGCAAGCTGTCCAGGCCAGTTTATCTTGCCCCCCGCCCAACACAAGTAAAAATATATACATGTTATTTTGTTATTTTTCTGTATCATTTTAATGAATTCAGATCCTCCATAAGTCATAAAGTAAGAAATTGGTGCCTGTGGGGTTACTATTGGTAAAACTTTAACATCATCTTGAATAAAAATATCAAGATAAAGTGATTTTAAGCTTAATTATTTTGCTTATACTATTTATTTTAAACTATCTGAATGTGATGATGTATCAATTATAAAAATAATTCAAGTCAAATTTAGCTGTTTTCTTTGTAGCATTGTTCTGTATGCTTAGTTGCAGGGGTAGGGGTAAGCTGTCCAGGCCAGTTTATCTTGCCCCCCACCCACCTGGGCATCAAAGTAAAAGTATTGTGCCTATACTACTTATTTTTAACTATCTGCATGTGAAGATGTATCAATCTTAAACATAATTCAAGTCAAATTCAGCTGATTTCTTTGTCGGATTGTTCCGTATACTTAGTTACAGGGGTGGGGGGTAAGATGTCCAGGCCAGTTTATCTTGCCCCCCCACCCACCTGGGTATCAAAGTAAAAGTATTGTGCCTATTCTTCTTATTTTAAACTATCTGAATGTGAAGATGTATCAATAATAAACATAATTCAAGTCAAATTCAGCTGTTTTCTTTGTCAGATAGTTCTGTATGCTTAGTTGCAGGGGTGGGGGTGGGGGGTAAGCTGTCAAGGCCAGTTTATCTTGCCCCCACCCACTTGGGTATCAAAGTAAAATTATTTTGCTAATTCTACTTATTTTAATCTATCTGATTGTGAAGATGGATCAATCTTAAACATAATTCAAGTCAAATTCAGCTGATATCTTTGTCGGATTGTTCTATATACTTAGTTACAGGGGTGGGGGGGGGGGGTAAGCTGTCCAGGCCAGTTTATCTTGACCCCACCCACCTGAGTATCAAAGTAATTTTTTTTTGCTAAGTTTTCTCATTTTAAACTATCTGAATGTGATGATGTATCAATTATAAACATAATTTAAGTCAAATTAAGCTGTTTCCTTTGTCGCATTGTGCTGTATGCTTAGCTGCAGGGGTGGGGGGTAAGCTGTCTAGGCCAGTTTATCTTGCCCCCCCACCCACCTGGGCTTCAAATTAAAAGTATTGTGCCTATACTACTTATTTTAAACTATCTGAATGTGAAGATGAATCAATAATAAACATAATTCAAGTCAAAATCAGCTGTTTTCTTTGTCAGATTGTTCTGTATGCTTAGTTGTAGGGGTGGGGGGTAAGCTGTCCAGGAGAGTTTATCTTTACCCCCACCCACTGGAGTATCAAAGTAAAAATATTTTGCTTAGTTTCTCATTTTAAATTATCTGAATGTGATGATGTATCAATTATAAACATAATTCAAGTCAAATTCAGCTGTTTGTTTTGTCGGATTGTTCCATATGTTTAGTTACAGGGGTGGGGGGTAAGCTGTCCAGGCCAGTTTATCTTACCCCCCACCCACCTGGGTATCAAAGTAAAAGCATTGTGCCTATTCTTCTTATTTTAAACTATCTGAATGTGAAGATGTATCAATTATAAACATAATTCAAGTCAAATTCAGCTGTTTTTTGTCAGATTGTTCTGTATGCTTAGTTGTAGAGGTGGGGGGTAAGCTGTCCAGGCCAGTTTATCTTGACCCCCACCCACCTGAGAATCAAAGTAAATTTATTTTGCTAATTCTACTTATTTTAAATTATCTGAATGTGATGATGTATCAATTATAAACATAATTCAAGACAAATTCAGTTGTTTTCTTTGTCGGATTGTTCTGTATGCTTAGTTGCAGGGGTGGGGGTAAGCTGTCCAGGCCAGTTTATCTTGCCCCCCACCCACCTGGGTATCAAAGTAAAATTATTTTTTTATTCTACTTATTTTAATCTATCTGATTGTGAAGAAGTATCAATCTAAAACATAATTCAAGTCAAATTCATTTGATTTCTTTGTCGGATTGTTCCGTATACTTAGTTACAGGGGTTGGGGGTAAGCTGTCCAGGCCAGTTTATCGTAACCCCCACCCGCCTGAGTATCAAAGAAAAATGTTTTGCTAAGTTTTCTCATTTTAAACTATCTGAATGTGATGATGTACCAATTATAAACATAATTCAAGTCAAATTCAGCTGATTTCTTTGTCGGATTGTTCCGTATACTTAGATACAGGGATGGGGGAGAAGCTGTCCAGGCCAGTTTATCTTGACCCCTACCACCTGGGCATCAAAGTAAAAGCATTGTGCCTATACTACATATTTTAAACTATCTGAATGTGAAGATGTATCAATAATAAACATAATTCAAGTCGAATTCTGCTGTTTTCTTTGTCAGATTGTTCTGTATACTTAGTTGTAGGGATGGGGGGTAAGCTGTCTAGGCTAGTTTATCTTTACCCCAATCCCACCTGAGTATCAAAGTAAAATTATTTTGCTAAGTCTCTCATTTTAAACTATCTGAATGTGATGATGTATCAATTATAAACATAATTCAAGTCAAATTTAGCTGTTTTCTTTGTCGGATTGTTCCATATACTTAGTTACAGGGGTGGGGGGTAAGCTGTCCAGGCCAGTTTATCTTGCCCCCCACCCACCTGGGTATCAAAGTAAAAGTATTGTGCCTATTCTTCTTATTTTAAACTATCTGAATGTGAAGATGTATCAATAATAAACATAATTCAAGTAAAATTCAGCTGTTTTCTTTGTCAGATTGTTCTGTATGCTTAGTTGCAGGGGTGGGGTGGTTAGCTGTCCAGGCCAGTTAACTTGCCACCCACCCACTTGGGTATCAAAGTAAAAAATTTTTGCGAAGTTTCTCATTTTTAACTATCTGATTGTGAAGATGTATCAATCTAAAACATAATTTAAGTCAAATTCAGCTGATTTCTTTGTCGGATTGTTCTGTATACTTAGTTTCAGGGGTGGGGGGTAAGCTGTCCAGGCCAGTTTATCTTGACCCCCACCCACCTGAGTATCAAAGTATTTTTTTTTGCTAAGTTTTCTCATTTTAAACTATCTGAATGTGATGATGTATCAATTATTATCATCATTCAAGTCACATTCAGCTGTTTTCTTTGTCGGATTGTTCTGTATGCTTAGTAGCAGGGGTGTGGGGTAAGCTGTCCAGGCTAGTTTATCTTGCCCCCCACCCACCTGGGCATCAAAGTAAAAGCATTGTGCCCATACTACTTATTTTAAACTATCTGAATGTGAAGATGTATCAATAATAAACATAATTCAAGTCAAATTCAGGTGTGTTCTTTGTCAGATTGTTCTGTATGCTTAGTTGTAGGGGTAGGGGGGGGGGGGGTAAGCTGTCCAGGCTAGTTTATCTTGACCACCACCCACCTGAGTATCAAAGTAATTTTTTTTTTGCTAAGTTTTCTCATTTTAAACTATCTGAATGTGATGATGTATCAATTATAAACATAATTCAAGTCAAATTAAACTGTTTTCTTTGTCAGGTTGTTCTGTATGCTTAGTTGCAAGGGTGGGGGGTAAGCTGTCCAGGCCAGTTTATCTTGCCCCCCACCCACTTAGGTATCAAAGTAAAATTATTTTGCTAATTCTACATATTTTAATCTATCTGATTGTGACGATGTATCAATCTTAAACATAATTCATGTCAAATTCAGCTGATTTCTTTGTCGGATTGTTCCGTATACTTAGTTACAGGGGTAGGGGGTAAGCTGTCCAGGCCAGTTTATCTTGAACTCCACCCACCTGAGTATCAAAGTAAACTTTTTTTGCTAAGTTTTCTCATTTTAAACTATTTGAATGTGATGATTATCAATTATAAACATAATTCAAGTCAAATTCAGCTGTTTTCTTTGTCTGATTGTTCTGTATGCTTAGTTGCAGGGGTGGGGGGTAAGCTGTCCAGGCCAGTGTATCTTGCCCCCCACCCACCTGGGCATCAAAGTAAAAGTATTGTTCCTATACTACTTATTTTAAACTATCTGAATGTGAAGATGTATCAAAAATAAACATAATTCAAGTCAAATTCAGCTGTTTTCTATGTCAGATTGTTCTGTATGCTTAGTTGTAGGGGTCGGGGGAAACTGTCCAGGCCAGTTTATCTTGACCCCCACCCAACTGAGTATCAAAGTAAAAAATGTTTGCTAAGTTTCTCATTTTAAACTATCTGAATGTGATGATGTATCAATTATAAACATAATTCAAGTCAAATTCAGCTGTTTTCTTTGTCGCATTGTTCTGTATACTTAGTTACAGGGGTGGGGGGTAAGCTGTCCAGGCCAGTTTATCTTGCCCCCCCCCCACCCACCTGGGTATCAAAGTAAAAGTATTGTGCCTATTCGTCTTATTTTAAACTACCTGAATGTGATGATGTATCAATTATAAACATAATACAAGTCAAATTCAGCTGTTTTCTTTGTCAGATTGTTCTGTATGCTTATTTGCAGGGGTGGGGGATAAGCTGTCCAGGCCAGTTTATCTTGCCCCCAACCCACTTGGGTATCAAAGTAAAATTATTTTGCTAATTCTACTTATTTTAATCTATCTGATTGTGAAGAAGTATCAATCTAAAACATAATTCAAGTCAAATTCATCTGATTTCTTCGTCGGATTGGTCCGTATACTTATTTACAGGGGTGAGGGGTAAGCTGTCCAGGCCAGTTTATCTTGACCCCCACCCACCTGAGTATCAAAGTAAAAAATTTTTGCTAAGTCTTCTCATTTAAACTATCTGAATGTGATGATGTACCAATTGTAATCATAATTCAAGTCAAATTCAGCTGTTTTCTTTGTCCGATTGTTCGAGCATGAAAAAAGTTTTATAACCTTGGGGCCAGTTGTAAGTAATGCATTTGCCTCTCTTAACCATTAATAATTAAAGCGCCAATTACCACTGCAGCAGACGACAAATTTTGCGACTCTATATCATGCCTTATTTGTTGATTTTTGAAAAAGCGGCAAAATTTGAAATTGTGGTCTGCTGCAAATAATAGGTGGCACTTTAAGCTTTAAACATGCACATCAGTTTGTAAAGCATTAGCATTCTCTATGTCATGTACTTGATGGTTTGTTAAGAGATGGGCCAATATATTATGAGATAGTATAATGACCCACGGTGATCCAACAGTGTCCTAAAAAATTACAGAACGCTGAGGTGGGCACAGTACGCACGCAAGCATCACCGCAGCAACGCAGTGGCATCGCCATTGGACACGGTGGGGTAGCATAGAACGCCAAGCGACAGTGCGCACTTTGCGCTTGCTCAAAACAAAAACCGTCACTCAGCGTTCACTCGGTGTCCTAATAGAGCGCAGAGGGGACGCTGTAAGGTCACCATAGCCGCGCAGTAAGGTCTCCTGCAACGCAATAGGAGCTCCATTGGCGCACACAAGGGTCGTTGTGCAAACGCCATGGTCGTCCGTGGCGTTTACACGGAGACTGCATGGTGTTCTTGAAATATCACTGCGTCTTCAACACGAGGTCAGCGCAGTGGCAACGCCGTGAAAGTACGGCGCGTGCGCTGCGCGCGCCGTGGACGTACCGTGAAGCACTGTGAGGGCGCAGAGAATCTCCACCATGAACACCGTAGGAACGGGATAGAATGCCATAAGAGCTCTGTGGCAACGCCTTGGTCTCTGTAAGGACACCGTGACAGACAATTTTTCGCGAAAAATATCATGATTTTCTTGCATTCTCACTGTGCTCTGGAAAATTAAACAACTCCGTGGCAGCGCTGTGGAAAAGCTGCCTGGTGTGACAGGCGTTTTAGTAACCGACCAAAAATTTGACAAAACTAAGATTATAATTTTGAACATTTTGATAATCACATAGTTTGAAGCAACTGAGTGAGTAATAAGTCAGTGTTAACACCTGCCTCTCCCACTATAAATTACAAATTAAGTGGAATGAATACAAAGCCCTAAGACAAAAAGACTATCAATACCCAGGTAAACTGGAGGTAAGATAAATTGCTTGCCCCCTCCCGCACCTGTAATGCAGGTGGGGGCAAGATAAACTGGTCTGGACAGCTTGCCCCCCACCACTGCAACTAAGCATACGGAACAATGCGACAAAGAAAACAGCTGAATTGACATGAATTACGTTTATAATTGATACATCTTCACATTCAGATAGTTTAGAATAAGTAGAATTAGCAAAATAATTTTACTTTGATACCCAGGTGGGTGGGGGGCAAGATAAACTGGCCTGGATAGCTTACCCCCCACCCCTTAAACTAAGCATACAGAAGAATCTGACAAAGAAAACGTCTGAATTTGACTTGAATTATGTTTATAATTGATACATCTTCACATTCAGATAGTTTAAAATAAGTAGAATAAGCACAATAAATTTTACTTTGATACTCAGGTGGGTGGGAGTCAAGATAAACTGGCCTGAACAGCTTGCCCCCCACCCCTGCAACTAAGTATACGGACCATTGCGACAAAGAAAACAGCTGAATTTGACTTGAATTATGTTTATAATTGATACATCTTCACAATCAGATAGTTTAAAATAAGTGGAATTAGCAAAATAATTTACTTTGATACCCAAGTGGGTGGGGGCAAGATAAACTGGACTGGACAGCTTACCCCCCCCACCCCTGCAACTAAGCATACAGAACAATCCGACTAAGAAAACAGCTGAATTTGACTTGAATTATGTTTAAAATAGATACATCTTCACATTCAGATAGTTTAAAGTAAGTAGAATTAGCAAAATAATTTTACTTTGATACTCAGGTGGGTGGGGGTGAAGATAAACTGGCCTGGACAGCTTGCCCCCCACCCCTGCAACTAAGCATACAGAACAATGCAGCAAAGAAAACAGCTGATTTTGACTTGATTTATGATTATAATTGATACATCTTCACAATCAAATAGTTTAGAATAAGTAGTATAGGTATAATACTTTTACTTTGATACCCAGGTGGGTGGGTGGGGGGGGGGGCAAGATAAACTGGTCTGGACAGCTTACCCCCCACCCCTGTAACTAAGTATACGGAACATTGCGACAAAGAAAACAGCTGAATATGACTTGAATTATGTTTATTATTGATACATCTTCACATTCAGATAGTTTAAAATAAGTAGAATTAGCAAAATAATTTTACTTTGATACCCAAGTGGGTGGGGGGCAAGATAAACTGGCCTGGACAGCTTACCCCCCACCCCTGCAACTAAGCATACAGAACAATCCGACAAAGAAAACAGCTGAATTTGACTTGAATTATGTTTACAATTGATACATCATCACATTCAGATAGTTTAAAATAAGTACGAGGGGGGTTCACTATGTAATGAAAACAGCCCAGTATATCCCAAAGTTTTATATTTACACACTTCATAATTACTTTTATTAAAAGATCTGTTTCTTGGCTAAATAAATGTAAAAATGCAGTTGTCGAGCTCCTTACCTAATTTACACAAGCCACTTTCAAGATAGGGTACTGAAGTACACTGCGATATGAAATAAAACAATGTTTTCAAAAGCAGATAACTAAATGAACGAGGGATGTTTTCAGTCTGCTTCTTCGCGTGGTAAATATCCATATATTGGTGACTTATACCTGCAAAAATTTTTGATATTGCTTTTATATTCTATGAAATACTTAGGCTGTCATTTTGGTTAAAATCCTCCTTGATGCTACATTTTCTGGCTCTCCATTGACAGAGTCGTTTTTGCGTGGACGAATACATAGCGAAAATTTATACGAAAATAAGTGATAACATTTTTTCTGGTCGCTTTGATGTTCATTTGCAAGTAATACAGCCGATATTAAAATTTCCATATTTAATCTCACTCATAAAGTACCCCCCAAGTACGTCATTTGAAATAAGAAAATCACTTAAAAGAATGCCATCTCTGGATTACACTGAAATGGATCAAACAAAGTACCGCGTTTCATCGATGTTTGCATTCGGATGCATTATTTGGACATTGTTACACGTATTTACATGAACATAATCTGGCTGGCTAATTTCAGACAATAAAATTATACGAAACGAAAATGGTATACCACTCAGATGAGATACTCCTAGATGTTGGTTTCAGTTTAACTGGTCTGCTGCCTATGCACTGTGTGTGTTGAAACTTCGATACAATCAAAATTGTCCTTTCCTGGTACAAAGTCACATTTCCGATTTTTAAGAACCGTGCGCATTTTAGTGTTACGTACATTGCTTTAAACGGCGTCAACGTAAGAGGGGGTAACGTAATAAAACCGATTGCACGAGAAATCGGTAGCGTTAAAAATTTGTATCGTTATAACAGATAAAGGGGAAATGAGTCAGAAAACTATGGATTTGTGATTCATGCATGTTAAATGTTTGTTTTAGAAAATACAGCATGCCTTTCTACCTTTGTTAAAATTAGCCTTTACAATTTGGAGGAAAATGTATGCAGTGTATATTAGTGTGCTGTTTAAAAAGTGTGTAACTTATTAAATTTCGAAAGGTAAAATAATGTTTCATGCACCATTTTACGGCGATGCTTTGATCTTTCGTTTGGCATATGGCATAAGTTCCTAACGCGTTTGTGGGTGGAGTTATGAATGGGTTTTCATTACATATTGAACCCCCCTCGTAGTATTAGCAAAATAATTAAGCTTAAAATTACTAAATCTTGATATTTTTATTCAACATGATGTTAAAGTTTTACCAATATTAACCCCACAGGCACCAATTTCTCACTTTAAGACTTGTATAGGACCTGAATTCATTAAAATGATACAGAAAAATAACAAAATAACATACATATATTTTTACTTGTGTTGGCGGGGGGGGGGAAGATAAACTGGCCTGGACAGCTTGCCCCCCGGGGGTGAAGATAACCAGGGTGGGGGGGCAAGATATCCCGGGACAGCTTGCCCCCCGGGGGGCAAGCTGTTTAGGGGGGCAAGATAAACTGTTACACTGGTATTCAGTTTTATTTACTGTTGAGTCCTTATCTTTGCTTTATCTCCTTGTTATATCTTGAGTTATATGTTCTAGGAGATGATGCATTGATAAGTTAGGGGTCTTTCATGCAAACCAAACAGCTATGTGTCTTGATACACATCTGAATTAAGGGTGAGGTTTGGCGCCGTTAAACCGGTTTAAGCCCTCCAATAAAATATTTAACTGACCGTTCCAAGGCGATACTTCTTTTGTGGATCTTTTATGTTTTTGTTCTGTCTTGTGTTTGCTATGTCTTTGTGCGCGTCTGTTTATATGTGCTTTGTGGTCACCTGCTGGGAAAGGGCTGACCTCTTGGCTCTCGTTTGTGGGGTCTAACTGTGAGTTTGTCACTTTCCCATTTGTATCCTGGGTCAGGTGTGGTACTCGATTGTATCGATTCCTGATCTTTGCACCCATACTTACTTAAACTATCCAAAATGTCATTTTGGCAGCTGATTTAAGCAAGGTAAAGGTGGTGCCATTTCAAACGAACCTTAGGTATGCACATTATCTTACCATTGGTATGTGTAACAACCTTTTCTGGTGGACGAGGATTTGCTGAGCATCATTTCAGTCGGTTGTAGTCAGTTAGTTTTATGCTCATAATTCTTGTACAGCATAGTATATTATGATCAAATGTTGCATATTTATTTATTTTAACATTTTCCAGTCACTGGTATGCAAAATGAATACGAGGCTTGGCCAAGCATCATTTTGTTCCGTTGAGGTCTTTTAGTGAAAATTCTCATATTTCTTGAACCGCACCATATATTTTTATCAAATTTTGCATACTTCTACCTTACGACATTGTAGAGACACTGGTATGCAAAACGGTGAAAATGGTTTGCCTAGGATAAGTCTGGCAGGTCATGGTCATATGCTCATAACTCTTGAATCGCGAGGAATAGTTTGATCCAATTTCGCATACCTATGCATTTTAACATTGTCTGTTCACTGGTATGCAAAACGATGATGAGGCTTTGCTGTGCATCAGTCTGGCCAGTCTTGGTCAGTTAGTGAAAATGATTAGAACTCTTGAGCCATATTGTAGACTTTGCTAGTTTAAACATTTTAAGGTTGTCTTCGGTATTTCAAATAAAATGAATAATAATAGACAATAAGAACTATGTCACTCTGAACAATCCTTTTTTTATAAATCCAGAGAAACCATTTACTTTTATACGGGTAGGACTTATAAGCAAGTTTATCTCTCATATTAACTGCATTGTTGCACGTTGCCTGATTAACGTTGTCTATCTCACGGCATGTGTCTTTATCAGGTCATGATGACGTTGCACTTTTGAAAGACGTCGCTAATGACGCTGAATCAAATCAAAAATCGAAAATTACCTCATTATCTTTAAATTGAAGGGTGGAACAATGGGTAAATACCAGGCTCGCGTCTTTCGATATCAAGTTTACCAGGCAAGGCTTTGAGAACGCTTGTCAAAAGACACTCACCTAGTATTTTCTTTATCTATATCAAGGGACATAACATAGTCTAACACAAATTACTAAGCTTACAACATGAGTTCTCGCTCCAGGAGAATGAACTAAATGAGTGTTCATATTTTATTGAATTTATTAAACAAGTTGAGGAAAATGGATAAAATGCGAGATTTGCAAACTTCCGTCCCGAGGATCACCAATTGGCATCAAGAGGCTTGACGAGTGATGACAAACGGTGATCATGAGGGACGGATTTTTCTATCCCATCCTCCCACGAATAATGGATTCTTTTTCTTGCTCACCACTAAATACCGCATTTTATTTTGGAAAAACGTGAAAAAGACCTCCAGAAAATCCTGAATACGCTGAGATGCGACATTGTGACGTAATTCTAACATAAAAATGACGTCACGGATCGGCGGGCGGCCAGCGTGCGGCCGACCTGCGGCTGTCCGTTTTTTTTATCTTTCCCACGGGCTGGTACGGGTATGTGGTATAGAATTATCTTACATGGGTAAAAACAACGGAAATCCTGATCTAGTGTGCGAGAATGAAACTTCTGTATACCTTGTAAGATGCTTGAACATTTAGTAAGCTTAAAACCATGTCTCATCATTTTTTATTTTTTTAGTGTGGATTATTTATTTTATAAGTAAAGTAAGTAAGGGTGCAAAGATCAGGAATCGATAAGCCCCAATTACAATCTACCTTGATAGCCCAGAGGCAACTATCAAGGTGTTGACAATTTGGTTACTGTTTCACTTTCATTCTTTCGTACTCCCATTCTCGCTTTAATTCTACATCGGCTTGCGTATTAAGGACATTAAACATATTGGGTTACATGAGTTTGTAACCTTACCAAGTTTTCACACCTTTTATTGTGAAACAGAAAATAAGGTAGGAAGGAGAAAGGAGTAAAGACCTCAGTCTCTTGCCCATTATGAAATAAAGAATCATTCTTAGAATATCTAAGATATAAATGTGCCCAGGAGAAGAGAAAGCATAACCAGTCATGCGGGTCTCACGAGTCTTTCTTTAAGGTTTATTTCACTTAATGTCAATAATCCTGGGTGAGTTTATTTATTTTGTATATGCCTCATCTTAATGATATATAATAAATTTATCATGGAGAATCAAAGTAAGAAAGAAGGCAAATACCAGGGATCGATACAATCAAGTACCACACTTGGCCCAGGAGACCGTATGTGAAAGTGACAAAAACACAACAAAATATCAAAATCAGGAGAGCCAAGAGGTCAGCCCGTTCCCATCAGGTAGAAAAGCTTTGGTTGTATAACTCAGCTGGCTATGGTTATATATAGTTATGCTTAGCTTTTAGACAATAAAGAACATGTGGATACATTCATATTGGACTTCGAGATGACATTCGATAAACCCCTCACGAAATCCTTATAAATGGAGTGGAGTCAGATTGGGCTACAGTTTTGACAGGTGTACCACTGAGCATCATTCTGGGTCCTTTGTTGTTTTCATTAAAAATAACCGACATCTTAACAGTGACTGAACCAGCATAATGTTTTTGCTTATGATTGTGGCTGCTATCTTGGAATTTAAAAAGGACAACATCGTGAAACTTCAGAATGACAAAAAAACAAAACAATTACTAACCGTTCCAAGGCGATAATTTTTTTTGAAGATATTTTTAGTTATTTATGCTTCATGTCTGTCATGCTGTCTTGTGATTGCAGCCTTGTGGTCACCTGCTGGGAAAAGGATAACCTCTTGGTTCTCTTGTGTGTGATGTTTTCTTGTGTTTTTGTCACTTTCCCATGTGGAGTCCTGGGTCAGATGTGGTACTTGATTGTATCGATTCCTGATCTTTGCTTTCTTTCTTACTTAACACAACTGGGAAGCTGAGCCAGAAAAAGGGGTATGCCGTTTCAACCTGCAATTGCAATGAGATCCAGCTGAAATGGAAACAGACTATATAGTTAAACTATGAATACACCATAGAGGGTACAGTTTGTCAAAACATTGACTAAATACAATATTCTGGAGCAACAAATACAGAATACATGTTTTTAAAAAGGGAGGTAAATACTTACCATCAAACTATAGACCTGTAGTTCTCTAAAGCTGTCTTGGTATACTACAAGGAAAAATTGTTTTTAAGGATTTACACTGAACTGAAGTTATAAGTGGCCAGCTACACATTTTTGCGCCTATTCAGAAAGTAAACATTGCTCCTACAAAACTTTAATTTCATAAAATAATTCGAGGCTTTTTCGAGACTCTGAAAATTATGCAATTTCAAAATGACTCGTAGATCTTGCACAGACGAAGTCAGAGGAAAGGTACCTTCATTTCAAAAAGTCACACTTTTTACTGTGATATAAAATACTCCTCAGATATGTTATCCATTTATATACTCAGAAAAATAATTGAAGGATATTAAAATTCTTTTGACTATATAACAGTTGAGAAAATAATTTCCATACAAGGCAATTTCATATCTGATAGTACTACCAATATGCAACTCAGAAGAATGCATAATAACATTTACGGGTCATTGGTTTCGATACAGTACCACATCAAATGTACCAACCCTCTTTACCCAAAGTTCACAAGCAAAAAATTTAGCGTTAATATATTTTGCTGCAACCTTTACCTGGTCATTGCTTATGTTCAAATTCTGATCACAGACAAGTTTTCACACCCATTTATCAGTTATTGCACCTAATAACGTGACAGCTTCTTCAACAAAAATGCACATTTATGGCAAACCCCAGCCAATATACAACAAATTGGAAGTAAAACACTAACAAAAACTACAAAATTAGGTGTCATACCTTTGGCTGGGAGGCAGCAATGATTTTGGAGCCAGCCATTATGGAATACAAACGATAAAAATGGGTTTCAATCATTTTTGAATGTTTGTGAGTTTTCAGTATAGAGGGTTGCACCATTTGGGCATGTACTGTACTTTAATCATTGAAGCATGACTTAAATCAAACATTCATTTTGATTGCAGATATCTGGAACTATGAAATGCATGCTAAATTAGTTGAGTTTTTATTGTATTAAATGTTAGAGATGAAACTGAATCTAAATATCCTTATTTTAATTAGTTTGAAGCTAAGATGAAAAAGAATCAAAGGTTTGTGACAATTTAACTCTCCGTTTCTCTTCTGACATGACGGCAGCCTCTGTCAGCAGCTTAATCAAAGAGTTTTAGCTTAAACCATGCAATTTGCAAATCAACTTTGCATTGCTCTGTACGCTTTATTATCTGTGACAGGGCATTGAATTTTTCAGCGACTATTCATTATGAATAGGCTTCCTTGTTTTATTATATCTTTGGCATATGTCATTTAAATGGCCTTTAAAGTTTCACGTAAAAGCCGGAAGTGGACATCAGTCTTGAAAGAATAACTGTTAAAAATGGGCTGATCCAGCTGTATTGTGTTTGGTCTAACGTGTTCTTTTATAAAATAGAACGCACACAATGATATAAGTATATATTTGCAGTTGATTTTTTTCAAAAACATTGGAAAATGAGTTTGTTTGTTTTTAAAAAAAAATCATAAAAAATCATTCATAAGCAAAAAATTCCGAGGTTTAGTGTTTTTTCAAGTCGGCTAGACGGGTTTGAAATCACCTGTACTTCAATTCGAGAAACTGCACTCAAAACCCTTATTTTCTTCAAACGTTTGATTTTTGCATTTTTGGACCAAAAAAATGTGAAGTAATAGAAAACTCTTCCAAAGCACCACTTATCTTAGTCCATTATGATGCACATAATTATTTGGGCAAAAATTCATTTCAATATCATTAGCGCTAAGTCAGGAAAAATGAAAGTGAAAAGTTGCCACTTATAACTTCGTTTCAGTGTATATAATTTTTTATTGACTTATTGACAACAACTTGTTGTATAAATACCAGACAGGGTTTCTTCCTCGCTATTCTACAGTTTATCAGTCGATTGATACTCGTATGCCATCTTTGATAATAAATTGACTTTTGAAAGGGTATAACACTGGGGTCCGCTACCTAAACTTAGACAAAATAGCATTTAGGGTAAGGTCTATATGCTAATGTATAAAATACACTCAAAGTTTATTTAGGGCCCCCAGTGGCCTCCGCTTCTGTATGTTCTTAGGCGGTGGCTCTGATATTGTCATTCTCATGGTTTGTTGTTGCTCCCATTAAATGTGTGTGTGTGTGTGTCTGTGGGGGGTGCTGGTAGGTCTTTGTTTTGTTTTGCAGTACTTCGTGTATTTTACAGCTTTGCAACCATTTCGCTAGCGAAGCGAGTAGGTTGCTTTACTTCTGTTGTGTTCTAAATGTCGCTGTAATTGTTCTTTAACTCTTCTTCGCGGTGCCATATGTTGGTCTGAAGTATGTGATTTATTTACTTATTTATTTATTCAGATAGTTATGTTTTATAGCCATATTAACACGCTTAGATTTAGATTTGGATATGTAGGGAAAGGGTTGTAACTAATGCTGCGGAAACTTGTGACCCAACCCAATGCAGTCATTGGTGGCATTAAAGTATTATAAACTAGTACAGACGATTTGAGATGGAATACGCATGTAAGAAATATTTACACACTTTCTAATCCTTCAGCCAAGCTGAAACCCCTTTCCCTAGGACAAAAAAGATACAGCGTATAATAGACTGGTGTGTCCAATCTTTGAGTATGGCAATTCTGTAGGAAATGCTTCTGCCAGAATAAGAATGCTTACAAAAAAGCGCTGCCAAATTTGTATTAAGGAACCACGGTTATGCAACTGGGAATATGGTCAGTATCTTGGACAACTAAAATGGGAGGCAAGACAAACGACTCATATTATTATACACAGGCCTAAAAGATAAAACTAGTTTAGCAACAAATTGCCTTTTTTTCTTATACCGGAGAGATAGAGTCAGTACTCAATGGCATTTCAGACTCCTACAGATGGCAGAGGTTGTTATTAAGAAAACTTCTTTCCACAGATTATTTGAATTGAAACGATCTCCCAGAATCTGCAATTGTTTCTGCTGAAACTGCAAATGATTGTGATGTTGAGTTTAGGGACTTATTTCCCCCAAGTACAGGTCCTCGTACATGTATGTGATTATCAGTAAATTATCTGAATCTTGAACTTGAGGATAAGATCAGTTTTAAGGGATAACTATAAACTTTCCTATTTATCGTACAATAGAAAAGTAACAGAAGACATCAACAATGCGAAATCATAAAACATAGGGAAGCGCAGGATCTGTTTTATAGCCAGGAAAAATGTGAAACATTGACTAACGGACAACTACGAATATCTGCGCTAAACGTTTGAAAAACATACACATTCAGTAAACATAGTTCTTACATTCGACTTACATTCTAAACGTACGCCCACTTCCGTCAAAATTACCCACTTACTTTTTTACTTGTTAGAAAATTAAATGAATCTAATGACAATATAATATTGGATTACAAACAACTAAGTTTGACCAACTTGATGATCGAATTTTGAATGATTTTGACAGATAAAAATACAGCTGAACATAGACCAGGCGGAATTGCCTTAGCCTTCAAAAAAGTCAGTACCTTCGTCCAAGATTCTACTGTTACTAAAACACAAATAATGGAGGATTCCTAACTTCATCAATATATCATAACAGATAAGCACTCAAATCAAGTGAAATGACAGCGATGAGACAAAAATGTTTATTAACCCACAGGCAATGCGAGCTAAAGAAAGCCCCTAGATGCTACGCTGGCTCAAAAACCAAGTGAGTATGACCACAATCACACACTGCAAACCAACGCACGACACCGTGAGATAGAAACACAGAACACATACAGTTACATGTCTGTAAGACAATAATAGCAAAGCATCCAGCTTTCTCAAAGCAACCAGCTTTCTCATCCTCTTCTAGACGATTACAAAACTAGAATAGACACACAGTAATGCATAACAAAACACAGACAAACACAGAACTCCCACCAAAATTGGACCTTAGAGAATTGGACACACATTAAACAATAGATCAGCAGCAAAAGGACCACCGCCTTAGAACGGACAGCAGCCTAAGCCACCGGGCTGGGGGCTTCAATGCATTTTACTGGCGCCAAATCTTTGCCCTAGATTCTGTTGTTGTTAAAACACAAAATTGTTTAGACCGCATGGGGGCTTCCTAACTAATGCAATATATCACCACAGAGAAACAATCGAATCCAATAAACGCACTTTGATGAAACATGACTCACAGATAGTCAGAGCTAAAGAAAACCACAAGCCCAGCCAACGACAAGTATCAGGCACCAACAAAAGGATTAAAGCTTTACGTCAGGGCCGTCATTAAGTCTGAGACCTGACCCACCGTCGTGCAATTAAAGAGGAAACCATAGCTATCAACCGTGAGTGGGTTCCCAACCAGGCATGCAGACTGTCGCATGATATCCATGCTGTATCCTACTCTTTTTTTAACGTTTAATAATCTTTTTTTAAATTGATAGATAAAATTAGGCATTCCAACTTTATAAACCAAATTACCATAAAATACAGGTTCAAACTAAAGACAAATTCTTAGGGCCTAATAATTGTCATTCTGTAGCCTTAATTTAAAAACTGTTTCTGGGTTCGAGTACCTTAGAAATGATATTAATATATACTTAAGGAATAAAGAAACGCAACAGACAAAAATAAAATTTTTGCGTGTTTAAATGACGGTTTGGTAAAATCTCTTTTGAAAAATTCTTATTGAGCATTTATAGCATGTGATGAAATATCAAAACGTCATTTTAACGCTACGTTTTACGCTACAAGATGAAAACATATGAAAACGTAAAATGGGACGTTAACGTCAGAATAAAGATCAAGAAACCCCGTCTTTTCCATGTTTTGTTATTTGGCGTCGACTTGACAATGTGCAATTAAACAAACGCCAAATCATATTCGTAATTCAGTCAAATATTGCGTCAACAAACGCTTCTTGAATGGCAAGTTACACAATGGTAGTAAATAAACGATAAACGTCACTAAGAGCCGTCGGGGTTGGATCGCTGGTGAATATACGGGATAAGATAAACCTAAAGACATCAGAACATGCTTTCCTGGGAAAAACTGACTTTTCAGATACCGTAGAATGACGCTGGTAAGGTGTTTATAATGACGTTAGCCAAACAAAACGCGGCATAATGCAAGAGAAAACATTTGATCACTTGCCGAGAGTGAACATCAAACTTGTTAACTGTAACCTTAACTTTGTCACTGGACCATGTTATCGTTAGAAGAATACATAAACATCATGGAAACCATTAAGACGTAGGATATCGAATTTAACGTCAGAATTGAGTTTTTTTGACGTCTGAAGATCTCAAGTCATAATTCTTGAACAAAACGTCCTTGCACTGAATAAATCTCAAGCAGAAAAGAAAGTTTACGCGTTTCACGCAGTATTCAGAGTTGACGTTAATGACGTTAAGCCGTTTCAGAATCCTACAGAAAAGTCGTCATTTGATCATTTCCTTGATCCGCAATCTATGCAAAGACTTTTTCAAGCAATAAACCGATGCTTGATGCAAACTTCGCTTTTATTGACCCTGTTTCAGCAGTTTACTACGGGGGTCAGGCTGGTTACGCACATACCAAAATGATTACGTAATCGATAATTACGTTGAACCTGCTGCAATTTGACGGGCACGTACTGCTCCTTTGGATAAATATCATTTGCACTAAAAACTTGCATCATATTGTATGTTTACAATGTCTCGAAGTGTTTGTTGCGTTTCTTTATTCCTTAAGTATATAAGGAAAGGCAATTCATTCTCAGCACTAAAACATAGGCTATAACAAGGTGAAAATATAGTGTATAGCATAATTGCAATAGTCAAATCGGGCTATTTGTAAAAAAAAAAACAATAAAATCATATTTTGCTATTCAGGTGTGCAATATAGGGATTCAGAAATACAGACGTCGTAGAACAACCCATCTAATTGATCAAATGTGCGCCTGAAATTAAAAAGAAGTTCCCTAAATTGCTATCCTCTTTGGTGAAGCGGTTACATTTCCCCTAATTAAGCTTCAACCATTCTTGAAAAATAGCTGCTTACTTGGAGATAGCAGCCCACCTTCAAACTGTTTCGATCTTTCAACTTGATATGCGTATGTTTTTGTTGAATGTGGCTGAGGTTGGTGGTGTCGAATATGATTTAATCCGCCAGTGAATTGTTTTACTGACCGTTGCTTCTTTTGTGGATCTTTTTTGTTATTTATGTTTTTCATGAATGTCATTATTATACTATATTGTCTGTTACTTACAGCCTTGTGATCACCTGCTGGTAAAGTGCTGACCTCTTGGCTCTCTTGTGTGTGATATTTCCTTCAGTTTTTGTAAACTTTCCCATATTGTGTTTCGAGCCAGTTGTGGAATACCTTGATTGTATCGATTCCGGATCTTTGCCTTCTTCTTTAATTTCATTTCATCGACTAAAGTGGATTTTGTGTATGTTACTTGAGTGGCAAGGCCACCAATGAAATTATATATATGTCCTTTTCAATTTACTAGTGATATAAAAATAATATAAAATTATTTGAATCTATTTTTGTTATATATTCATGCTAAAAAAGACGGTCACCCTGACTGTTGTTTAATATGGTAATGGAGTAGTCCGTTTTCTTTGCATACTTGGGCGTACAAACTTTGTTGTATACAGGCCAAAGCTATCTGGATAAAGTCCTTCACCCGCATGTCACGCCAATCTCTCAGGCTGTTGAAAACAATTGCCTCTATCAAGACAATGTCTGACCCCATACCTGCAATATGGCATGCCAGTCATGGCTTCACACGAGACTGGCCATTCAGATCCCCTGAACTATCCCAAATAAAAAAAAGCCTCTGGGATATTCTAGGCCTGTGGGTACACCACTTGCAACCCTTCCCAGCTACCACATTGCCCGAACTGGAACATGGGCTGGTTGAACAATAGTGGATATATACATAGGCTTCTTCTAAGTATGCACAATAGGCCACAGTATGCTTTAACCCATATTTATGCCGAATGGAATTCACTTTTTTGGTCAAATAGATAAGTCCATTACCGTTTAAAGTAAAGAGTTGTTCGGTGGCATTTTTCAATTTTATCCAAGTTCTAAGAGAACATCCTGCAAGCAAACAGTGGAGACCCTGATAAGACAACACGTTGTGCGGCGTATGGTCTGTGACTGCGTTGTTTGCCTACATCCCATAAAAAGACGCTAAGGTTATATGGGTTAATATAGGTCCGTGGTAGTCATACAATTTTATTGACTTGAAATACATTTGTAGTCATAACATATCCATGCCTATCCTTATTTTCAACAAAGCAGATGAATTGGGGTACTTTTTTTAGCATGAGTATGTACAACCGTTTCAGAAAAGGGAGACACTTATCACTTTTTACAAGCTAGCTCCCGTTTCTACCTCAGTCATTTGGCAGTAAACATGAGAACATGTCAAAATGTTACCAAATACAGGTAAAAAGTTTTTTTATTTAGTACTGATTTTGGTACCCAGATAGTCCTAATAATGTAACTGAGAGAAAAAGATATTTACACGCGATAAATGATAAAACGACAGTATAGAGATAGCAAAATAAAAGTAAGTAAGGTTGCAAAGATCAGGAATCGATACAATCAAGTACCACACCTGACCCAGGATACCAATGGGAAAGTGACAAAAGTAAGTAATGGTGCAAAGATCAGGAATCGATACAATCAAGTACCACACCTGACCCAGGATACCAATGGGAAAGTGACAAACTCACAGAAGACACCACAAACGAGAGCCAAGAGGTCAACCCTTTCCCAGCAGGTGACCACAAAGCACATATAAACAGACGCGCACAAAACATAGCAAACACAAGACAGAACAAAAACATAAAAGATCCACAAAAGAAGTACCGCCTTGGAACGGTCGGTAAAATATTTTACTGGAGGGCTTAAACCGGTTTAACGGCGCCAACCTCACCCTTAATTCAGATGTGGATCAAGACACATAGATATTTGGTTTGCATGAAAGACCCCTAACTTATCAATGCATCATCTCCTAAAACATATAAATCAAGATATAACAAGGAGATAAAGCAAGGATAAGGACTCAACAGTAAATTAAACTGAATACCGGAGCAAAAGAAATCCAACAGGTAAACCCCGGTGGGCCCGACAAACAGCCAAAGCATCAGGCCCCTACCATCTCATCAATAGATAAGTCTTTAAGTCGGAACCATCATAGAGTCTGAAGTCCGACCCACCGGCGTGCAATTAAAGAGGAAAGCAAAGTTGCCAACCGTGATTGGGTTGACTACCAAGCATGCAGTCTGTTGCAATACATTAATGTTATAGCCAATCTTTTTATAATGGGAAATTATTTTAATGAACTGCGCTGAAAATTATTAGAGCCAACAATCTTCTTCAACTTATATACCAAGTCACCATAGAAATCACAGAAGACACCACAAACGAGAGCTAAGAGGTCAGCCCTTTCCCAGCAGGTGACCACGAAGCACATATAAACAGACGCGCACAAAACATAGCAAACACAAGACAGAACAAAAACATAAAAGATCCACAAAAGAAGTACCGCCTTGGAACGGTCAGTAAAACATTTTACTGGAGGGCTTAAACCGGTTTAACGGCGCCAACCTCACCCTTAATTCAGATGTGGATCAAGACACATAGATATTTGGTTTGCATGAAAGACCATATTGTACCGTATAATGATAGTTCTTATTATGCTTTACGACGTTTATGTTATCAATGGCTTTCTTTTAGTAACTTAGTTGTCAAAAATGGTTTCTGTTGTTGTAGTCACTTAAATTTGAACATCTTATTGCAAAAACGCATTCAAAGGCGTGTTTCTGCTCATTGTTGAACGGTATTCCCATTGCTTGTGTGAGCTCTGCGTGTGATCTTTGTTTTTGGTATGCATTACTGAGTGTCATTTCTTGTTTTACAATCTTTTTGACGAAAAAGAGAGAGCTGGTTGCTAAACATTAATTGTCTTTCTGGTGTCGTTTGACTGTTCTTGGCTGCCAATTATATATATTCTATATTGTAGACGGGAGCGAGGAAAATCTCAATTCAGAAATGATCTTCAAAATTAAGATTACTAATTATTGTAGATTTTAGATGAATCTATGCCATTAGCTATCGATAAGTCCAAGTCCAAGGGGTGGATGGTAGCAATTGCTTCGTTTAGATAATGTTTTAAGGATATATCTGACTTAACGTTTGTTAACAATAAAGGTTATCAATATTTCAATGTTCAGTAGATTATCTAGATATCTTGAAGTGGGGTTAAATGCCTTATAATATCAGTCTGATAATAGTCAGAAAATGACAACATGAAGTCTCTCTTATAACAAAACAAAGCAAACCACCAACAAGATTCAGTACGCACTGGAATACCAACAATTTGTCTAAACAATTAAAAGGCCGTTTTGACTGTTCCAAGGCAAAGCTTCTTTTGTGTGTCCTATTTGTTATCTTTGTTTCACGTTTGTCTTAATTATACTGTCTTGTCTGTTCCTTGAAGCCTTGTGATCACCTGCTGGAAACAAGCTGACCTCTTGGCTCTCTTGTGTGTGATTTTTTTCTTGTGTTTTTGTCACTTTCCCGTATGGTGTCTCGGCTCAGGTGTGGTACCTGATAGCACAGATTCCCGATCTTTGCCTTCTTTACTATGACCATAAAGTGTATCCTTTTTGATAGTTCAGAACTTGGGCTCAGTAGTACATGCATTGTTGAAGACGACTCTGATCTGCCCTCGAAAGGGGCTAGTCGTTCTCCTCCATGGGGGACATAACAGTTGACCCGAAAGGGGTCGCCAAACTGTTGAACGGACTAAATGTTCATAAAGCCTCTGGCCCGGATTGACTGAATGACAGAGTGCTTAAAGAGTGTAGCAATGAGATCTCTACAATACTGCCACTCATATATAATAAGTCTCTAGGTGAAATTTTAGATAAACTTAAAGCTAGAGATTTCAATGCGACCAGTTTGTCTACTCATGCTTTTTCTACTCTTTACACTACTTTACCTCATAATTTAATTAAAGATAAACTTTTTGATCTTATTGAAAGAACATTCAAGAGAGAAGGCTCTCCTTTCCTTGCATGTAACGACAGAAACGCATTTTTACTTCGGAAAAACCTAAACAATATCATATAGGCCTTGAGCTGGCTATAGACCCCCTCCCAGGGAGGATTTTGTACACTATGATTTTCTAAAACTACATTATATAAGACACAAAATAAAAGATGGTAGCCCTCTGAGAGTGGCAGCATTAACGTGTAACATCACGTTATATACGTTACCCCCCAAAATAGCATTAAATATCCCTGATAATGTCTCAACCATGACATATTCGTACATATTTGCATGCTGACACAGGTTTATGAACTTCTTTTAACACAGTTACATATTTTTAGCATTAATTTTATAAATGTCTTGAGTAATTACAGTTGTATACGTTACTTAGTGTTTCCATCGTTATTTCCGAGTATCAGTATGGTATTTATTGACTATATATGTATTACATCTGTCGTAGAATATAGTAAATCTATAAGGCTGCTACTTAAATGATTAAAAGTTCTTGTTCTTTATTATGGTCGGTTACACTATTTTTCAGGTCCATGTTATGTATATTACCTTCAAAATAGCATTTAACATTTAAGTTAATGTCTCTAACAAGCCCTGTTTATACCTATTTGCATGCTTGCACAGGTTCATGTACTTCTTTTAACAAGGTTTACCTATTTTAAGCATTCATTTAATAAATGCCTTGAGCTTTAACTGTTATGCGTGTTACCAAATGATACATAAGTTATTCTGAGTATCTGTATAGCAGTTGTTGACTATACATGTATATAGTCTGTCAGAGAATTTAGAAAATTTATAAGGCTGAAATAAATTGAAGTTCCTTATTAATTTATGGTGACTTAAACTAATAATATAATGTGATCTATCAACCTTCGCTGTTTGCTCACATAAACAGTATAGATACCATGCATTCAAATCGTAAGTTCTGAAAGACATTCACTGTGAAACAGCCAAGCAAGGTATATGGATATGATTCAGATGGTGTTGACACTGATTAGGTCTACAAGTAAAACAACTTTGAACTGCATGTCATTTCTAACTGTATGCCTTGTTCCTAATGTTCATTGCAAACGATCACAACAACTACGCACAATATGTACCTGTGCAACTGAGTACACTCATAAATTTGTCTGATACACATCGCAGATGCAAAGAACTTCTCGAACAAAACGGGTTTAGTGCGTCACAACCATTGGTTCTTTGCTTGAGAAATGCTTTTGACATAACTATCAGGCAAGCAATAAAGAGGTATTATAGGCTTCAGCAGCTAGAACTACACTAAGTACTGCAGATGGAATGGTTTATTACTTATCACATCAGAGCTCAATATAATGGAACAACTCTTCAATGCACTGAAGTGAAATATTCAATCTGCTCAGATGCAAAGCAGAACGAGTACTAGAGGCAGTTTCAGGCTTCACTAATCCTTTTAGTTCTAGTTTTGAAGACAATGAACCCGTACTTTTTGTCTTTTGGTGTACCTGCAAAGCCTGGCATAGCTAAGGATCTTATTGAGGCTGAAGACATTGGCAGGAAGACTGTTGCAGACTTCATTGACTCACTTTAGTAAAAAATTACAAAACGTAAACAGTCAGATGAGAGTTTAAAGGTGCGTCTTTGGTAAGCATGACCTTCTTTCTATTGGACATAATGTTGACCTTGAGTTGAACCATGGTCACTGTCAACTCCTGATAGAATTTCCACCAAAATTGACATGTCCAAACTTCAGCATGGCTTGTAGTCACACATTGAACCAACATTAGATTGGCCATATAGTGCCTCACATAACGATGTTAATTCCGTAACTACAGAGCATAATAGCTTTTCCTGTCACCTTCATGGATCTGATGGCACCAGTGTTCAACCAGGCACTAAAGGCAGGGCATGTTGGTTTAGTCACTGATTCATATATACAATGTATAAGCAGCAGTCTATAAAGTCTTACAAACATTCTCGCAGAGGATAACCTTGGCGTTTTGTTCAACAATGGTGTATGCAACAAAAGGTGCACTTTCTGAATGTCAATAGCATTGGCCAGAATATGGGGGAAGAGATCTACAGTAAAAGTACACTGTTTAACAGATTGTGACACTACCAATGTGCCGATGTGTTAGTACAACGGAAAGGTTATTCCTATCAAACTGATAGAGAACCCCTCCCACTCTAGTTCATCAACATTCTAAAAAGGGTAGGAAAACAAATAAAGAATTGCTCTAGGCACTCATCAGTGATATGAAGCCCTAACATGTGCTATTTATGTAAATGTGAATAAGCTGCAGTACGACATGCTTCTGAAAAAAAGTACCAAAGCCATACACATATGCTGACTATTTCAAATGGCATGAACATGAGATTACCTCCACCCTGCTTTCCTGTCCTTAAGATGTACATACAAAGATTGAACTATCAAGTCTTTCCCATGAAAACAAGTGAGGCTTTCCAGATATGGACAAAATATGTGGAAATAAATGGGAAGGAAAACAAGTACCTCTGGGTGACAGAAAACTTGATTGTACCCTTACAAAAGAGCCACAGAATTATATTTCACATTTTGTGTGATATGGGGTTACCATGTTCAAAACTCAACAACTCAAACCTTATAAAAGATAGAAACATAATATTTGCAGTTTCCAAAAGGTACATAAACATCCTTTAATACAAAATGCACATTCACATTAAAAAAAATATCAAAATATATTAGTTTCATAAATCATTTATATAGGAATAATGAAAAAAGTAACATACGTAACACTTAAGGATGCTTATTTATTTTCAAAGGTCCATATCTGTGATGCAAAAAATAGCTTTCTTGGATGATATAGCCAATTTGGAAATCTTACCTTATGGTTTGCACTTTTCAGAAGTCATGTCATTTACTAAAATTATCAAAGATGTTGATGGGTAATATATGTAATTGGCTGCTACAAGGCAATGGTGCAATTACCAGAGTGCTAGCATATTGCAAAATCCTTGCTAGATAAATCGGATAGAGGATTAATAAGTTGTATAGGAAAATTCTTTGAAACCCTTGGATGATATATGAAGATTTACTCTATAACTTCTACCTGATGGGTTTTCTTTGATCTTTTAAGTTGTTACTCGTACATTGCACTGAATGTTACAAACTTTCCATGAGTATTATGTCAACTATATTTGATGTCTCTATAAAAGAAAAGAGGGTTTATGGTAGTTATGGTTTGAGTTACTTCCTCAGCAAATGAGCCAAAGTAAAAAGTAGTACATGGACCTGTGTCAGCATGCAAATAAGTACAGCAGGTCGTGTTGGAGACCATATCTTGAATGCTTCATGGTACTCAGAGAGTAACGTGTGTAACCTGGGCTGTAAAATAGTGCAAGACACCATAATAAAGAACTTTAATTCATTTGAATAGCAGCTTTATAGATTTACTATATTCACTGACGGATGTAATACATGTATAGTCAATAACTGCCAAACAGATACTTGGAAATAACATATGAAACACTAAGAAACATATAGCAAAAACTCAAGCCATTTATAAAATAAGTGCTAAAATTATGTAACTAAGCTATAAGAAGTTCTTAAACCTGTGCAAGACTTCAAAAAAAGTGTGAATATGACATGTTGGAGACATTATCAGGAAAATTTAATGTTATTTTGCGGGTAACGTACGTAACATGATGTTACCCGCTAACGCTGCCACTCTCAGAGGGCTAACATATTTCGTTTTGTGGCTTATATAATGTTGTATCTGGAAGTCATAGTGTACGAAATTCCCCCTGGGGGGAAGTGGGGTCTATAGCCAGCGCGAGGCCTGGAGAATTACATTTTACATTTTTCTTTGATATGGGGGTAACATGTTCAACATCTATTAACTCAAAATGTATATAAGATAGAAACGTAATGCTTGCAGTTTTGAAAAAGTAAATAAAAATCTTTAATATAATACCAAATTAATGAACATAAACTGGTTTCAATAAAATTTAAGACCAACTATATTAGATGCATTTATCTTCTAAAAGGGGGTTCAATGAAAAAATGTAACATACACTACATCGGGGATGACTATATTTGCTTTCAAATGTCATTATCTGTGGCCCAGTAATAGCTTATTTAGAAAATATAACCAATTTGGAAATCTTACCTTATCTTTTGCACTTTTTTGAAGTCTTAAAAAGAATTTTAATTATCAAATATTTTGTAGGGTAACGTATGTAACATGCTGTTACAGCTTGTCGCTGCCATTGTCAGAGGGCTAACATGTTGCAAAATCCTCGCAAGACATTGGGCTTCAAGAAAAATATGGTCTACAAAATTCCCCCTGGGGGGAGGTAAACCATATCCAGCCAGTGGCCTATTACATTGTCGTGTCAAAATGTATGTGATGCAGTGACTTTTTTGTTGGACAACATTTTTATTCGATTTAGCACCAAGCTGTATAGACAAGAATTTGGGATTCCTATGGGCACTAATTGTGCTTTCTTGGTTGCAGTTTTGTTATGAGAGGGACTTTATGATGTCTCTTTCTGATGATAAGAAGGCTGATGTTATTGATGCTTTGTCAATTTCTAATGATATTGTTTCTACCAATATTTAGGATAAACGTGACGACTACGATTTTGAAATTGTCAATTTTCCATTTTAGATGGTGATGTTCCTCCCTCTACATTCTATGGAGTCTATATCTCTCAACTCATTCTTTTTGCTAGAGCATCTAGCCATTAGACTGACTTCCACACTCGCAATAAATTGTGAACTCAGAAACTTCTTAAACAAGGCTATCGGTATCATATTCTTTGGAAGGGGGAGGGAGCCTCTGGGAGGGGGGCGAAGAATGGCTAGCTGGGTGGTTGGATGGTAGGGTGGGTTGATTGACAAATGGATGGAGGAAAGTATTTTTGGACAGACGGACGGACGGATAGGTGGCTAGATGGATTCAGCATGACTGCCAAGCAACTAATCTGTTGCAGCTTTGCAATGTGTGTACCTTAGTAGCGTAAATGGGTGCGCCAAAAAGTGGCCGGTGGAAAATATCGATAAACTTATTTTGGTTACCTCCCCTGTTCGCTCTCTATTTTGTTTGTTAACAACGACAGGGTGAGCGAAAATTACACATTTTCGATTATTTAGAGCTTTTTCACAACCACTAGATAAAATTTAAAGAGACGCAGGTCACAAAAATCATTGGTCTATACGTAAATAAATCAAATTATCTGATAAGTACAATTTGATAATGACATACAGTCCGTTGTCATAGGTATTCGCGACTTCTTTTATTTTAGCAAAACGTGAATTTATGAATTTCTTAAACATACCAGAGAGAATAATTACCGAAGAGCTTAATTTAAAAATTTACCATCTGAGAAGAACACCATTGTTCAGAGTACAGCCTGTAACGGCGATGAAAGAAACTGAGAAAACTTATGAATTCACAGACACAGAAGAAATATTTTTAAATGTCAGCACAGAAAAGATCAAGATTTAAATATTATTATCACAGTTGATGAATACATAGAAGGCACAAAACGATTCAAGGACAGTTCAAAGCAGAAATTTAGACCGCGTAGGCATAGGTGGTGGTTAGAAAGGTCCGCCTAGGTAGCTAAGGTGCATGGCTAGACTGTGTGACTAGCGTTCAGAAGCTAGTGGGTTGTGGTCCATCTCCTGATCATTTTTACCGCTGGTTACACTAAAGAAAGAAAAAACCAGGACCTTTAATTTATCTAGTGATGGTGCAGGCTGGTAGGTTGTCTCAGAGAATGAAAGAGTGTCCCTTTTACCCTGCCTTTTATAGGCATTGGCTGAGCAGAACAGAACCAGGAATTGTTGGTGACTTCTTGCTGATGCTCAGGTCCTGTGGTTGTTAGATATTGGCCTTCCCATTCAGGGATCGCACCATGCAAGGTTATTGATGATCTTGTACATCATCATGGCTTTATTCATTGTTGTGAATCCTCGGCCTCCCATCCAAGTTCTTCCGCCATTTAATCAATACTGCAGACCTCTAAGCTCATCTTTTTGTTAGCAACACAAAATACAGTGCAGTATATAGGGTGAGCTGCGCAAATTTTTCGGCGTAAAATTGTGATTAGCTATTTACCTATCCATCAGTAACATGTGTTTTGGTGATCAAAAGAACAGTCTCATTGAGACGGTTCTTTTGAATACCCACAAAATATGTTTTGATCGAGAAAAAAAAACTAATAAATTTCAGTTACCCACTCTTATCTGGGGCCTGGCAGTCCCTTTATAACACACCTCATTAAATGAATTTGTATACAACATGGTCATGTTGTGGTTCCAAAATGTTGTTAAGGGCGTATGCTACAAAATACATCCTCTATGTTGACAGGGCTTCCGTTAGGCGGGCATACGCCGTATATTACGTCCCAAAATCGGCTGCGTACGCCGAAATTACACATCAAAGACATACCGCGGACTTCTGAAAATTCCTTAGTACGGCTGAAAATGGTTATTGAGACGTCCTGTCTGCAGTAAAAAAAACCGCCCACATTTACCAGATTATGTGATTTATGTCCCTCTTTCATATTGGAAACTCATTTCTCTTGTTTGTTGACCATGCTAGGACGTCCCACTTGACTGATTTCGAGAGTTTTATTGACAGCCAGTGTCACGTGTAAGCGTGTCATCCAACAGATGTGAAAACAATGACACATCTTGACATCGGCCCTACTTAGAAACCATTCCCACGAGACAGACATCCAATCCCTGAGCAATAACTGAGAAACCGCCAATCAGTATCCGTTTTGTTTTACAGTTGTGCTGACGTGACACTTTGCACGCTTGTGGAATAAAATTTATAAACTCTACACGTCTGCGTCGTAATTAATTGTTTTGTTGAGCCTGCACATGGGATAATTTAGTAATTGAACGCTCCTTCTACACAGGCACTACACCAACGAACATACAATATATTAAAAACGAATGGCATGTTGTTTTTTGTTGTTGCAATTTTTTAGCTGTACAAGTACAAGCTTTTTAAAAATAATTGTTACACACTCAAGTACAAGCTTTTAAAATAATTGCTACACAACATTCCCATCTATCTATCCATCCATCCATCTATCTATCTATCTATCTATCTATCTATCTATCTATCTATCTATCTATCTATCTATCTATCTATCTATCTATCTATCTATCTATCTATCTATCTATCTATCTATCTATCTAACTGTCTGTCTGTCTGTCTGTCTGTCAGTCAGTCAGTCAGTCAGTCAGTCAGTCAGTCAGTCAGTCCGTCCGTCCGTCCATCCATCCATCCATTTATCTATCTATCTATCTATCCATCCATCCAACATGGGCATCAAAAATAGTGAGTATGATCAGGAAATACCACAATCACAAACTGCAGACAAAGCCATGGCATGGTGAGGAAGAGCAACACAACAATCACAAGACACCAGGAAGACAAGCAAAGCAAACAGCTCTCTCTTCCCCATCTAAGCTGATTACATGACAATTTAGGAGATACCAGACATTCCCTCTGTAGCATTATAAGTAATTAAAAGTAAAAATACATTGTAAGGAAAAAAGAAGAATTATCTCTGAAATATATGTTTATTTTTCAAAGCAAGTTTAACAATCCGCCATACTGCAACCATATCACAGAAGAAAGTGGGACTTCCAAAGAAATTCAATGGGACTTCCAAATTTCAAAGGTAGGAAGTCTGGACTTCCTGGATTTGAAAGTTAATGGAAGCCCTGGTTGAAATATGTTCAATACTTTGCATACTGTTTGTCTTATGCATAGGCTATTCATTTATGAAATTAAAAGGATATGTCACCATGCTTTTTTTTCATAATCTCATATGAAAGTTTGTAGCATTTGACCAATTTTCTAAACAGATGAAAGAATAACATATAACACTAGTCCTAGATAACAAGCTTAAAGTGTTGTAATTTTCAGCCAGCTTCTTTCTTTTAACTTAAGTTATTCAGGGTTCGCACAGGCTTGAAAAATACTGGAATATACAGGACTGTCTTGAAAAGTCCTTGAAAATAAAATTTGCCTTGAAAAGTACTTGAAAAACACTCAAAGGCCTTGAAAAGTCCTTTAATTTTACCATTTACATGAGGATTCATCAGTGTTTTGGAGACTTAAATCAGTATAATATGCTGCACCAAATAAAGGCACCACAATTTTATACTAATTATCTTAAACTTATATCTTTAGTAATGGACTCTAGCATTTCAGAAGTAGAATTTTAACTTGTAAATCAGTATTTTTCTTAAGTTTTCAGTCCTTGAAAACTGTAGGAAAGTCTTTGAGAAGTCCTTGAATTTTACACAATCTTGCCTGTATGAACCCTGGTTACTGCCAATGACCTCAAACCTTCTAGAAAATGTGCAAGTTTATTTGTTATCCCTAGCTTTTGAATTACATAATAATGCATGATATATTTTGGCAGTTTGTCGAAAAATTGGAATTTGTTTTTAGAATAAATCTGATCTTGAAAATCTTAAGAATTTATTTTTATTTCATGGACTATTATAATACCCAGAAAAAAGAATAAAAATGTGGCATCACAGAACTAATTCTGTTTCAGGAGGGCTAAATTTAACCCCACCTCCATAGGTTTCATGCATAATTCAATATGAAAAGTTCAGGAATGTCCATTTCGGTCATTTTGATGATGCCATTTTACTAGTATACGAAGCAATTTAGCATAATGTAAAAAAGGATTGAAAAAGCACACTGAAAATAGGTGTGCACCACAGAATCGATCCAGACCCTCTGATTTCATAGCCAGACACGCTAACCACTAGACCATGAGGTCAGGTCATGCAAGGCTCTAAATAACCGTGTGAATAGAAAATACTCGGCCACTTAAAAGTTTTGTTTTTGTAACCACTAACCAGGGTAATTTGTGTACATCATTTGATTTCGTCTGAGCTACATTTATCTATCTTTGGTACTAAAACGATCAGTTCTGATAAAAGGTCAATAGATATTTTAGACACACTTTCATTATTTTGTCTAGAAAATTTCGGAACACTAATATGACATACAAGTATCTGAAAGCTGTGTTGATCCGAATCCATAAATGGTCGAAAGACAGGACCCAGACAACTTTATTTGTTTCCTCACGCGGGAATGGTGCCATAGGCTTTAGCCGCATATATGAAAACATAATTTTATAAAGGAATTATATGAAAATTTCCATTTTTTGTCTCTTTCCTTTGTTAATGAGTCTGTTAATTTATAGTATTATTCACTTATATGTAAAACAATTTAGATTCCTATGAAACCCAAACATAGTTTTATAAATAAACTGTACTGTGGCAATTTCTATTCATATTATTTATATTGTAGGAAACTTTAAAAACACTTTCCTAACATTTATGAACATGATCAAAAGATTGCTAGTTTGAGACTCACCACTGTCCCGAGTCACTTTGCTGTGTCCTGAAGCAAGACACTAAAATTATCTGCTGGTACTGGTTCGCTTAGTACTGGTTCAACCCAGGAAGACAGGAAATTGTCCTGACATGAATGAAAAATTGTTGACTGGAATGTGAAGCATCATAACAAACCAGCCTTAAATAATCATTTTTATTTGATTGATACTATACCAGGGTTCAAACTGGTCCCTGACAGTAGGGAGAAGTGACTTCTCCCTCTAGGAAAACTAGGGAAAAGTGACAGTCAGATAGGGAGAAGTTATAGAGCTCTCAAAATTACCGCATTTTCTGTCAGTTTAGAAGTGAATTAGCCATATTCACACACTATTGCCATTAAATGGAAGGAGAAATTTGATGCAGTGGTAGTAGATTGTCACTACAGCTTGTATTTGTGTGTTGACAAAAAGAAAATGAGACTCCCTAAAAAAAATATATATTTTGTTTATGGAGACTCCCACTTCACCCTGGGTCCCATATTGGGCGAAATTTCGGCCCCTAGGGTGACTATTCGCCGTAGTTGCCCCCCTAGCTTATTCCCTGCTATACTGACTATACTGAGTTATACTCTTGAGTTTACTCAAAGTGAAATTAAGTTTAAACTCCCATTGACTCGGAGTTCAACTGTTGGGTAATGCCCAAAGTACATGTGTATTAAGTGGTTTAATTTCAATTTTCAATTTTCCAGAAATTCAACAGAAATGAATGTTAATGACGGAATAGCGGAAAATCCATCTGTCAACTCAGGTAAGTTTTTAGGGCCAAATAAATAATTTAGTGTGTTTCGGGTGATGGGTCGGAAAATATTAGATAGGCTATGCACACACATATTTTTTTCTAGAAAAAACATATTATTTTATAATTTTGAAAGGCATTTTAGTAAATCATTTACAATTTTGGCATTTGGGTCCTGGGACTTGCTGTTTCCCATAGCAATGAGTCCCAATTGCAAACTTATGAGTCCAGATCACTATTTTTCATGATAAGTCTGCAATACCATTGCATCCTGGGACTCACTTCATCCCAGAGAAAAAAATTATGCAATATTTTATAATTTCCCTGCATAGGACAATCACTTTAAACAGTGTCACTCTCAAAAATACACAGACAGAACCTCAAAAAAATATTATTTTTTTCAACAAAACAAATAATATTTATAGTCGGCAGATAAAATAAAAAAAATAATTTTATAAATTATTATTTTTTTTCTACTCTCTGGAAAATTACAGTAGGAGGGTTCCTTAATCAACTAATAACCTCACAATTAGCAAAAGGGGGGTAACTCTGTTGATATGTCACTGTGGTTGATATTTCTTCAGCTTGTAAAGAAGATACAACAGATGCTAACAGAGCCAGTGGTGAAGCTATAAATGGTGAAAATACAGGAAATCCAGATCAAGCCAAAGGTGATACAGGACAGCCAAAAGGTAAGTCCAGAATTTTTTATTAGTTGATTTACAAACCCTCCTACTGTAATTTTCAGGAAAGTAGAAATAAACAAATTCAATTTCTAAAAATTTTATTTTATTTTATCTGCCGACGCTAAATTTTATTTGTTTCGTTGAAAAAAAACCAATATATTTTTGAGGTTCTGTCTGTGTATTTTTGAGAGTGACACTGTTTAAAATGATTGTCCTATCCAGGTTTTTAGGAAAATGATGAAATATTTAATGATTTAATACAGAATATTGGTTTACCTTATTAGTTTTACTGTTTGTTCTGGAGATATTAAAAAAAAATAACTCTGAAAATTGAAAATGACCAGTGAACTGGTCATTTTCAGAGCTTTTTTTTTTTTGCCCCCCCCCCACCCCCCTGACCCTAATTCTGAAAAAAAATTCCTGTAAATCAACTAATAAAACAATTCTGGCCTAAGAGGCATTGCTATCAACAAGGTAAATACGAGCCTCGACATGACAAAACCTTTCTTCGGGGTTTCTGACAAAGTGAGTCTCAAAGCAGTCTCCTCAACTACAGAGACTAGCTTGAAAATTGAAATTTCGCTTGTAGCAAGTTTATCCACGATTTTTTTCAATAAACAAATAACAAAGACACTGATCAGACTGTGCGGATGCGCAGGCTGGTCTGTGCTTTTGTTTTTTGCAAACTCCAAAGACAGGTTTTCTCGCGTCGAAGCCCATACGAAGGTTGAGATAAGCAGAAAATATTTGTACCTTAAATTTTGATTGTGTTTGGGGTGCTCAAAAGTACAGTCTTATTGAGATGATTCTTTTGATTACCCGTAAGTTATAAACTGTGAAAAGCTTGAAGTACAAATGAACTTCCTAATTTAAAGTTAAATATAAGAAAAATGACCAATTTTTTCCATTGAATATTGATTAGCTAACTTTTTTTACCCTTACTACTGAAAGCTTGAGTTGAAAAATCTGGCCTCATCATTCAACAGTGTGTTTATAATTAAAGAATAGACTGTATTTACTTGCAGAGTAAAAATCAGAGTAGATCCTTGCCAGCTGGCTTCTATGAACCAGCTTGTCTAGAATCACAGTATTTTCTAAACCAGCTGTATCCTGGTTTAGCATATTAACCCTTAAAACGCAAATCATGACTGCAGCAGACGACAAATTAGACAATTTTTCCCTAATAAGGCTTTTGAATATGCATAGATGGTGCCTTCTGAATCTTACTGTGCAGGGTTTTTCACTGAATCTTAATGTACGGGGGGTATCTAATAAGCATTGCTTATTGACTTTTTTCATTTTATTTGGCCTTATTAACAAAATTAACAGGTCTCCATATCTCAACTCTATAAGCTTACCATCTTCTTTTAAATGAAGTGTTTGCTATAACATGAGATTTTGATATATATTCATGTTCGGGCCTCTAGGCTAGAGTGTGCAAATAAAAGTTAATTTTCCTGTTTCTTAACCGAAACATATGTTCTGGGTACTCAAAAGAGCCGTCTCAATGAGACGGTTCTTTTGAACACCAAAAACATATGTTAGAATTTATAGAATGGAAAATATTAACTTTTTAATGTTTAAATCTTTTCTTAATCTAGACCTATGGTATTATAGGGAGTGCAGTGGCTCAGTGGTAGAGTGCTTGACTCGAGACCGAGGGGCCGCGGGTTCGAGCCTCACGGGCATCACTGCATTATGTCCTTGAGCAAGACACATTTATCCTAGCATAGTACTGGATCAACCCAGGAAGACCCGTCCCTATATAACTGAAAGATTGTTGATGGGACGTAAAGAATCAAATCAAACAAACAAAACCTATGATTTTATATAATACCTTTATCATATGACGTCGCCTCTGGGAGTGAAATAAAGCCACGCATTAAAATCGATAAACCACTAGTGGTTTATAGATTTTCAGGAAACGTTATGAAACTACACTTTTAAAGTCTTGCATATGGCAAAATCCTGACGTTTTTACGCCAAAAATATGAATTCAAAATAATTTTAATGTCATATGATAAATAGAATCTAACATTCGTGCTCCTGTATTATTGAATTTATTAAACTCGTTGCGAAAAAGAGATAAAATGCTCGGCAAGCCTCGCATTTGATCTCTTTTTGTCAACTCGTTTAATAAATTCAATAAAACATGTATTGAGCACTCATGTAAGATCCTCTGTTAAACTAATATATTGCAGGTGGAGCTAGTTTAGAAGATTTACTTCGAACATTAAATGGTCAAATAAACTCAACAGATTGGTTGAAGGAAAATACTGCTGAAAAATGGGTCAGTGAGAACCCAAAGCTAGCTGAAGAGTTCATGGAGGCTGCTAAGAAGTCCTGATACAGAGCCCAGAGTTGTATTACATTCATTGGCCGATCCAGAAAGTTTTGTCAGAGGGGGTCCAACTTTGACAGGGGGAGGGGTTTGCTGTATTTGTTTTTGTTTTTTTTTTTTAGTTTGATGAGGGGAGGAAGGATCCAAATACCACTTTTAGTGAGCTATCAACGGCCCGCCAGTGAAACGCCATTTAAATGGCGTTTCATTGGCGGGCCGATGATGGCCCAACATTGAATGCTGGCTTGGTAGCTTTGTGATTTTAAGGGGATCCGGACCAGTATTGCTAAGGAACCCTATATTTTTGTAATTTTCCAGGTGGGTCCGGACCCCCTGTCCCTCCTCCCCCACACTCTCTGGATCCGCACATGCCAGAGTTGTTTATCATTGATAACTGGGCTGTGATGTGAGAAAACCTGTCTTCGGGATTTCGGACCAATATTGCAGGTGGAGCAAGTTTAGAAGATTTACTTCGAACATTAAATGGTCAAATAAACTCAACGGATTGGTTGAAGGAAAATACTGCTGAAAAATGGGTCAGTGAGAACCCAAAGCTAGCTGAAGAGTTCATGGAGGCTGCTAAGAAGTCCTGATACTGAGCTCAGAGTTGTTAACCATTGATAACTGGGCTGTGATGTGAGAAAACCTGTCTTCGATGATCATGCATAACTTAGGTGCCATTGGTGGCCTTTAGATATTGTACTAGAGATTGGCTGTTGGGCAGATCTGGCCATCTTTGTGGGAAATTCAAAATTCCATATTAGTATAGCCATCTGGTGTTAATTTTGGCCCAGTTTGATGTCTGCATTGACTATTGACAAAACAATGAACACGATGATAAACCATGAACATTAACAACATGATAAATGTTGTTTTATATGATGATTAGGGTGCACAATGATGAACAAAAAGATAAACCATGGAAATGAACAACATGATAAACCAGGAACATGAACAAGACCATAAACCATGGACATGAACAAGTCCATAAACCATGGAAATGAACAACATGATAAATTGGGGATATTAACAAGACCATAAACCATGGACATGAACAAGTCCATAAACCATGGAAATGAACAACATGATAAATTATTGATATGAACAAGACCACAAACCATGGACATGAACAATATGATAAATGTTGCTATACATGTTGAATGAGAGGCACTATGATGAACAATAGGATATACTATTTAGAGCATTATAAACAGCGGATACTAAGGTCCAGATCTATAAGAGAACTTTTTATGCTTAAAATTTTGAATATTTTCTTGTTCATCAGTTAAAATATATCCTCAACTACAAAAGAAACCCATCAGTCACTTCTCAGGGCAACTATGGAAATCAGAATTAAGAAATGAAAATATATTTATACCATATTCCGTAGCAATCAGTTCTGCATCATTTCATTGAATAATGTAATAGTTTTACTTAAATCTGTTCATGCTATTCGCCAGTGTTTAGACAAGGGGTCATTTTCAAAAATGACAAGTTTTTCACTTGACAATGAATATCTCCTTCTCGTCTAAATCAGTTCACTTGAGTTAAATTTGTCCAAAAACAGACATAACCCTCTCCTGCACCAATAACTGCCTCAGAACGAGGTCGAATCAAAAGCATGTAACATCGCACAATGTTCTTGGGAATCCGTACCCATTCTTAATGGAGAGCAACCTGGAGCTGTTGAAGATTCCGAGGTTGCACTGAATGATCCAGGATGCGTCGCCAGAGCTCATCCCACAGCTGCTCTATCGGATTGAGATCCGGGCTTACTAAACTAACCTGATTGGTTTTGCTTCTGCACACACTCGATGGCTTTGCCAGAGAGGGACATACCAGTTATTGGACAAAGTGAACTGATTAAGACAAGAACTCGAGTGAAAACCAATTGTCTGAAACTCATCATTTTTAGAAATGACCCCTTGTCTATACACTGGCGTACAGCATGAACGAGTTTGAGTAAAACTGTTACATCATTCAATAATTTGATGCATTATTGATTGTTAAAGAATATGGTATAAATATATTTTGATTTCTTAATTAGTTTACCCTAATTGCCCTAAAAGTGACGGATGGGTTTCTTTTGTAGTTGAGTATATGTTTTGGATGCTCAAAAGAACCGCATCAATGAGACGTTGTTTTTTTAGTCCCCACGGTATATCTTTTGTTTGAGTAATAAGAAAAATGATTTTCCATTTACACACTCTTATATTAAAATTCTGATACTCATAGCAAATCCTTACCTTCAACATTGTTAGCATTTTACTCATGTTTGCATGGACTAAGATCCATCATAAATTCGGGATTTAGAGGCTGACATTACATAAAAGTCAGCCCCAAAATCCTGAATTAGGAAAAATTCTGAATTAGGAAAATATGAATTTTTCTCATGTTTACAAGTACTAAGATGTTCATAGTTTAAATTCAGGATTTTCAGGCTGACTTTCCACGAAGTCAGCCACAAAATCCTGAATTAGGAAAAATCATGAACTGGTAAAATACATGTATGTATTAATTTAAAGCAGTTCACTCATGTTTACATGGATTGAGATTGTTAGTAAATTCAGGACTTTGCGACACACTTTCCACAGAAAGTCAGCCAAAAATTTCTGGATAAGGAAACGTCCTGAATTGTAAAAAATATATGAGCATTTTACTTATGTTTAAATGGACTGAGATAGTTCTACACCTGCTAGAAATTCCTGAATTTAGAAAAAACGTAAATTTGCAAAATACATCAGCTTGCTTGTTTGCAACAGAAGATAAAATTGTGTCATTTTGTTTTCAATTTTCATGGTGAATAAGGCGGTAAAATTAGGGGATAAATGTATTCAACATTTTCTTTTGGGGAGGTATATTGCCGGATATATGGTAGGTAATTTAGTTTTAGATCGACACATGAGCAGAGCTTTAAAAAGTAATCTCTGACCTTATATCAGAACATATATCATTTTGAATATAATTATCCCCATTGTAATGTAATTTTGCTCTTGTTTAATGTTAAAATCCTTGTTTCATATCGAATTGGAGCCCATCTGGAGTTGGAGTATTGCAAGCTGCATAAAGCCACATGTCATCCAGCCCAATGCAAGGTAATTAATGATGTCAAACTATTTCTGACAGTATATCACAGATGACTGTCTGGTATTTCTAAAGCTATCCAATCATATGTCTTCTTACAGCAACAAATGCATTAGAATAAGTCTTGATGTTTCGAGTGAATCATCAGTATTTGATTTATATGAAGTATTAACTAAAGAATAAATTGGCATCAAATTTTAGTGTTGAATTGTTGTTCAATGCGCTAAATAGTAACTTAAGAGGATACTATCAAGGTTTATGGATTACATCAGGGTCATACATATAAGACATTCAAATTTTTGGAATAAATATGTCATTTATTTCATCGAGTGAAGCGAAAAATGGATATTTCATGAGAGGCGAAGCCACAAGTGAAAGATACATTTTCTCGCTTAAGGAGATGAAATAAATTGCATATTCATGACAAAAATTTGAATTTTCTTTTTATTATTTACAATTTTAAGCGTGACAGATTTTTGCACTTTATGACGTCATACACGTTCGCACAATACGTCATATTAATGATTGCTGACGTTGCATAATGTGCAATGTGGGCCAAAACTGAAACCATAGGAGCAGAAGTAGAAAAAGCGAAAATTTCAGCAAGTCCGTACAATTTAATTACCAAAATTTTCCTTGCTATCTAACTAAGAAAATGAATGCCCACACTTTGTGTTTTGTCCACTAATAAGAAAGTTACAGGCGTTTGAATTTCTGAAGTGGGCTCAAGGAAGTCAATGGAGAAAGCAGAGGACATCCTATTTCAACCGTGAAATACAACTTTTATTTCCACAGCAGTGAAATACAACATTTTATATTTTCACGTTTTTTTTTAAAATATGCATTATATTTAGTCAATATTTTTTCTGTATTTCATTACTTTATATTATATATAATAAACATGATTATTATATAATTTATAAATAAACATCTTCTGATTGGCCCAGATGCATATCCACTCGAGTCAATAAACTACATATTGCATGGTTTGCCGGAGGTGACGCTGCAAAGCACACGACACGAGGTAATATTGACTGGCTTACTGGAAGTGATGTCAGAACGTCAAGTAATTTTGCGTGATCCATCTGTAACGTCAATGTTTTAATGGTCTAAAAGGGCAGGAAATGCAAAAAGGGCAGGAAATGCATAACATACATTTATTATATAATAAAACAATTGTTAACTTATGTTTCAATAGACATGGAGTGTAATTGAATAGTAAACTTAATCATATTGACCTCCGCTCCGCATCGGTCAATATGACGTTTACTGTTCAATAACACTCCATGTCTACCTCAACATCAGTCAATAATTGTATAATATTATAATAGTAACTGGATCTGGTGTATCATAGTGAATGAGGTCATACAATTCGATGCTATGACCTCATCCACGAGACGTGATACTGTACGTAAGATCAAGTTACTATCATTGTAGGTTAGACCCATGCACAGATCTATAAAGCTTTGTCAGCAGCGGTCACACTCTGATTTTTTTTTTTCATTTTTAGGGGAGCAAGGCTCCAAAAACCAAAAACAGGCAATTATCAGCCTGCCAGGGAAACGCCATTGAAATGATGTTTCGCTGGCGGGCCGATAAAGGCCCACATTAAATGCTGGCTTGGTAACTGTGATATTCAGCGGATCCGGACAATTATTACTAGGAACCTCTATAAATTTGTGATTTTTCGGGGGGGGGGAGGGGGGGGGGGGACTGTCCCCCCCCCTCTGGATTGGCGTGTGAGACCAAGTTCCTATCATAAAGATATGTTCATTATATACTTTTTTCTAACATTGATCTGATTTTTACACCCGCTTTTTGTTAGAAAAATAGGGTATATTATTTTTGTACCAAAGTCGGTCTGCCCTCCATCTGACTGTACGTAATGTCATGATGTCGCAATGACATTGATATGCCGTTACATGTATTTTAAGGTTGTGTGTCTGCTTGGAAGCTTTTTTTCAGCATCTATGTTCTCGACTAAGTGTAACGAAATTCTCAGATTTAGATAAAGAACCCAGACTAAGATTTAGATGGATCCGTTTCAATATGCACCAAGGTTTCATGCGCATTCCTCTTTAATTAGACTTAGGTTGAGGAATAGGGATACATACTGCTAAAATGTCTGAATGGGGAGGTGGGTGTTTACTAAACCACTATTCAAATCAGTGTTTGCATGAATAGAGTCTTATTGGTATTTGCATATATCCTGTGTTTTATTTGCTTCCAATGGATCACTATGCAGAACGCAGTAGTAGAACATACAAAAAGTTAACTAAAACAAAAAAATACTCAGAGTTTGAAATGCATGAAAAAAATGAAAAAAGGATGGTTTCAGCAAATGCAAAATTTAAACACTAAAAAGGTTCTCTAGTAACTATAATACGCTATGTGACGATTCTAAGCTTTTTTAAAAGCTAACATTGTGTCCATAGTTAAGCCATGTACGCAGAGAGTTTGAATAATAAATTATTTGTATGATGTACAGGTCCATTAAAAGTTATTTCACTACGCTATACTTCAAAAGGTTTTTTTCACATTTTATTATACAGGTTTGATCTATGTTTTACAATAGGTATTATTAATTGTTTATTCCATTTTGTTTCCATAAACAATATCAACGTATAATCAGGCATCAGTTGTATATAAATATCAAATATATTCCAATGAAATACAACAACATACTTTAAATACATTCCAATGCAAACACAACAACATTGTATGCCTATAAGAAAGTCAGTATTTCTTTGTATCTCCCTTTGCTTTAATACGATCTTCTCCTTGGCATTGAAATGTTAAGTTCTGCCAGGACGTTCGGTGCTACACTATACCACGCTTAACATACTGGCTTCCACATCTCTTCTTTTTTACATGTTAGTTGGTTACCAATCTCTTCATTATATACCCAACTGTTCTCTATGGTATTCATGTCTCGCCAATTCCCTAGAAAGGGTATTCCTTCACATTCTTGGAATGTTCTAGTACTATTAGAGTTATGGCATGGGGGATATCATGTATAATAATATATCTTTCTGTGAGAACACAACCCATTCACATGATATTTCAATATCATGGATCATATCACTTCTATTTTGCACTATCTATGTTACCATTCACTTTTATCTGAAGAGAGATGCATCTGCTGCTAATGACTTCACAGACTTGCATACTTACTGGCGATTTTACAGTAACCTGAATACACTTAGCATGGTATTCCTCATTCTGTTTGCGCCAAGCACGACAATGGCATCGATTGTTATGACTGTGAAATACAGACTAATGTGAATATGTTGTGTCCCCACAGAAGGGATATATCTTTATGCATGATCTTGTGCCATCCCATAAGTCTAAAATAACTATTACATTCCTTGAATGTAACGAAATACCCGTTCTGAAATAGCCAGGGAATTTGCCATAAATTAATTCCATAGAGAACATTTGGAACATAATGAAGAAAGAGATTGGTAACCAACTGCCATGTTTAAAAAAAGAGATGTAGAGGGGAGTATGTGAAGCATGGTATAGTGTAAGACCGAACGACCTGGAAAAACTTAACAATTCAATACTAAGTAGAAATGAAGATCTTAATAAAGCAAAGGGAGGTGCACCAAATACTGTAGTTTTTACACACGTATATTGCTGTGTTTTCATTGAAATGTATTTAAGTATGCTGTTGTGTTTTTATGGAAAATATTTAATAGTCATATACAAATGTTGTCTGATATACGTTGTTATGATTTATAGAAATATAATGGCATGAGAATTAAATTACATGTACATGTATGGTAAAACATAGGCCATTAATGTATAAAAATGTGAAAAAAACTTTTGAAATATTGCGTAGTGAAATAACTTTTTGATGGACCTGTATAAATACTTGATGTGCCTGCACACTTGCCAGGCCGATCCATGCATCTGCTTCCCCACCTGTTTTCACAGTACACATCGTTCTAGTATGGGGTGTTCGGCTTTATATGTCAATGTTTTCTGGTATTGATTTACCAAGTTTAAAAAGTATTTAACTATGGACTAAAACAATTCTGACACAGTTCCATACTTTCGTGGAGATTGATAATGAAATAATTTCTACAGTCATTTTTGTGTGTTGATGCTTTACCTCCCAATCAACAATTTAAAGCTGCATAGTCTGTAACTTTTGATATTCTAATTTTGGAAATAAAGTTTTTATTTTTCAAGAATACAGTAAAAAACTCAAATTCAGGTAAACATTTTACCATTTTCATAAAATTTAACAAATTATATCTATCAAAACAACAGCAATTATGTTAAAAATCAACTGCCTAGAATTATTGGAGGGACGTAAATAATTCCTAACAAGAGAAAAATCACCTGTTTTATTAGATAATTCACTGTTCCATGCAGCTGTCAGCTGTACTGAACATATTAATTGTGAAAACATAACTTAATTCTATTATTACAAATGATTTAAAAATATTTTTTTTAGAAAAATGTTAATAGTTACAGATCTAGTCTCTTTAAGTCATGTTTGGACGAATTCCTGTCTTCAGCTGATAAAGCATTTTGACCAATGCCACAACAGTATGACTGGTGAGTCAGAAATTAGCAACCCTTCGAACCTCATTTTAACACTCTACCAACTGAGCCATTGCACTTCTTACGTCCATTTGTAAATATGACGTTGTTGGTGCAAGGGCTCCCATTTGTAGCTTGGATGAAACCAAAGTGCAACATATTTGGCCCCTTAGAAAGCCCTCGCCAAAGGCTTGGGCGTAATGCTGCTCTATTTTAGCTAGCCAGTGGTGAGTTATATGTTTTTGACTGAGGCTTACTTTACATATACAATATATGCGAGCTGTGAATAATCTAGCACATGTATGACCGTTCACATATGCATGCTTGTCTTAGCGTTCACTTATTGCCTATATGGAAAGAACCAAACTTGTGTATCATGCATTTATCCATTGACTTAGTGATAGAGTGTTCGACTTCAGACCATGAAGTCCCTGGTTTGAGCCCTAATGTTTATTTGCTTGTTTGTTTATGTTTATCAAAAGAGTGATATAACGACATGCATTAAATTTGATAAACCTCTTGTGGTTTACAAACTCTGGTAATGCTATGTAATGACGTCTGAATTGGTTTCGCCTATATTTATATGGCAACATCAAACCGTTGTTCCGCACAATTTTTAAACGCGGTTTTAAAGTAGTTTTTGGATAAATAGAACCTTACAGTCGTGCTCCTGTATTATTTAGATTATAAAGCTTGTTTTCTCGGCAAGCCTGACACTTCATCTCTTTTTTACAGCTCATTTAATAACTTCAATTTTGGGATCAAACATGATTTCTATGCAGTACAATCTGCTGGAACATGAGGGTGGTGTTGAATCCCAAGTCCGAAAGGCGAGAGTTTTCACGACCCCTGATGAGTCTAGCAGAGTATCATAAAAACATTATTGAATAAAGTCATTTTGTCGCTTGAAAACTTTGGAACAATGTTTTCGAAAAGTTCAATAATGGCTTAGAGAAGGCAATAAAAACATCTGTTCCAGAGCAAAGACTTACTTCCTCTGCTGATGATACTTCTATGTGCGTTACTGGTGATTTCGTCAATCTTGTAACTAACTACATACATTCAGTATGGAAAAAGGGGGGCAACAACCAAAAAGCTGTGCATCAACAGCATGTGAATCGCTTGATTAAACACAGCATCCATGCCTGTCAACAACATGAGATAAGGCCTTTTATGCAATTATAAAACATGAGCGCTCATCATGTAAGGTTCTTTAATTAACGTCCCGCTAACAGGTTAGGTCATGGGAAAACTTGATAACAGCCTAAAGCCTTAATATACAAACTAGTTACGCCTAGGGCATAGAGATTTGAACTAAACGCAGTTGCCGTTTTGAGTTCCAGCGCAAGGTATTTTATTCTTTCTGTTCAGTACTGGTAAGAAGACATCCCGATATGGCTGACTTTGGCTTTCTAGGACGTAAACAACTCAAACTAGCATTGCTATTTTGTAAATACACTCTATAGCATGATTGTCTACGCCCATGGACCTAGAATAAACAATTGTAACAGGTATGACAACCCATGCCTGTTTTTTTTATTTTAGAGGTAAAAAAGGAAAATTGCGCAAAAATGAAAAACCAGCATGGTGACATATGCTTTTTTAAATAATTATAAGTTTCTATTGTTACGTGCCAAGTGTAACTAGAAAAGAATTCATGAAACCAAAATTTTTTATATTTGGAAAGTCAGCAAAAAGCACTTTTAAAATTTAACAAAAGTTATTAAAAACAAAATTATCATTTACGATAAGCAATGGAAAATAGTTATACAATCAAAGAAAGTCTAATTTACAGTACCTTATATGTCAAAACTGTCGTTCAGATTATCTATCAACACAAGTTCTGCAGCAGTTTCTGATCCCCAGATTGTGACTTTAATCCCAAATAAACACTAAGTCTGAATCTAAAACTGAATATTTCATAGTAATCCAGAATGAATAAATTAAACACAAAGTATTCCAGGTGAGAATTCCAGCACGAAAGGTTTAGACTTTTAAATGGTGAAATTATTTCAAAGATGCTCTTATGAAAATTTACTCTTATATATACTCTTAAAGAAAGCTTCGGAACAATCAGGAAAGACCTATGATATCATATGCTATATTTATTCTGAAATTTCTTCAAAATTCTCAATGATTCTTCTTACTTCCAGAACTTGCTCAAGGCTTCTATTGACATGGAAAAGAAAATTCTAGGGAATTCTGGACTTTTCCAGAAACTTCTGTGACAAAACATTTTTAATTCTAGATGATTAGTCATCCTTCTAGATAAATCTTATAAACAAGTAAACACATTGTTTACAACAACTTGTTTACCATCAATATCTCCAATATCTGGGTCAACAGAAACAACATATTAAACAGATAAACACCATACGTGTTACACTATACAAAATTCCCTTCAAAGTAATAAGTTTTTTTTGTTTCTGTAGTAACATTATGTGACATTTTTATTCTAGATTTAAACGATTTTTTGCCTTAGTGTTTTTCGACTAAATACATTTTAGCTTAAAAAATAAGCTACATGCCTATTTTTGCGGGTAATACTTCCCACATTAAAATCTTTTTAATTCTTTGCATACAGTTTGGTTTATGTATGGACTGTCAATTTATGAAATAAAAAGGATATGTCACGATGCTCAATTTTTCATAATCTCGCATGGAAGTTTTCAGCATTTTACGAATTTTCTGGAAAAAAAACAAGTCCTTAATATTAAGCTAAAGTATTTGTACTCAACATCCAACTTCTTTATTATAATTCTAATTATTGCTCATGACCTCAAGCTTTCTAGAAAATGTGAAATTTATTTGTTTCCCTAATCCGTGTCAAGATACTGCATGATATATCCTGGGTAAATCCCCCAAAAAAGGATTTTGATTTTTAGAGTAAATTTTGTCTGCATTCAGATCATTGGATTGAACTTCGACATTTCACGTAACATCAACTTCAAAACGGGGCTTTAAACCAGAAAGCAGGTAATTCTGTGCATGCAGTATGATCATGAAATAACACAATCTCACAATGCAGACAAACCCATTGCAACGTGAGGAAGGGTTAGACATGAGGAGGACAACTAAATAAAGCAGCCAGCTCTCCCTTCCTCATCAACATGATTGCAAAACTAGAGAGGGCACAGAGTAATACATAACTAAACAAACGGAGAATAAACAAACCAATGGGCAATGAATCGACAACAACAGAATGTTGGTAAGAGTTGTGCTCACAAAATACACATGCATTGCAGAGGCTTGTTTAGTGTGTGTGTGGGGGGGGGGGGATAACAATATCCCTTGAAGTAAACAGGCAAGTATCCCTTATGAATTGGCATAATCCCATTATGGCATATCCGTGGAAGTAAAATGGATAGTTTATCACATATCTCAGGCAGAAAAATGGCAAGTTTTCTGTATCCCTGCAACCCCTTTATATGCCCTATTTCATCTATACTGAGGGACTTTAGAAACGCACCATTATGCATTCGCTGTTTTTTCCACAATTCTGATTCAAAGATGCTTCCTTTAACACTTTCTATCCCCTTACACAATGGACTATTATTTGCCATAATTTCGATTTGCTCATGCTATTCATTCTGACGTAACACGGACGTTAGTGTTTTTCAATAATTGTCGTCTGACAAAATGTGAGTTTAATTCAATTCGAAATTAAACACTTTGAAATGGTAGCCAGATGCCTTAACCAATGGAAAAACATGTACGGTTTCGGAAATAATCGTTTGATTACACTCCCAGGCGCAACGTTTATTTGCTTACGTCAGTATATGGTCATCCTTATTTTTCAAACTGCAATAACAGGCGGATGACGTTCGCACATGCCAGGATACTTTTGTCTTTTATGCAACGAATTGATGAGTATCTGGTTGCACTTAAAGTTTTTCCTTTTCCTCAAGATATAAACGGCCAATTACGTCAAAAGGGTAAATGATGCCATGTAGACGAAATGAACTTTACCAAAGGCCTTTAACTTCATGATTTGATATTTTCTACCCCCTTTGCTTTCGATAACAAACATCGGTTTGAAAACTTTTTTGCGCTCATTATGGAAGATATTGGTGCACTGTGACTTTTTGAATTAGGGTTGCATCAGAATAATCGCGACGTCACGGCAACCATAAACCACAGCGTTTCGATTTTCATAATGAATGCAAGCTAAATGATGGGACTTGTCAATTTTATTTATCATATAATTAAAATATATTTTTTTACAATAAATTAGCATTTTAGCAGGTGGTGCGTTTCTAAAGTCCTTCAGTATATGAAACAACGGACGGACAGAAAGGCGGACAGAAAAACCCATTCTACCAGTCGCCATCTACATATTTGGAGAAACAAAAAGGACCTTTTCCAGCAAGTGCTAACCACAACGGCCTCTTTGCATGCTAGTGTCATATACTGATAAACTTTGGAAACAGCTTGAACCCAGATCAGAACTTACCAAATACCGGTCTTGATCTGGATCCAAACTCTTTGATATGCTAAAAGTATTGCTGAAAAATAGCTTACTCTCTTTTATTATGGATCTATGTCTTATTCTTGAATTTTAAATGTCTTACGTGTACCCTTAAAATGAAAAAATAAAATAAAACGGGGTATCTGATTAAAATTAAAAAAAACAGTGCAAGTGAAAACGCACATGTACAACACAGAATGGTATAAAGTAAGAAAGAGGGCAAAGATCCGGAATCGATACAATCAAGTACCACACTTTGACCTGACGGGAAAGTGGCAAACACAAAATTAGACATCACAAACCGAGAGCCAAGAGGTCAGCCCTTTCCCAGCAGGTGGCCACATGGAATCGCTTTACAGACGCGCGCGTAAGCATAACAAACACAAGCCAGAAGTAACACAAATGATTCACAAAAGAAGTACCAAATTGGAAAGGTCAGTAAAATATTTTACTGGAGGGCTTAAACCAGTTTCACGGCGCAAACCTCGCCCTAAATTCAAATGCGGACCAGGCCACATCAAATCGGTTTCGCACAAAATATTTTGCCATTATACTTATAACCGTATCACATCAAAACTGACGTCGACTGATAAGCTCTTCTTATCTGCTGACCTCTTCTCCATATGACCTCAGCAGTTGGCGGGAAGTTAAACACAAATGAGATATCCAACAATGTGGTATGTGCAACCTCGAAATAAAATGCATATTGCTTCGAGGTGCAACCAGCAAAGGCTCAGACCAGCCTGCGCATACGCGCAGTCTGATCAGAGCCTTTGCTAGTCGCTTGAATATTCTATGACTGTTTAGCTACTAAACGAATATCATTTGGAGTTCCTAAGCGAAAAGGAGGCTGCACAGGCTCGTCTGAGTCTACACTTGTCAAAACGCGACATTGTTGGAAATCACATGTCGCGGCTCAAATGGTCAGATTTTTCTGTGTTCTTTATCTTCTTGTTTTAAGGTTGATCTGTCAAATATTCCCTTCCAGGCAACATGTAGCAACTCGGTCAACTGCATACCTATGTCAGCTTTTAAGATTGGCATTATACCACCAACTGTTCCCTGTCAAGTAGTCAGTAAACCATCGCCAAAGCTGAACAAATCATCAAAAATGAACAAAAATACAACTGGTAAAATATGTTTGTTTTAGTCAGCAAACTGAATGAAATAAGTCAAAGCGTACACCGTTTAAGTGCATGGCAAACTTATTCTGTTTCAAATTTCAATAGTGTAGCTAGTCCCTGTAGCGGAGTCGGCTAGATTTAGCTTTACATGTTCGGAAGCCTGAGGACAATTCTGCACGTCGAGGCCCATTATTATAATGTACATGCACAGTATGTGGTGAACATTGTACATATCTCATGACTACTACGCACATCAGGGCGAGAGGCAGTATACAGAGATAGATACATGAGATATGAGGCATCATTATTGCTAGACCCGCAGGTGTGCGCCATACTCATAGCGGTTTGTAAAGTGCTCATTTAGATCTCTTGAATCACATAATATATATTTTGACTAATTTTTGCATAGGTTTACCTTTCAGTTGATCTGTATCTATAAACACACATACAATGTCATGTTTTGGCATAAAAAACCTTATGCCATAATTTAACTATGTGTATATTGTATCTTTCTATAAAACATAGTCACATACATGTCAGTTGCATCGTGAGAGGGTCTGGGTCCGTCCACGTTGGAAAAAAACATATGGAGGAAGATTATATGTCCATCTTTCAAAAACATGGGGCTCCCAGGGTTATGTCCCCCTCTTCAAAAATGAGGCTTTTGCCATTGTCTGCGCTGGCACAATACTCAAAGTATTTGAAAATGCTTCCAGTCAAAGACAATGAGGCTAAAGGAAGGGTGTCCAGGGGGATTTTGTCCTGCATTTACACAAGTCATTAAAGGCCAAATGCAATCTTTCTTTCTTTCTCTTAATACTGGCACGATCAAATTATGATCATTACGCCTGGGAGTGCAATTTTGGAATTTTGAAGAAAAAAAAATCTTTCGGCTGTGTTTTAACTAAATGAGGAGTGCCCTAAACTCCTCAGCAGTCTGAGAATTGACCGCCGAAGGAGAAAGACTATTCCACTGTGGTATAGTCCGGGGGGAAAAAGAGTTCTTCAGGGCATCACTGTATGTCTGGTATCTACAATATTGGGCACTGTGTGATGACCTGGTAGATTTCAAACTGCGAGCAGGGGTCAGGTACTTGTGTTTTTCTATAGACACAGCACCAGAATGTATCTTATGAAAGAGAAGCAGGGAGGACCGATCCCTACGGGCCTCAAGAGATGGCCACTCAAGCTCATCAAGCATCTCGCCGACACTACTTGTGTTACGCCATCTCCTGCAGGTCCAACGGGCTGCTGTCCTCTGAACTTTCTCTACCTGATTAATCTGAAGTTTTGAGTAAGGGCTCCAAATGGGTGCTTCATACTCTAGTTTAGGCCGAACCAAAGTTTTGTATGCAACTTCCTTAGTACTCCGAGGTGCAAAAGCCAAATTCCTGCGAAGGAAACCAAGTGTCTTAGTTGCTTTGGAAGAAATTTCTGAAATGTGTTGACCCCAATCCATATTATCAGAGATGGTTATGCCAAGGTATTTTGCTGACTGAACGTTTTCCAAAGTTTGGTTGTGAAGGGAGTAATCAAAGAGAATCTGTTTGTGATGCTGATGCCGAGTCACTCTCATAGAGTGACATTTGGCCACATTGAACTTCATTTGCCAATCGGCTTCCAATTGTCCTAAGCTAGTGAGGTCTTCCTGCAGTATAAAACAAACTTGAATCGAATGAATGTTTCTATACAGGACACAGTCGTCCGCGAACAGGCGAACAGAAGACCTGATGTTATCCGGCAGGTCGTTTATAAAAATAAGGAACAGGATCGGCCCTAAAACTGATCCTTGGGGTACACCGGATAACACTGGGACTGGATCTTAGGCTTGACCATCTAATACTACTTTTTGAGTGCGCCCAGAGAGCCATGAGTTGATCCACTTGTGGGTGGACCCTCTTATCCCATAATAGTCCAATTTGTGTAATAGCCTCCTGTGTGGTACCTTATCAAAGGCCTTTGCGAAATCCATTATGATCAAA
>OZ026530.1:28668189-28745689 GCA_964019695.1 Loripinus fragilis | reverse complement strand
TACCAATAACCATAACTCTTGCAAGGATAAACACAATTTACCTTATAACTTGAATAAATGTTACCATTTATACCTGAAACTTACTGGGGCTAATATACTTAGTACGCCAAACACAATTATAATGCATTAAACTATCTAGATATCCTAGCAAGAGTTACTGCCCTTGATTATTTTTACCATTGTTTTGTATGGAAAAATGCAGTAAAATAATAATAGCTCAATAATATAAATTTGAAAACTTATTTTCTAAATAGGATTATATCTATCCTGAACCAATACTATGCCAAACTGCATATCAAAATGTGTTTCTGCTACATATTTCTATTTTTGAAACACGAGTTGTTGTCCCTTAATGGCAAGACTCACGCATAGAAAATGAATCTATAATCGAATTTTCCCCTAACAACTTGCTTACTGAGGACCTGATTGCATTAAAATATACGAGACATTTGTTTTTACACATCTTTACAGCATCTTTTGTATTGCTTTAACGATATATAATACTGCATGGAATATGCATTATTGCCCTTGATTTAGTGTTTTAAGATTAAAAATCAATATAATAGGCCTTATAAATAAATGAATCAATGGTCCCAAAATATTGGTGAAATATTGAAATTTCCTTCATTCTATATAATTTGATGACGTTTACATTTGTCTTCCTGTATCACCCAACATAAATGTGTATCTACATTTTATTTTTTCATCAAATCAGAGTAAATGATCATTGACAAAATGGGTGAGGTACGAATATACTGACAATCTTAATGGCTTCACATTTCATCGGAAATGATGACTATTCTAAATCTAAACAGTATGTAGCTTTTAAGTTTTCTATATACAGATATTATGTATCATCCTCCTGCTTTGCTTAGATTTTCGTCAATGCTTTGGAAAATTCTAATGTCTTTTTATATCTTGTTAGTTTAAGGTACCCTAACACTTTATATAAACCAAATTAATTTGCTAAACATCCTTTTCAGGACGACCCTGCAAGACATACTGTAATCTACAGATTATATCATTAACCTCAAATGATAACCTTACTGACTCACATTTTTTCGTCAAAAGTCCGCTCTATAAATTAACAATGAGCTGTTTTAGTCTCTCTTACACAGAAATAAATGTACTTTCATTTCATACCACTTTCAATTACCTTATTGCAATTGAAGTTATAAATTATTCATATTTTTCCAAGAACATGTTTCTAAAATACACCAAATAAACAGGGCCTGCAAATGGTTGATATTTTTTCTATCAGATCTAGATTATAACACACCAAGATGTAGACAAAATATTGTATGTGTTGAATCTGAAGTCCTTGGTAGTGATGACAGTACAATCAAATTTATGTTGAACCTGTCCAGTTCTCAGAAAATTTAGCATATACAGTATGTATGATGTTTCTCTAATGGCAACGTGTATATAATGGAAACCTCACAGTACTTTGATGCTATTCGCGTTTGTATTCCAAAAAGGTGACAACAATAAAGCATAATAAAAGAGAACCACTGGGCGATACTACAAGGCTCTAGAACTAGTGGTTCCAGAGAAGACTTTTTATGTTTTAACTATACTGGCCAATGTGAAACATGTGATCCCCCTGGGTGGAGCCATTTTTGAATAATATTGGCAGCTCCAGGCCTTGTAGGTCAGACAAGAAGGGTTTTGTGTTTTATTTTAATAAACCTATATAGTCTTCGTGGCTTGTTTTTGTCTGAACAGACTCAGTGGAGGTCTACTTTGTGATGCTGCATACTAAATATAATGGTGTTGGGCCATGTGGTTTCAGACAATATTGTTTTTATGTTTGCTGTAAAAAACTATATAAAACCAAGGGCCATAATTTGAACAAACTTGGTAAGCTAGCACTAGGTGACGCTATAACTCTGTAAATATTGTTTTATGCTTTCCCTATTAAAGCCTATGTAAAACACGTGGCCCCCAGGATGGGTCCATTTTGGCAACATGGGCATAATTTTAACAAACCCGGTGGAGGGGTCTACTAAATGATACTAAATACCAATTATCAAGGCTGTATGCCAAGTTGTTCCAGACAAGAAGATTTGTTATGAGTACCCTATATAAACCTATGGAAAACATGTGAATCTGGAGCGGGCCACTTTTGGCCCTAGGACCATTATTTTAACAAAATTAGTAGAGGTCTACTAGATGATGCTACATGTTTAATATCAAGGCTCAAATGGTTTCAAACAATATTTTTTCATGTTTCTCATTTAAAAAAAAGCAAGTGAGTATGGCCAGGAAATACCACAATCACACTCTGCAGACCAACTCACGGCCTATGTAAAACATGTGAACCCAGAGGCGGGACAATTTGTGGCCCCATGGGTATAATTTGAACAAAAAAGAAAAATATCTACCAGATAATCCTGGCTATCAGCCTTGTGGTTTCAGACAAGAAGATTTTTAAAGTTTTCGAAAATCTATTTTTACCCATGTGATCTAGATATACTATTTCATCAATTATTTGAGAGGGCCATATAAGGATCATTCCTGTCAGCCAAATTTGATCAAATTCAAGCAATTATTTTAGGGTGAGATATCGTTTGAAGCAATTGTTGACAACACACGACGGACAACGGACATCCAACGATCACAATAGCTCACTTTGAGCTTATGACTCAGGTGAGCTAATAAAATATACTAAATAATGTGATTTTAAATATGCCTATTTGACCTTGACCCTTGACATTTAAATAGGTCATAACGCAAATTTTAACTCTGACATACAAAGAGTGTAGACTATTACTTATTTTGATGAAACAAAATTGACGAAGTATGGCAATTGAACTATTTTAATATAGATAAAGATTTTTTTATGGAAAGTTTGCATTTTCCTTTGCATTTAAACTATTTGCAAACAGACACACGGACTAACACAGCTTTTGGTACATGTATCATTGGTATTGATAATTTATTTTAAATGTTGTTTTCCAACCAATACCATACAAGTCATAACAATATTGTATTAACGTGTCGTTATGAATAAATGCAATGCTCTAGACCAACTGTACACAACATTATGCATAATCCTCTATAACGTATGTGTACGGTTCAAGGGCCGTAACTGTGTAAGTACTCAGCGTCGACGATGTCATCAACTGGATTCTGAAGTCGTACATACAGACAAATATTTTGGTATATATGACGCTTGATGTTAGCACAATCTTACCAGCAAAGTTCATAAGGAGAGGAATTCTGGCCAGTCGTATGTAATAGTATAAAGCGGTTATCATCTTGACGTGATTCAAACTGAGGCCGTTACGGAATAGCTCACGCCTCGCTTGATTAGGGGTATTTATTCCCCTTTGGTAGCAAAGAATATGTGGAATTTAAGTATGTTAGACTAATACTTATAAGTTAAGCTTCAAACAAGCACAAACTATACTTTTACTAATAAACAGATACATAAAATACACATTTTTTGTGATTTGGGGGGTATGCCTATTTGACCTTGACCTTTGACCTTGAGAAAGGTCACAACTTGATTTGAAGCTTGACCTTAAACGAGTGTATGCTGTTGCTTACCTTGATGAAAAAAAAAGATGAAACTTGCATTTTGAACGAAGTTATGGTTAAAAATTGTGTTTATGAAATATTAGCATTGCTCTTTCACATTGACACTATTTACAAAAAGACACACGGACAAACACACATTTAGGTATCGTACATGTTGAAACTATATTTCAATGTTGTTTTCTAATGCAATACCATATAAATCATAAAAATATTTCAATTATGTATGCTTATTAGAAATAAATGCAATGCCATCTGCCAACTGTATGCAAAATTCTAATAATCTGTTATAATGGGTATGTACGGTTCAAGGGCCATAACTCTGTTAGTACTCATCAGCGACGATGTCATCAACCGGATTCTGAAGCTGGACATATAAACAAACATTTTGGTATATGTCACTAGATGTTGCACCGATCTGACCAGTAAAGTCCTTAAGGAGAGGACTTTTGGCCAGTCGTCTGCTGTACTAATAGAGAGGTTATACATTCCAGCGGTGGCTGTGAATCGAGTAAAAATAAAATTATAGATATAGATATTAATTGATGAATTCGAAATATTCGTCCAAATTACTGCGTTTCCGAATTCAAATTCGATTTAAACTCGAACAGATTAAGTTCCAAAAGATGAAATGTTTTCAGGGTTATCATCATTCTGTAAACTATCGACCTATATGTATTTTTTATCCCTCAAAACGAATCTAAAATAAATAATATCGTCTCAATACAGACCATGTCCAACCCAAAAATCCTTTGTTTACCTCAGATAGCCAACACCCTCCGAGATCTAAACATGCGGTTCACATAAGTGGATTTACAAAAGATAGATACTTTATTTTATTATCCTCCAGATATGGAGAGCACAATGCAAACACATATACAACATACAGAAGAAAACGTACAAAAAACAAAGACAAAATAGTTATGTACATCTACAAAATGTTTGAGAACCCGTAGTATATTTCACAGTAGTAAACAACAGAAGCACAGGCCATCCTGCACGTGTGCTTGGCTGGTCTGCACCCTGTCGTTTGCAATCATTGAGACGCTTACTGTCACATTCTTGGCCTAGTCCCATCCGTTCCACCGAGGTTCTGATAGGTCTAGTAAGAATGTGACTTAACTTTGACTGTGCCACTTTGAATACCTCTAAGTTTAACCTTAACGAAACGAAATTTAAGGATTTTAACCGAGAAGAAAACAAAGCACCCACTTTACGAGATTTTTAACTAAGATATATAAACTTTTCTTTTTTTTTCTTTTACGGGACATTGCGTTCGCTTTCTATACCATTAGTCCAAACAATTTTTATGAGCACTCAATAGGATCGTCTCATCTTGAGTCGGTTCCACTGGGTCCTCACAACATGTGTTTGGTTAAGAACTACAGAATTTTATTTTAATTTATTAGTATTATTATTATTTTTTTTACTTATCCCGAGGGGGGTGTTACATTGCTTGTCGAGGGGTCGTAAGCAGTACAGCATTCCTATGGAAACCTATAGCACTTTTAAATATTTTTCTAGGAGGGGGGAGGGGGTCAGGACCACTGTCCTCTCTCTGAATCCGCCGATGATCTGTAGCCTACCCCTGAAATCTTGATACACCGGTTCCGTCAACTTACTTTAATGATTTCATGATCATTCCTGTTGCCCCAGAATGTGTTTGTACCGTCAGAATCATAGTGTGTTTGCATGTAGCCCCCCACCCCCTACAAACTCCCTCCCAATATCCCTCTATGCAGTCTGATCAGCGCATTTGTTATTCGCTATCTGAAAAAGAAAGTATCTTTAATTCTCCATATTTTGGTGGGCTTCAACTTGATAAAGCCTCTGGCGACGCCCCTGAATTATACATTATAATGATTGGGCCGCGCCGCGAGAAAACCTGTCTTTGCAGTTTCTGACAAATCGAGATTCAAACCAGCCTGCTAAGCTATGGAAACTAGCTAGCAAATTGAAATTTCGCTAGTAGCAAGTCTAGATATTATAAATAACAAAGGCGATGATCAGACAGCTGGTCTGCGCCTTTGTTGTTCGCAAACTCCGAAGACAGGTTTTCTCGCGTCGAGGCCCAATTATGATATAGCCTGCCAAGAAAGTATATCATTTCAATCTGGCAGTTTTGGGCATAAAAGAACATCAAAAGTATTGTTTACAAATATATAATTTATCTTAGAGACAGAAAGGCATATTTTATAGTACCGGGAATTAGCGTAAATAGAGGTCATGTAGCAGTTATCTTTCTCGTTTTCCTTACGATAGAACGCTTGATTTCAGTCGTATTCATCCATCTGTGAAACTCTCGTCACAAATGCTATATACCTGTTGTTTTATAGTTGCTGTATTGTGAAAAATAAGCTTTTCGAATTATTGCAGATGAATCTGATCAGCCCAGATACCTACGCTAAGGTGTTGTTTGGAATATGTACGTACATGTTTCTTAAACACGTACATGTATCTTGAATTATACAAACACAAATCATTTTTCGACAAAGACATCTACAATCACACAAGTTGTATTGTTTTATAAAGGATATGTGTACCCTTTCCCCGTGGTCCAGATATTGGACCCTTATCATACCAAATTTTTATTGGTGTTGTGTGTATCCAAGGAAGGGGGCTATTCTGAAGTTGTTTTTGTAATGCTATTTTTTTTATATCAGAGCTACATGTAAAACCCAAATCATTTTCTTACCAAACTTATGAAAATTCATACCTTATTTTTTCGAAAATTCGGAAAGATGTCGCAAAATTTGTCGTCTGCTGCAGTCAAGATTGGCGCTTTAAGGATTAATCTAAGTTTGAAAAAATACATTATGTACATGAGCATACGTTCTTGTAAGTGAAAAAAGTAAGCTTAGGTTATGAAGGGTGAACGATGGCGAAATGTGAAAAGAGCACAATAATTATATTTCTTTTTGGAGTTGTAACAGGAGTTTCGATCCTTTACGCCATCATAAAGACGCCTGGATACCACCATTATATATTACATTTAAAAACAGGCACAGGTAGAATATAACGAACAATTTCATTCTGTGATTTTTATGTGATTTTTCTTTCGTTCTATTTTCGTTTAAATTTTAATGTGTTCGTTTTTTGTCTCATTTATGTGCACAAATTGATATTTTTATTGCATCTGGCCACCTAAATGTTAACATCGGCGTGGCACTGTGAACAGTTCAGGCCTCCAGATAAGAGTGCGTATTGGAAATCTATTTTCTTCATTTCTCAACCAAAACATATGTTGTGGGTATGTAGCACCCGTTTGTGTAAACGTTCCCGTTAGTGTTAACGTTTACAATAACGGGAGATGTCGCTCCCGTTACTGTAAACGCGTTTACAATAACGGTACCGTTAGTGTAAACGTTGACAGTAACGGGAGCGATCTCTCCCGTTATTGTCATCGTTTCGTTAGCGGGAGCGTGTGGCGATAATACGAGGGTCAGTCAAAAATAACTGAGAGTTGGTTTATATCTTTTTACTGGGTAGGCACTTTTGACTTAAACTTAATACACATTTAGAATGAACCTTCGGGCCTCATTGCATATAGAAATGGATGTCTTATTATTTTCAATTTGTTTCTGCTAGGCAACCGAAGACCGTCTCTCAGCGATGTGCGCTCGAACTGACGACACTTCTGACTAAGCAGCCATGAATTTAAAATCATTTCAAATCTAAAAAAGTATAATAATGGACATTTTATCTCACCAATTGTATCAAACAATGTGTTAGCAATGTTTTGAAGAAGCGAAATAGAAAGTAAATACAATACATGCGATGTTCGTTGCCTAGCAACCAAAATCGATGGAAATTCCATTTTTAACAAAAACACCAGATTTTGTTGCTATGGCAACCGTTTATTCCTGGGAATATTTAAGATATGCATTCAAATAGTAGAACCAATTACTAAATACAATGTAATGGTCATATGATATGATACTTAGTTGATAATATTGCTCTAGAATGAACCGTTACTGGTGGGTGGGGTACATTTTGTGGCGAAATTTTCCGAAAATTTAGTTAATTTTCCTCTTATTTATGTAATAAAGTTCCAACGCCTCAATCTGAGTTGTTGCATTTGACAAAATACTTTCACACACTTTATTTGCAACAAATGTATAAGTTGATGAAACTTAAATTTTGCATAGTGTTTCCATGGCAACGCTATATTCTAGCGTGAACACATGACATTATTTCACATTCTTCGGTTGCTTAGCAACAACAATCTATACTTTGCATTGTCTTGTATTTTGCATATTCTGACGCAGGACAGTTCATTGCATACATGTGCCAAATTTGATTAGTGTACTTTAGCCTACGTAAGAGATATGTATCAACTCTCAGTTATTTTTGACTGACCCTCGTATGTGCGATATCAACGCTTTTCGTTAACAATATCGGTTTTTATTTCCTTACGTTTGAAGGTAGAATAGTTTTGGTCCTTAAAAAGATACCTCAAAATTATATAACCAAGAAATATAGGTCAGAGTGACCTGTATTAATTTTAGGATAAACTTCTTGCAAACAACAAGTATCATGATCACAGGCCAATTCAATCTCTTTTGACGTGTTAAGGCGGCCGATAATCCTGTGATAATCGTTTACTGAAGACATCGAATTTTAACAAACATGACGGACTCTGATGAGATGCCACACTTGGGTTTACTTATCATTTTTACATGGCACGATTCTGCAGTTGTAGATATACCTAAATTTGGACAATGTTATGATTTAGAAAGCGCAGCTAAATTTGTCAATAGACACGAACCTTGAGTGTTACCGTTCGATAATGGCGTATGTCCAGGTTTGACGTCTGATCACGATCAACATGGTTTGCGGCTGAACCCCACAATATATGGATCTCCACCCCCCTCCCCATTTCTTCCAAAATGTTCATAAACTATTAAGCTGTCTATGTGGGATGCACATATTGTCATCATTACATTTTCTATTGTATTGAACGGGACTATTATTATACAATAGCTTTAACGTAATTAAACAGGACAAACCCAGATGAGACGCCACCTTTAATCACCTTTTACATTGGTCTGCACTGTTCGCTAATTTCGCATTTGCAGTACAAGAGCCCGATTCCCTTATCAGAATTGCCTGGAATAGGCGTGAAACAAATATGCATTTGAAGATTACTATGTATTACGGAAAATGCAAATCATCCCATTCACCTTTCACTTTCCTGATATTCGTTTACAGATTTGTATGTGGTGTCTTCTCGGGTACAACTATGTTATCATATGTTATAATGCACATTTCAAGATAATAAAACGCTATTATTCATGGATTAAATAGTGATCAAGATATAAGCAAAACCACTGAAACTTAAGACAGTAGTTTAAACTGGTCTTAATGAAGTAGTCAATGTCACAAAGTTTTTTTTGTCATGGCTGCTCATATGTAATGGTCATCTCTTGTAGTTTTAAATTTTATTTTCATAATGTTTTTTTGTTTTTTTTTGTTTTGTTTTTATAACTTTATTTTTCCATCACAGCATGCATCACATATAACATGTATTACATGTAACATATACAACAGTTTGAAACATGGGTTATATCTACATACAGTGTTTGAATTTCTTGTTATATAGGAGGGATGTTCAGCTCCTGTGATAATGGGTCTTATCGCACATGTTGTACAAACGGCCTTGGAATGTACACGCCTCCACGTGCCAGTCCTGTAATTTCAGTTTTGTACGGCAGCTACAATAAAGACCCTACATGGATGTGCGCGGTACTTAAGAGCTCCAGCGATCCGAGCGGATGCTCATCAAAAGACCTGTTCATCGCAAATGCGATATATCCCAAAAGACAAGAGCTGGTTCATTTTAATTCTTATTTCTATCTTATGAAAAATAGTATTGGCTGCTATACATGTATATCCTAAAAACTCATGCCTTTCGTCAAAACATTTAATTATACTTCCTGATAGTATATGATAACAAATCAGTTTCCATAGAAGTCATCGTATAAAAGATAGGCTAGACAGAGCTGTCGTGGCGGTATCCTATTTTTAGTTATATTCATGCCTGTCTTTTAGCGCAGTATATATTTTCTGTACTACAATCGCTAGTAAACGACCCACCATTAGTATTTACATGTACACGGTTTACACGTTAGTGTTCATCCAGACGTAAAGAGTTTATAGGCTTATACATGTATGTAGCTATCTGGCATGGATTTATTTTAGTGCGAATTCTGTGTTTAATGTTTTGTTTCAAATTGCTGATTCAGTGAAAAGTGGATTATCTGTACCGAGAAGGTTCATGTGAGTATTCTGATGCTATTAGGTTACCGTATATACTAGGGGATATGTGGAGATACCGAATGTCTTCTGTACATGTATGGGTTAACAGTATGAAACGACTTTATGAGCCGCGACATGTGATCTCCAACAATGTGGCACCCTGACAAGCACAGACCCAGCCGAGCCCTTGAAACAGACCTTCAAGCTTAGAAACTCCAAACGGCGCCGAGTCAATAGCTTAATAATCCTACAATATGCAAGCGACCAGCAAACGCTCCGATCTGACTGCGCGTATGCGCAGGCCGACCTGAGGCTCCGCTGGTCGCACATACCGCACGGCTGGAAATTTCTCGTCGCGGCTCATGTGTTAATACGCATGCCCTATTTATTTCAGCTTTACCTAAAGAAAATACAATGAATATGAATACAAATACCGTACTAACTAAGAAAATGCGAACAATTAATTTGAAATTGGAGCAGCATGGAGTCTAGAGCGACTAAATCGTCTATTATCTCTCCGCTTACATGCTCTAACGGGCAGATATTTGAAGTCCGGCCAGCTCGCTGTGTTGGCAGCCAGCAGCGACAATAATGTATAAAGTCAGCATGGCTGTAACATTTACATTGAGAAAGTATCTTCGAGTATTCAACCAATTCAAAATTACCTGATTAGCTCTAAAAATCGAACAAAATATCGAAAGTCGGACCAGTCCTGTATTTTATCCGTTTGCGAAGGCTGGCTAAATCGTACATATCATGTACTATAATAAATGTTCAAGAAGATACCGAATATTCTAAAGATACAAAATCACCTTATCATATGTAAACATATAGAATATATGTAATATAATCTAGTTATTGGATCAAGTAACGCCCCTAGCTGTCATAGTATATCAAGGAGGAGCCAAGTTTCAGTATGCTTTGATATTTCATTCTATACATTCATTAGGTTTTATCAGCGGGCGAAGGCTGTGTTTAAGCTTAATACTACATTGTCATTTAAAAATAACACTTTTACATACTTTTCTGTTAGGCTAATTTGGAGGCAAATGTAGAGGACTATAGACATTTTGTCACTAATTGGAGAATCAACTAATTCTCGCGTCTGCTCGGCTGTCTGTTCATGTGCATTATGTTCTTAGATTGCGGTTAGCTAAATTGTGCTAGGACAGGGATTGTTTTGTTTATCAAACATTACAGACATAATTACTGGAATACAGGAGTTGCTTGTGCAGAGATACAGACAGTTTGCCTTTGTTCTGTGCTTTGAATTCTGAAGAGTTTTAGGCACGGAATTAGAAGTCTTAGAGTACAAATGGACCTTGATTTCTTGGTGGCTCCTTTTCTGGTCTGAGCCATTGATTAGGACTATAATCAGGGACAGGGATGGAAGTCAGGGTCCATTCGTGCGCGTTTCTTTTCAGGTTCATGATGGTAATAGGATGTCTACAAAAATAATGTTATATACATGAAAACTATGGCAAGATCAGCCGTAAGTTCTTCTTTTGGCAGCGGAAGAAACATAGACCGGCTTGATGTTAGCCCCATCAGATTGAGGACTTTTATCAAAACATTTGAAACGTCGGGTTAACTGAATGCTACTTGTTTGTACATTAACGGAAATCCGTGTCGCATTGGTTTAACAATACATGTTAACGTAATCGAGGAAGTATTCATGACGTTTTACAGACATTTTCATGCATGTTTATGTGTTGTTCATGGTGTACTGTTGTGGATTAATGTACAACAATAAACAATTATACGAAGTGGCATAGTTAGTGTCGTAAGGATGACGCATGTCTATGCTCTGGAACATTGTTTTTACCTATGCATATTTCATGAGCTGTGTACGACTTAGCGCTGGATCAGTAAAACACTGAACACTCATCAAAGATTCCAGTTATCCATTACTTATAACCATAAACTCTCAAAGCTAAAGTGTTACTTAACCTTGTTCATGTTATTTGTAGCAGAATGAGCAAGGCTGGAGCGGACGATGGTGTGTTAATGAACAATATAAGTTCTTGAAGTGAACAAAGCTAAAACACTTCATTATACCGTACCATGACATCATCTAGCAAGATAATTATTTAATATTGCAGGCATTTTGTGCTCTATTTGACAGACATTTTAATGGATGGATCACGACCACCACAACTGAATCTCCCTGGGTATGTCAAATAAGGATTCAAGTGCTTTATTTTCCACCTATGATATATGACCTGTAAACGTTACACACGATGTGGTGCATTTCTAAACTGAATAGGAATTTTAGAAGTACCTGAAAGTTTGTCCAATCAGTTAGTGCAGTATTACCAATTGAGTACATTTTTACGCAGGTGACTATTTAATACATATGTACGTAAATTCACACTGGTATGCAATTTGCAAGACAGCTATAATTTACAAGCAATGAGTTTCGACCATGTCGACCTCTGTATGATACTTAATATTCTCACTTTGCAGTTAGGTGAGGCGTATCTTATTGATCCATTTTTGCCAATCAGCAATGAACAGTTTATTTACTTGTTTACCTATCTTGTGTAGACCCCGATGAGATGCCAGGTTTTGTGGCAATTCACCTGGATCTGCATGGGGTGTGCTTAATTTTACTGTTTCATTTTTACAGGGCACAAGACCTAAGTCATATTATGAGCCGTTGCATGAGATTTCCAATAATGTGTTGTGTGCGACCAGCAAAGGCTCAGATCAGCTTGCGCATACGCACAGTCTGATCAGAGCCTTCGCTCGTCGCTTGAATATTCTATGACTGTTATGTTACTGATTGAAGATAATCTGGAGTCTCTAAGCTTAAAAGGAGGCTGCACAGGCTCGCCTGAGTCAACAATGTCAAAATACCACATTGGTGGAAATCACATGCCACGGGTCAAATTTATTATTACTCTGCGATTAAATATTATAGGGCTTTTTGGGTGCTGTAAAGTTGGCACATCATGAACGCGAAATCAAAGAAATGGGTAAATACTGAAAGGAGGCTGAATCATTATTAGCTAGTACCCATAACACCTCAATACATACACAAGCATATTATTTGCCCTTGAAGTACCAACGCAAACGTCTGCTGCATATTGGTAAACATGAGTTGATGTTTAGAGGCGAACAGTGTGGAACTCCCATTAGACCGCTCGCAGCATCGGTCTGATCTGAGTCCACGCTGCTTGTCAAATACGCTTCAAAAACATTTATATAGACGACGAAAATAGATGACATGCTGTGATTGGCGCTTTAAGGGTTGATAAATGTAAGGGCCATGATTTTCATAATTATGCGCATCAAACAACTTATACTTCTTTAACCAAATTATATATATAACCTGATTTTCCTTCATTAGCAGATGAAATAGCCGAACCACGCTCAGATATTAATTAAGCTGCCGGCTATGAAGTGACCAAAGAGTTCTATAATACTTCTATTATTTTAGATTCGGGCGTAGTACATGAACTGGTTTGAAACTCACTACTGGAGATTGTCTCCTTGGACAGGCCCTAATGAGATGCTACTTTTGTAGCAGCTCATCAGGATCTTGATTTGGTTTGTGTTTATAGTTACTTTTATATTTTACGGGACACTAAGCTTAATTCATACATGTACATTGTACTATTCCATATGTTCGTTGTTTTTTTTGCGTGTGATTATTTGTACTATACTAGTCAAAGTTCTAAGTTGTCGATTTTCTGAATAGCTATAAGTGATATATCAGTTTAATTTGCATTCCGAAAGAGCAGCCAATCCAGATATTGGCAAAGCCAAATTTATAAAATTGTATTGAAGAGGCTTTGCCGAATACACATACCCTCATTTTAAAGAAAATCACAACACTTTCCATTGGGTTTCTTTTGACACTTCGGCCAAAAGCAACTAGTCAAATGCAGATAGAGTGTTCATTTTAGCACTTTAGTGTTCGATATGAGTTTGGCTTTTGAAATGAAAGGTTTTGCGTATGAAGGTGTGTTATTTCACAGGAAAGTGCCAAAATGTTAATTTTGCAAATGGAGGTTCCACTGTTTGGGTGGGCATCCTGTATGGACCATTGCACATCTTGTCAATATTTTTGCCGTCTTGGATATATGACATATCTGGCTATTTCGAGGTGCAAAACAGTATATTGTAATGTCATTTAACGCTTGGAAGATAATTAATAAATTGGAGCTTTTGGCTAGTATATTTTATTATGGAACATACGGTAGCTACGGTAGCGTCTCCGTTGGTAGAGGTTAAAAGCTAGGTGCATGTTTAAGTTCGGGAATCAATGCTAGTGATTGTCACGGTGTTATTTGTCCTTGTGTAGACACTGGCGAGATGCCATATATTGGTTTAAGTTGGACATTAGGTTCCTGTATACTATATGCAGAGGCAATGTATTGTATCCGCGTGCCAGACACTTTATTTGCTACTTGGTTCAACCAAGGACGACAGGAATTCGCCCAAACATTTATAAATCACTCATTCTATTCTCGTTTCAACGAATTTGGACGCTATTGGGAACTGATACGGCACGGTTGTGACGAATTAGTGTAATGACTGATACACTATTGTTTTTGACACAGTTGGCGACGAAAGCAATGTTTTCATAATTAAATGTCAGCGTCACTTAAAGCATTTAATTATGTTGTAATGATATACGCCTTAACTGTATCCGCTCAATTACCGTAGTTAATCGTTTATTGCATGCGCAGCTCTCTATATATATATTTATTTTTTTTAAACTTTCTTTTTCGCTATGTTACGAGAGGTTTCTGTCTTCGGAACCCTTGACCAGCCTACTCAGCCACAATGACTATTAGTATATTAAAAGAATGCATGCCATGGAGCTGATTTTCGGATAACTAATTACAATGGCACAGATCAGATTGTGTGGATGCGCAGGCTGGTCTGCGCCCATGTTCGTGGGCAGCAGTTCGATGGGGTCTATACATGTATAAGACATGGGTGACATCTCAAGGCAACAATGGCCATACACACACTTAAGGAGCATTCGGTACCATGGACTCAATATTAAATCTGTGCAATTAATATCTTGTGTGGCATTTTAATCATTTTATAAGCGGTTGGCTTGTTTTCAAAATAGATATGCATTACAAATTGCGCTGATAGAGCTGGAAACCAGATATCATATGTCAGATGAATGTTATTCTTTGTTGCTTGTTATTTATTTATTTTGTTTTTTTGGGTGTGTTTGATTCTTTGCATGCTGAAAAAGTTCCTAATGCATTTACTTTGTCGTCTGCTGCATTTCCCCGCTAAATACATGTACGCGTTGCATCAGGGCACATTGAGAGTTCATGAGTTATTGAAAGATGATATAGAATCCGTTCTAGCGAGTCTAGAAAACATAAACTTTAAATATTGAGAGCTCAAAGCTGGTGCATGCTATAGGTTGAATTATTGCATGCCAGGTAAGGTCCGACTACCTGCCCCTGAGGTTGTTTCAGCACTATTAGACGTTGGACACAAGTTGGGGGGTTTCGTGGGCCATAGCTGACAATCAAGGAAGGGTTAACCATTTATGTAAGACTGGTTTTATACGTAGAAAGTCAAGGCTTTAGTGATGTATACTGTCCGTCTAAAGATATATCAAATGCCATTTCGAATGTCATGTCCCTATTGCATATAGATCTTTGTGTTACTTTTATATCAGAATTAGAATAGACATTGGGGTATTCAAATCTTAAATTATATAGGACTGTGTCTATATATGGAGTTTAGCAAAGACTGGTGTAGATTTAGCATTTTTGATCAACAGTCTTCACCAGAGGAAATCGGCCTTTAATAAGCAGTTACATAAGAGACTATTCAGATGTAATTTGTTTGTTTATGTTTCTTATTCCAGATTGTTTGATTTTTCATGCTTATTTCATAAGACAGATCAATTTTATGTTTTGCGTTTGTATGCTGTCGTCTGCTGATTAGCAAATACTTTATAAGAAATTCAAAACTCTTTCTGACTATTACAGTTGAATTTAGACATTACTCGTTGAACATGATTCAGTGAGTGCAACTAAATTTATCATCAGCAGGCGACTCTAGAGGGTTAGAGCTATTTATTATTTCAGTTACATGTTTTTGCATCTGCTCGAGCATATCTGAAATACATGATGTGAACGAATGTCCACTTGTACTAATGGCATAAGTACGCCATTTTATAATTTCGTTTTCATTTTTGGGGAATTACTCGTACAGTTCTAATCAGCTTTGGTATTTCCTGGGGGAACTTCTCAGAACTTTACTCGTTTGGAGCTTTACTCTTCAAGAGCCTTCCTGACGGGTCTGGAACAAGTGTGCCCCTTGAACTGTCTGGAAGACTCTCGACATCGTTTCGACCAAAAATGTAGATTCTTTCGCATTTAGAATCAACACGATCTCTGCTGGACAAAGCTGATGCTTTTACTTTGGATATTTCGCATCAGTTTTGGCATTTAATTTTGATTGCTTTTTTGAGCTAGTCCCTGGGATTTGCCAAATGTATTTTTAATAAAATTAATATTTATTCATGTATTACTTGTCATTCAATAAATATAGAATATATGTAATATAATCTAGTTATTGGATCAAGTAACGCCCCTAGCTGTCATAGTATATCAAGGAGGAGCCAAGTTTCAGTATGCTTTGATATTTCATTCTATACATTCATTAGGTTTTATCAGCGGGCGAAGGCTGTGTTTAAGCTTACCCAGCCACCACCCCTTACACCATCCTAGCTCGATTCGTTCACAACATGTTTTTCTTTTTTATTTCAGGGATTAGCTTGGAATATGTTGTGTTACAATTTGTATATTAGTAGGCTCAGATTTAACGCAGATGCGTATGGCACATATTCGCCGTTGCACGTAGATCTGCTTTTTTTTGCAATTAATGCAATCCCCTACTTGGTCAACCGAAGCAGTCCATTTCCGTTTAAAGGGTTGTTTGGTTGTATCTTTCAATTCTATTCATATTTTAGTATAACAGTAAATAAGCAAACAGTGGAGAACCCGATCAGCTGCGTTCTGCGACATCTGGTCCGGTTTTGCACTGTTTGTCGATGTCCCGGTGTTAAAATCCTCCAGACATTCACAATGGCCTATACCGTTGAATATTTTGAAGGTATTAACCTACCGTATCTATGCTACAGAATTACCGGAGAATATCGATAATCGGCTCGTATCTTAAAGAAATTATATTGACCTATATCAAAATCTTAATATAAAAACAACAACCACATAGAACAACCACATTCTGATCCTACTTTACATCCGTCGACTAGGTATACCTTGACATTACCATTTTTTGTGCAAAATTTGCCCCGCTACCCGATAGGGGATTAATTGAAATTCGCACATAGATACAGATCCCAGCTACATGCCCTCGGCGCCGTTGATTATACCCTAATCTTGGTTCATAACGTCATATAGGGGGCCCCATCTTTTCATGAAACGAGTAAAGCTGTTACTTAAATAGGCTATATATTTTTCTGCCTTAAATTTTCTTTTCAAAATTGTTTTAAAATTCTGAAGACTCAGTCTATTTCCTGAAAATTTATTTGCATATAAGTTATATTTCGCAAGGACATATAAATAATTCCTCAATGAATTATCGTCTTGGTAAGAGAATAAAATACTGCTATCCTGTAAATCCATGTTTATATTAGATATTTCTGCTAACCAATTATTTAGAAGACTCCAAAACTGCTTTGCCTCTTCACATTGCACAAACAAATGAAAAATAGTTTCTGGTTGTTCGTGACAGTATTCACATAAATTATCATCCGTTTTATTAATCCTATATAAGAACGATTTTGTTACTAGTATTTTGTTTGTAATTTTGTACTGGAAGTCTTTTAATTTTACTTCATTTAAAGCTGCATACTCTGTAATTATGAACATTTTTCGAAAAAAAATATTTTCTTTTTAAATCATTTGTAAAAGTAGAATAAAGTTATGCTGTCACAATAAATCTAATTTCTACAGCTGAAAACTGCATGGAAAAGTGAATTATCTTATAAAAACAGGCGTATTTTCTCTTGTTTGTAATTATTTGCGTCCCTCCAATAATTCTAGACAGTTAATTTTTAACATAAATGCTGTTGTTTTGGCACTAATAATTTGTTAATTATTACGAAAAAGGTAAAATGTATACCTGAATTTTAGTATTTTTACTTTGTTCTTGAAAAATAGAAACATTATTTTTAAAATGAAAATATCAAAAGTTACAGATTATGCAGCTTTAAGGCCTTTATTACAGAATGATACTTTTTCCAACTTTGTTCATTGATATTTATACCCACCGGTTCCCATTTATTAGTGTGCACAAAGCATTTGGGAGACAACATTATATCATATATACGCCTACACACTTTCTTATCCCTTAAAAGTTGTTGCACGTAAATATCAGTTTTGACGTTATATGTATGGAGTACTGTTACAATTCTATTTTCCCTCAACATTTCCTTCCAAGTTTCTGGCAAATTCCTTATTAAGGATTGGAAATCCAAAAAAGTCCCCCTAATTTTATATATAGTTTTTAAAATATCAATTGATAAAAATTACCGTGCTCATCCAGTATGTCTGATATATACCTAATTCCTTTTTTAAACCAATCATTTATAAACATATTTTCTCCATTAATTAAATTCCTGTTTTACCACAAAGGTGAATCTAAAATATGATTTGTGGTTTCAATTTTTAAATTGTTACAATATTCAAACCAATTTTGCAATTTTTCTTTCCAGAATGGGTTTTTAGTGTGTTGTTTAATGTTGTTGGCGTATCCCTGGCCTAGTGAGAGAAATTTTTGAAAATCTATTGTTGACAATGCATACCAAGAATTATTATCAGAGTTAAGTATGACCCTTCTTATCCAGGATATTTTTAAAGCTTTTATAAAAACACGAATATTAATCATTCACATGCCTCCTATGTTTAAGTCTTTTACTACTAAATTCCGCTTTATACGATCAGGGCCACCATTCCAAAGAAACTTAAAGAAAAGTTTATCCATAGTATTTAAAAGGTTCCCTGGAGGATTTGGTAAAGCTAAAAATAAATGTATAAAGCCAATGCTAGAGATTTTATAACTGTTAGTCTGCCAAAAAGCGTCAATTTACGTCTAGACCACTGTTTTATAATATTTTCTACTTTATTCAGCAAACTACTTGTATTCATGTCCCAAATATCAAAAACTTCTGTTGTAAAAACGACTTCAGAATTTTGAAAGGACCTTGAGTCAAGTCTAGCTTATACCTTTGACATAGTCTGTTTTCTGAATGGCTTAGGGATCCAATCCAAATGGCTTTTGTTTTTTCAACGTTACTTTTGAGCCCAGACATTTTATAGAATGTATCTAGAATCAATAAGGCTTCTCTCAAAGATTTCTCTGAGCCATCCAGAAATACCTGTGTATCGTCAGCGTATTGACTAAGTAAAATTCCCTATTATTTATATTTATACATTTTAAGTTTTTAATATTGCGTAGCATTTGACCCAAGATTTCTGCACATAAAATAAAAATATATGGTGAAATTGGGTCTCCCTGTCAACATCCTCTTTATAATCTTAAAAAGTCTGACATAAAACCGTTCTGAATTATACATGATTCAGATCCATTTTGAAATAGTTTAATCCAAGAAATTATTGAAGGTCCAAAATTGAAATAATTCAAAGCTTGTTCTATGAACTTCCACGAGACTGTATCAAATGCTTTTTCGAAATCAACTGATAACATCATGCCCGGTATATCTTTTTTTGTTTCAAATAAAATATCATAAATGAGTCTAATATTTTCTCCAATATACCTCCCTGCAGTATTGCCTTTTGGTCCTCATGTATGAGACTACTTTATTGTGTTTTTTTATTGTATTTGCTATAACCAACGAGGCGAGTTTATAAATTACATTTAAAAGAGAGATAGGCCGCATGTTTTTCAAAAAAAAAATCCATTTTTATCTTGTTTTATTTGGCATGTAATGATCTCCTGTTTTTGAGTTACAGATAAATTTCCATTATTATAACCAAAATTTAGTGATCTTAGTGATAAAGTTCCCCAAATCTAGCCAAAAGAATTTAAAAAAAAACTCAATGGTAAACCCATCCAATCCAGGACTCTTATCATTTTTCATATTTTTTTAAGGCGTTTAACAATTCTGAGTATGAAATTTACCTTCAAGTTGTTCAGCTGCTTGATTTGTAAGTTTACTTTTATTTTCCCCCAGCATATCATTTATAGATCTGTTATCAGTATTATGTTTATTGTCATATAAACTTTCATAAAATTGTTTTTGGTGATTTAAAATCTCTGTTGTATTCGTATATTCTGTTCCATTTTCGTCTATTAGTTTATCCATTACCTTATTTGTTTATTGCCTGTTTTCTAGATTAAAAAAATATTGTGTTGGTTTTTTCCCCTAAATCCTGATATCTACATTTTGATCTGAGCATAACTCCCTCAATTTTTGATTTCCTTAACTCAATTAGCGCTGCTTTCTTTTGTGGCAATATCTCTAGTTTATCAACATCAATATTTGCAAAATTCTCATTTATGTCAGTTTCTAATTTTGATATATCATTTTCAAGTGTATTTTCTTCTTTTAAGTTATTTTTTCCTTATTGAACTGAATTTAATCGTATTGCCTCTTATCATCATTAAAAGTGTTTCTAAGAATAGTTGATCATTTATATTAAAAATTATATCTTGATTTGGTACATTCTCCCCCAGCTCAAAATTTGCAGCATATGTCCTTTTTACCTCATCTATAACCTGCTTTGTCTCTTCAACAAATTTTTTATCCTTCAGAAGTGAGTTGTTGAATTTCCAATATCCCTTCCCCCTTTCATTTTCATGTAGTTTTAATTTTAACGTTATAGCACTGTGGTCGGTTCTATATCCAGAAATAATATTTGCAGCAGTTACATATTGAAAAATACTATCATGTACCAAAAATAAATCAAGTCTTGCCTGTTTTGGGGTTATGTTATTTCTTCTCCATGTATATTTCCCAAGATTTTCATTCATTATACGCCATGGGTCTTTAAAATTATCATCGTCAATCAAATTTAAAACAAATCGTCTGGCTCTTGGATTGTTTACATGTAAGTAGTTAAAACTGTCCATCTCTGGATCTAAGATAAAATTCCAATCCCCACATATAATCACCTGTTCTGTTTCCAATTCATCTATTTTCTGCTTTAAATTTTCATAAAATTGTGGCCTATCCTCGTTTGGACCATATAAATTAACAAGAGTTATTTCTTTGCCTTCTATTGTCATATTTAGGATTAAAACATTGCCATTTTTATCGATTTTACTCTATTTACCTTCTGGACGAAGTTGTTATTTATCAGTATCATCACTCCACGACTATTAGTAGTATATGAACTAAAATATGCGTCAAATCCCCATTCAGCTTTAATAAAAGAATCTAATTTTGGGTTAACGTGTGTATCTTGTAGGCAAACGATGTTAAATTTTCTAGATCTGACATACTGAAACAAATACCGCCTCTTTGTCGCAACAGACAGACTCCCACGACAGTTCTGTGAAAAAATTGTCAATTCCTCAGCCATTTTCGTATATTGAAGTACTAGTTATGACATATGTTTCTATGGACAAACGTATTTCAAAGTCTATGGACTTATATTTGATATAAGCAAGAGTAACCATGAAAAGGCATTGATATATAACTGAGTTATTTAAAGATATATAGCAGCACATTACAGTAAAAACATTCATTTTCCGGTTCTTTTCCTTACAATTTGCTTGTGGGATATAGCTCTATGAAATTCCACATTTTTACAACATCATAAATGTCTACCAGAAACATCACTACGTCCTTTATTTATAATTAGCTTAATAGTATGTGTACTAAATAGTATTGCACTTAGAGATAGTTTAGCTATTCTTTTGTATACAGACCAGTAAGGACAGGTGTACACATATATATACACACGTACGAAAACATATACATACTTTACACTTAAACACACATCTATATTACACTTACATATACACATATATATGTATACACATATTGCACCCACAGATGATTTAGCTATTATTATGTATGAACACCAGCCAGGACAGGCATATACATACACATACACACATGTACATATATATGCACATGTGCATATATACATATACTTTCATACATACATATACAAGATCCTATGACAAATATATACATATAATTATTTGTGGAAGCTGAAATTGCCAAAGCTTAGAAGATGTAGTTTCTGTCAGCAGAAATCATACTTGAGACTTCAATAATAGTCATTTAAGCCAGATTTATTAACATATCTTTGGTGCAATATAAAAATCATATAACAAATATATACCTGTACAAGGTTTTTTTATGCTGTTTGCCTTAGCAAGGTTTGGAAGATGGGGTTTACTGTAGACAGAAACATACTTGCCTTCTTAACTTCATTATACTTTATAACATTAAAGAACGCCTACTACCTTCAACAATTGACTATAAGCTCAAGAGAATGCTTATATATGGTCCAAATATCTAGAAAAATCATATTTACACATCTTGGGTGAAATATCAAAGTCATATGGCAAATATATACATATACTTATTGGTGCTTTGAAATGAACAAGATTTTAATTGCAGATTGAAATAGCAAAGTTTTGAAGGTGGGATTCCCTGACTCCTGTAGACAGACAGGTACTTGCCTTCTTAACTTCATTTATTTATACATGTATAACAGTTAAAGGGTGCCTTCTTCTTTCAACAAATTAAAGGTGAAAGTTCAAAGAGAATGCTTATTAAGGGTCTAAGCTATCTATAAAGGTCATGTTTCCTAAATTCACTCATAGAGGCAACAATTTTGTGCTGCCACCATGAGCGTAGTTAGGGGGGAAGTTATATTCACTGCCACAACAGGGCTAAAAGCTAGTAATTTATTTCTACACAGATCAAGTATAAATATATGGTGTCCTTGAGGCTGACCTAATACTCATTTCAACCAGATTACTTTACATATCTTAAGTACAATACCAATATCATATGACACATATATACCTATACAGGATTTGTTTTGCAGTTTGACTTAGCAATGTTTGAAAGATGAGGTTCACTGTATCCTGTAGACAGCAACATACTTGCCTTCTTCACTTCATTACATTCATATAACAGTTAAAGGATGTCTTCTTCTTTCAAAAATTTTTAATGTAAGTTCAAAGGGAATGCTTATATTGGGACTAACTATCTTGAAAAACCATATTTCCTATATTCACTCAAAGTTTTATTGTCTTGATATGCATTTTGCAAAGATTATCAGCAGACGATAAGAGGAGTTACGCAACCACTACGTCATTAGACCATTTCCATCAATGTATTGATATGTACCTCCATGTTCCTGGTAAAAGCATGAGCAAGGTCAGAGTACTGTTCGAAAACTAACGAATATACGAACATTTTGGCCGAAATTAACAGCCTCAGGTTCGCGTTGTCTGGCAATAATATCTATAATTTGGCTCAAAATCAGGAAAGTCCGGCACAATTCGAGAATCCAATCAAGCCTCGGCTGTATGTAAGGCGCATTACGCGAAGTACTATATATGAAAAAGCTCCATTTTGTTAGCCAGAACTGGCATAGTGAAGTTCTGTAGCATGTTGGTTCAGCCCCATTATAATCCATTTTTCTGATTACAAGAAAAGTTGAAACAACAGAACAAAACAAGTTTAAATATCGCTTTAGTGATATTTTCGATAAATCATAACTTCATATACACTCGTTTGCTTTGTTGCAATCACACTTTTTACTGTGTTGGCATTGATTCTATATCGTCAGTGTTACGTTATGTGACGTAAGCGTCACGTAATCACCCATGCTATCAAAGTACTTCCTCAATGCACATCCGAATTCTGGTTCCACGGAATTACGCGGAATTGGCCGAGGTAGTTCCGATTGTTTGGCTCAGTGACATTTTAGTACTCATGGCGCCATGGGCCAAAAGCCTCTGCTGGCGTTTCCTGTCGGGATTTTGGTTTGAGTCGCTATCAACATCCATAACGGTGGAGAATCACGTGACAACAACAATGGCGGATACCATTGAAAAACGTCGATTCAGGTAAGACTCTCTTTGATATATCCGTTAATACTGATCAGATTTGCATGAGGTTTAAAGCAGATACCCCGGAAAATGACAGCAACATACCCAAACATATGTGACTTTCGGACGAAACTTTGGTTGCTCGTCAATAACTATTAACCAGATGAAAGTCGTTAAAATGGACATGTTGCCTTCATTTTTTCGGGGTATCTGCTTCATACCGCATGCCAATCTGATTAGTATTAACGGAAATACTACAGAAAGTTTTAACTGGATCGAGGGGTTTTGACAAGTACCCGCCATTTTTATTCCTCTAAGGTCACTTGATTTTCCGCCTGTCCATACTTTATGTGTGTGAGCATCGAAAGCTCTAGCGAGTCAACCAGTCACCTTGGCCTTCGTTGCTCGAAAATGTGATACATAGAGGATCTAACACGAGTGCTCATATCTTATCGAATTTATTAATCGAGTTGTGGAAAAGAGATAAAATGCGAGGCTCGTCGAGCATTTTATCACTTTTTCGCAACGAGTTGAATAAATTAAATAACACAAGAGCACAAATGTTAGATTCTATTTATCATATGACATTAAGATAAGTTTAATATCTCATTTCTGACGTGCAAAATATATTTTTTCACTATTTACGCAACGTCGTTATGGACGACATACACAGCTGCTCAAAATATTTAAAGGAACACTGTGTTTTTTGCCATTGATCACAATACAAATGCACTCATAGTCTGACTCATAGCGAGAGTTGAGTTAATAAGGCAAACACATGTTTGTCCTGTGATAAGTTTGGTTACCTATCTGATAAAAAAAAGTAATCCCTTTCCAGAAATCTCCATGGAACGCTTTATGTAAAAATGGAATTTTGTTAAAAAATACTCTTTTTTCAAAACCAATTTTGTAGACGATTTTTTTACAACTAAATGTTAAATTTTCTCTGTTATCGTCTATTTCTCTATACTACAAAATTTCAAAGTTTGAAAAAAACCGCCCAGGTGTCAATAGTGGCCTTAAAATCCTACTAGGCTCCCTGTGCTGTTGGCGTTACGTTGCCGATATCATCGCATGACGCACGTTTTTGGGACGTCATTAACTTTCAATTACAAAGGTTAGTGTTGCTAAACCTTGCTACGATTCTTCGCATTAGAGCCAGTGCATGTGATTTCCAACAATGTGGCATTTTGACATGTGTAGACTCTGACGAGCCTCTGCAATCTCCCTTTAAGCTTACAAACTCCAAATGGTGTTCAGTCAGTAGCTTAACAATCATAGTATACTCAAGCGACTAGCAAAGGCTCTGATCAGACTGCGCGTATGCGCAGGCTGGTCTGAGCCTTTGCTGGTCGCACATACCACATTGTTGGGAATCTCATGCACTTACTCATTATATTGATCCTTTGAATACAATTTTTCAGGGGGGGGGGGAATATTTTACTCTTCCTATGTAAGAAAGCTGTCTAGTGGTTTTGAAAGAGATGTATTTCTCCAACCTTTGCCCATGTAAGATAGGCTGTCAGCTCACATAAGAAATTTCTTTCTCACATACCAAAGCATACAATATTGAATGGCCCCTATGTTAGCTCGCTGTCGGAAAAATCTGCCCACATCGCTACCAATGTGAGATAAGCGTAACTAATACGAGATAAGTCACACGAGGCCGGTTTCTAATGCGAGATAATCCACATGCAACATTTTTGGCGCATCACAGTATTCCTTAGGAAAACGAAAGTTGAATTGTTGAGAAAGTCAGGAAAATTGTCGATGTTGAAATTTCAGCGATAAAAGTTGACCTTCAACGAGGTATAAAGTAAAACTGCGCATTTTTCTTAAAACATTTACTCAATACTTTAAACATGCTGAGTGCATTGCGATTTGACATAATTTGACTTGACTGAATGCAGCCGGACTGGGAAGCCTGAAGATGTAAAAAATATATATTTCTCTCAACAAACTTTCTTACTTACTTGCTTACTGGCGCCAAATGACTAAACAGTCACGCCACACCAGCGGCAGAAATGAAGGTTGTCATCTTCATCAGTTTGTCTCTCCTTTCATAGAGCTTAGTCTGATCTGGAGTCGACGTTGGCCACACAGTTTTCCTCATTTTCTTCGGCCGTTTGCATCGCTGCATGATCTCCACTGCTGTCTGTTGCTCCTGGCCACAATCACATAGGGGGATGCAGTCAGCTTAAGCTTGGTACACAGGTGGGCGTTTAATCTGTTATGCCCTGTGCAAAGTCTGAGGATGCGACACTGCTCCCATCATTCCAGAAGTTAGTAGCCATATTTACATGACTTGGGTTGTGCGAGTGTATTGATGGCTGTTGCTTTTTCCCCATGTGCGACTACGTTCAGGGGCTGGTTTCTAGTGGCTCAAAGCTTAGCCAGAATATCTGCCCTTACATTTCCAGGTATGCCACAGTAAACAAACTAACTTACCCAAGTTGCTGTTGCTGATAAAATCCATTTTGATGAAATAACTTTTTGTTCATGGTTTAATGTTCTGTTTATTTAGGGGATAACTGTATTCAAAATTTTCATTGGGGGAGGTATATCGTCGGATATACGGTCGGAAATTTAGTTTTACGGCGACGCGCGAGCGGAGCCGTAAAATGTGATTTCTGAACGTATGTCCGACAATAAACCTCCCCAAAAGAAAATTTTGAGTATGGTTATCCTCATTCTAATGCACATCTGCAGTTTCGTCCCCAATATAAGCGGTGGAAGCCGCATAAAGCCGCATGTCATCCAACAAGATGTGACATGATCATTGACGTCAAACTATTTCCGACAGTATATCACAGGATATATTGTCGCAAATATTTGACGTTATCCAGTCAGACGTCGCATTACAAAATCAAGTGCATTAGATTCATTTTTTAATGTTGATGTGAACAGTGCGTGTCATTGACTGAAAACATCAACCTCAATGACGTCACCTACAAGCATTATACCTCGTTAAAATGCAGCAAAATAATCCAATATTACTGTTCAGTGGTTCCAGAAAAATCCCAAACATAGTAAGTGAGTATGATCAGGAACCCTCAGGTACACCGTTCATTGGGAAACTGGGAAAGTATCATTTCCAACTGGAATGGCGGGCCCTCAGATTGGGATTTTCGTGTTCCCATTGAAAACTAATAATATATTATATTTATCTTACCACGTGACTGCTATCTTACATGGTCAAATTAAATCATTCTTTTTTTCAGCAAAAATAAGTTTTTGAAGGACCAGTACATTGCGCTTAAGTAACGCAGAGGCAGCGTCACTTACTGACGTCATATAAAGTTAATTACGTCACAAAATGTGCACCACGTGACGATAATAACAATGTGACGCTAATGGCACAGGAAGCCTTGCGGGATTTTATTTTGCATTTTGCAACTCAACGAATGCTACTATCGTGTTTTTCAGTTAATAATAAGGTGCAAACGTAAATACGTTTCCATCCATTTAAATACTCAATAAAAAACGCACATATCCTCGTCAACTTGTGAACTGAAAATGATGTTAATTCAAAAAGTAAAAAGTTAGAGTTTCACGTTTTGGGGACTTTTTTATGTTCTGACTAAAATCCTTTGAAAATTGGGAGAAAAAACAATCCATCATGAGCCTGCCAATGTAGAATAGAGAGATCTCACCATCGGGATTGGAAATTAACAAGAAGCTCGGCAAGCTTCGTCCCTGGTTAAATTTCCGATCCTTCAGGTGTGATATCTCTATCCTTCATGGGCATTCATGGTGGATTGTTATAGTCGTACATGAGCTGGCAGCCTATCGTACATGGACAAAGGTGGGATAAATATTTTCTTTTAGGTTGGAAAGGATTGATCGGACTTTTTTTCTTTTCAGATAGAGTAAAACCGGCCTGCAGCGGCCACTTAAAAATAGACAAAACAATGGTCTTAAAGACAAATTGTAGATATCTTAATGCTTTACATTCTGATCTATTTCCCATACTTCGAGAATACTACGTGAGTGTATTTTGATATCAAGTTTACCAGGCAAGGCTTTGAGAACGCTTGTTGACATTGCGAGGTTTGCGGAGCGATTAAACAAGCGTTCTCAAAGCCAAGCCTGGTAAACTTGATATCAAAAGACGCAAACCTGGTATTCTATTTATCAGTTTACCCATTGTTGAACACTCTTTAAACTAGCGATTAAGACGTAATTTTCATTTTTGTGTTGATTAAGCGTCATAAGCAACGTAATTCAAAAAGTGCAACGTCATCATGACCTGATAAAGGTAACATGCCATGTAATGAGATAGGAAACGTTTATTAGGTTATGTTGAAATTATTCAGTTAATATTAGGGGTGTCTGATAAATAACAATACAATAAGCGTGGATTTGTCTATTTGGTATTTAAAGGGATCACAGGTCGAAATTGGCCAAAAGTGATTCCACATTGTCAGAAATCCTGTAGACTTCAATGTATTTTCATATTTACACGAAAGTTTCCTAAGTTACAACTAGCCTACAATATATTTATGTTTTTTTTGTTGTTATTTGAATGTTAAATGAATAAATTATGTTTTTAATATATCTCCATTCAATCGATGAGAGAAACACTGCAAGATTTTTTGGGGATAATGTTTTGACAACGTCAACAATAGCATTGATAGAAAATGCGATTTTTCCAAATGTTGTATTGGAAAAGTGCAAAGTCAATATTTCGTATAAATTATACTACATGTAAATCTTTCATTTTGCTTTATAACAGTTTCAAAGTAGTTGCTATCTTACCTTGATATCACGCAATAAAGAGAGTCATGTAATCATGTAAATGCATTTAAGACAGTGAGAAATTGATTTTGTGGAATAACATTTGGTCCTTGATTATAAAATGTTCTATTTTAGCGAACACTTCAAATTATTATGAAATACCATATTATAGTATATGTAGCATTTCATTAGGATGGTCACTGTTTGTCACGTACAGGCTGTTTACAGGTATCAAAAAAGGATTACCTTAATTAATTGAGATCTATTTTCAGATGGTCATTTCGATGCTCGACAGCAACAATTCAAGCGTTTACAACACCTTCAGCGTGCTTGTACCGACAAAGATGTTTTCAAAGACGTGATGTACAAAAGACAAAGCAACATCACGTACTATTACTCGTCGAAGTATAATTTCAGCTATTGTAGAGTGCCTAAAGGGGGCTGCACATTTTGGACACAAGCGTTCATCCTTCTACAGAATAATGCGAGTACAGCTGAAACAGTATTCAGTATGAATCGTATGACCCTACATATAAAACTAGCCAAATCCGTTACAGTAGCATTTCAAAGCGAGGCTAGATGCAATTCTCGAACTGTTCTTGTATCACGTGATCCTTACTCAAGATTGTTTTCAGCGTTCATCGTTAAAATGTTTTTGCCTGAAATGTATCCTGGAGCTGTTGGTATTGTACAAAGACAGAGAAAAACCAATTCTTCGTGTGCAAATGATATAACGTTTGAAGAATTTTTAAAAGACATAATGGAAAGTGTGGGAAATGGACAGGAACTTGATGTCCACTGGGCTCCAATAGAAAACATCTGTCATCCTTGCGATAATGTAAATAGTTTTGCCTTAGTTAAACTTGAAACATTTACAGCAGATGTCGAGTACGTTTTGAAGGAAGTCGGGATAGCAGATAATGAATTTGAAGTCATAAGTGATGCTTTGCATAAACACAGGTTAGAATCAAGTACACTGGGATTAGTAAAAGAAGTAATAAATTTCAATGTTACACAATGCATGGACGGAATTGAAGTAGCCAGTAGAATCTGGAAATCATTTCAAATCCAAGGCCACATACATGATGACATTCCATTTCCAATAAAAACTATTGATACAAGTGAAAAGGCCAGAAACCCAGAATATCTAACAAAGGTGATACTTGAAACAATAAAGAAACATCCTATGTCACATAATGAAGCAAAATTACAAAGACGACGAGCATTAGTAAAAGCATTTGGTGGAGTGGGTAAAGATATTTTAGATAAGGTAAAGGAACTTTATAAGCAGGACTTCATTCTGTTTGATTATTCGACAGAACCACCTAGAATGGAGCATTGACAACAAGGACAATACCATGATGCTAAGCTACTTATAATAAGCATATCAAAGGGACACAAATGAAATGAGCAGCGATTTTTACCCTCCCAGGATATAGCAATCAAACTGGCGTCCGTCCGTCAGTAAACAAAAGCTTGTGCCCTCAATAACTTTTAATTCCATTTGATATATTTCGATTATATTTTGTAGGCATATAATTCAGGTCAAGACGGTATGTGCAAGAGTGATTGCTCTCCCTTGCTGGCCTTTAAAGTTATCCCTTGAATAAACTTTATAGGGGAAAGCTTGTGCGCTCAATAACTCTCATGTCCTTGGAGATACACTGCTCAAAATATTTTAAGGAACACCTCATAATGTCCATATGTGATAATGTTAACCCTGTCCAATAGACAAGCCATAAATTTCACTAGACAGTAACGTAGAAACCCTGTTTCTTTTGATATCTTTGCAAGAAGAGTCAAAGTATTGGATCGAAAAAAGGTTTTGACAAAGCAATCGCTGATCAAGTTCATGGCTCAAATTTTGTAAGTTTTAATTTTCTTGAAAACGACGATTTTCATTGGAACTCTGTAGAATCTTTGGATTTTTTTAATAGAAGTACCTAATGATTTCTGCAACATTAAAGGGCTATTGAATGTTCAGAAATGATGGTGGTATGATTTTTTATTGAAAAAATCGTCTTCAATTTAGTTTTGAAAAAAAGGGGTAGTTTTAACAAAATTCCATTTTTACAAAAAGCTTGTGCCATGGTGATTTCTGGAAAGGGATTACTTCATTTTCATCAAGAAACATCATCCTTGATCAGTAACCAAACTAATCACAGGACAACATGTTTTGTCTTTAATTAAGTTGTTAATCCAACTCTTGCTATTAGTTGGACTATGAGTGCATTTGTATTGTGATCAATGGCAAAACACGCACTTTTCCTTTAAATATTTTGAGCAGTGTATTTTGATGGCATGTATACATGTATAACTGGCCAAGACGGTGCGTTGCGTTCAATAATGGCTGCTCTCCCTTGCTGGCCTTTTGAGTTATCTCCCTTGAATGAATTTTATAGGGAAAAACTTGTGCGCTTAATAACTCTTATACCCTTTGAGATATTTTGATAATATTTGGTAGACAAGTATATCAGGTCAAGACGGTGTATCGCGCGTGCAAGATCGGTTGCCCTCACTTGTTGGCCTTTGAGTTATCTCCTTTGAATGAACTGTAAAGGGCAAACTTGTGCGCTTACTAACTCTTATATCCTTCGAGATATTTTGATGATAATTGGTATACATATATACCAGGTCAAAACGGTGTGTCGTGTGCAAGAATGGCTGCACCCCTTGCTGCCCTTTTGAGTTATCTCCCTTGAATCTACTTTAGAGTTGAAAGCTTGTACACTTGATAACTCTAACCCTTTGAGATAGTTTGATAACATTTGGTATACATATATATCAGATTAAGACGGTGTGTCGCATGCAAGAATGATTCATTTCCCTTGCTGGCCTTTTGAGATATCTCCATTCTCTTATAAAATGATGAGTTCGCTAAGCTGCTTAGGCATATTAAAAGAACACTACTGAAATGTGTAGTGATATTTCTTGAATTGAGTCCCTTATTTAAAATGATGACTTCGCTAAACTACTTACATGTATGCCCATCAAAGGGAGACAAATATAATGAGTAGTGATTTTCTTCCATTGTGTCCTTTATTCAAAATCATGATGACTTCGCTAAACTACTTACGCACATCAAAGGGAAACAGCTGAAATAAATGGTGATATTTCTTGAATTCTGTCCCTTATTCAAAATGAAGACTTACGCACATTAAGTGGAGATAAATGAAATGAGCAACGATTTTCTTCAATTGTGTTCCTTATTCAAAATGAAGACTTCGCTAAACTAATTATTTACATAAAAGGGACTCAACTGAAATGAGAAGTGATATTTCTTGAATTGTGTCCCTTATTCAAAATGAAGACTTTGCTAAACTACTTTCGTCCTTCATTAAGCTACATGTACCATTTGTCATTAAGACCTTCGACCTGTTTATTTTTAAGTAGCTGCTTAAGTAGCTGCAATAAGCTCTCCATGCTTTAATTCCCATTTCCGTGCAATCTCCGTAAGAAGGCCATACAATATTGTACGATTTCACGGGCGTCGGCGCCATCGAATAGCCGTAGCCTCTACGGTTTGTTAAACTCTCCATTATGCCCAGGTCACAAATTCACTGATCACCTCGCCGGTTCCACAACGGACCACCAGAGAGCATAATGCCCTTTCACGATAATCAATCCATACATACAAATTGCCTCCAGGTCTAAAAAATCAGTTGAGTGTAGTACATCGCAGCCGTCCTGTTTAAGAAAGTTAATGCCCATGTGACACATTTACGGAAGCCACGGTCATTCGTGACAATCTATATTTGTCCGTAGATTTCCGTATTTACACGTAGTAGTACTTTTAAATCCATGACCGTTTTAGAACATGTTCAAAATGTGACCACGGATCAAACAAAAATATTCGTAGTCCCAAAGTCGCAAAGGATTTCTGCGGTTTAAGCCTGTCTGACACAGAACACGTTTGGGTACACGGTTCTAATACGGTATACTCGGTTATACAAGGTACAAGTATTGAGCTCCAACCGTGCCTGGGGATGTGTTGGTACGATTGAGACTCGAATGTAGCACGAGTATGTACGAACAAAGCACGGATATACTCGATCAAGCAAGGTTTGTCACGGTTTGAACACGATTTGCAAAACGATTTTCATACGATTGTTGTACGGTTCCAAGTACGGTCTAGTATGGTCTGTTACGGCCTAGTACAATTAAACACAACTTTTACTCGATTAATTGGACATTTACAGGGTTTACATACGGTCCCACCGACTTTTGGTTGAGTTATGCTCCAATAATCACATATTCCTGTATGTTTTGATATAAAATTGACTCGTTTTGATGCCTTGGCTTCACAAATTTTCGAATTTTCAACAGAGAAAGTATAAAAATCGCAGATGACCATGTATGAAACTTATTGGTGGTATGGCGATCGTATGGCGATCGTATGAAACCGTATTGGTCGTATGACGATCGTATAAAACCGGCTGAGCTCATTCTTGGAGTGTTCTTCATGTGCGGTTGTATATACGGTCTCGTACCGTCTTACATGGTCTCTCACGACGGTCTTGTACGATCGCTTATACGATTATACACGGAAATGGCACCCGTGTTAGGTTTTTAAAAGTTTTAAAAATTATATACCGCTTTCATGGATACACTCGAATGGCCCGAGTGTAACTCGGATAAGGCCACGGTTGGTTCGGTTGTATGTACGGTTTTATGGATGGCAAACCGTATAAGCCGTGTGTTCTGTGTGAGACAGGCTTAAAAACGAACTTTTACGGTTACACCACGTATTGGCTAAGGTTTGCTACGAATTTGTTACGGAACGGTACTATCTCAATTAGTTGCATTACGGATAGGTAGGGATTAGCAAGATTTCTCAAGGCATTTTACGTTTACTACCTAATACCAAGGTTACTTAATACGGAATAGAATGGTCCGCGACTGCTTATATCGAATAAGCCAGCCCAGGAGATTCAGTTTGGTCTTGCCAAACATAGCTTTTCTGCTTGCCCTTCCCATCTTGCGCTACACTTTGATGTTTAACCATTTTACTCCTGAATAAGAACTTTGACAAACAGTGAAGACCCAGATGCAATGCTGCATTTTGCTGCATTCCATCAAGATCTGCACTGTTTGTTCAGGTAAAATAATCTTTAGGTACATAAAACATAAGAATTTGCAAGATGTAACCGACGAACTCATATTATGAGACGAAGTCTTATAATTTCATTGTTAACGGAAAGCTGACTTGGTCTCTGTATGGAATAAAGTACGGTGAGCCACTTTAGTTACGCACCACTTTTTCAGGGCCCATATTTTTGACAAAAAATCTTGAATTAAACATTCTCTATGATAATTGACTTATTAACATTTTATCTGGTAGTTGGCATCAGAAAAATGTCGGAATCACTCATGCAAAACATTCTGCTACGTCAAAGGCAATTTTGACAAAAATGCACGTGCAACCTGAACGTCTATATTTTCTATTTGCGTTTTGCGCTAGGCATTACCCATGGTGATCGTTGTGACCAAAAACACCACAAACAATTATTTTATTCAAGTAAAACTCCTTTTTTCGGTCGTTGAATTTAGTAACAACGTTACTTTTTGAAGAAATGTTCGTATTGACGTCATATTAACGTCAGTTACAATAATCAAACAAGGTTTCTTTCGCAAATTGTTTTGTTATGAGTCTCTTGTTGACATAGAAGTATCGAAACACTAAAACGTCTTATCATTGACACGTCTTATAACCTTGGTAGTAGTGACGTCATCACTAACGTCAACACCATGGCGCCAATAAATCCGTTATTTTTACGAAAATAAACGGCGGATACATGATTGTTTAAAATGAAATTATAAAAGAAAGTTTTGATAACTAGTTTACTTAGAATCATACGAAATTTTAACTAACTTCTAAAAAAATATTAAAACAAACTTTTTTCAAACCTTGGCCAGCTGGGAACCAAAATAGTAAAACGTTTAAAAAATGGTGAAGTTAACATACACATTCCCGTCTTAGATATTGCCAAGAATAAATCGGCCCTTATCACTGTTAAAGCAGAAATACGACCCAGAAAAAGTGCAATGTGAACTGAGTTTCATTCGAAATAATGCAATGTGAAATGGTGTTTTGAGGGCAGTGCCCTTCAAGATCAACTTTCACATTCGTTTCTGATCTGATCACAATGAAATTTCAATATGTAATGCAAATATAAATGCGCTTTTCGCTGGTAGTCTCAGAATAAAAAATGGCACATTTCTTATCTGAGTATTTTACGTTTTATAAGTGGTGCGTAACTAAAGTGGCTCACTGTACATGCCACGAATGATAATTGATCTATAACATGTAAAGAGATTTAATTGTATGAAAGTTTATATTTTGAAATTTTTCATTAGTTTCAAATATGATTTTCACGTTGAGGATGATCGAATGATAGTTTGAACGCAAGAAATGTCAAGAATTATCTGCGTCGATGGTTAAAAAAATTGTACTGCACGAGGGAAGAAGGACCTCTGACGGTGGTAATGGGAATCACAGTGTATCGCTGCCTATAATTTTGCTAAAAAATAATGTCGATCAAATGCTTCCATCTTCATATATAAGCTCGATTTTGGTCTCTATTTTATGATTTTGTATTTGAATTCCTATTTCAATGAATGTACGGCTTTATTTTGGGGCTAAAATGGTCACTTATTGTATAATACATATAGGAAATAGTAAAAACTTTTAAAATCAGCATCACCCCCCTTAGTTCCAACTAATCCTTTTGCACGTAAGTGAGCTCTCATATTTTACATAATAAATGTTAAAAACTATTTGGGACTCAGGGAGGGGGGAATGATATCCCTCAGCCCAAAATGTCAGATATGGGCGAGACCGAACATTAGCATTTGGATTTTTTGTGTGCTCTCTTGAAAATCTTTATTTTCAGAATGATGAAATAACTAGTACAAGTTAGCTTCCTTTTCATGACACATTAGTCATGAAAAATAGCACGTTTTAAGCATATTTTCTTCAGATTATGAAAATTGTTCTTTTACTTAATTCAGTTGGTAGATTATTTTGCACATATACTGTATCTACCCAATACACATCAACTACATGGCCCTTGATTAGGTGTACTTCACGCACGGATGAATGGTTATAGTGCGTTGCTGCATAATATTGCACCAGGTAAATACATTGTCATCAAGGTTGAATATGGACTACAGTTGCACTTCAAAATATTTCTTAACAAAACGGATAGAAAAAAATAACCATTAAAATGATTTTGGACTTTAAAATACTTTCACTGTGATTTGTAATCGAGTATTGATGATATAATACCCTTACACGTAAAAATGATTTATTTCTAAACGTTTTTGTGAAGTCACATTGTGCAACCCCTTCCCCCATTTGTAGCGCCTCATGCTTTGTTGTAGAGGTCTGCCTGTCTAATTATAACCTTAATTCGTTCCTAATACATCAACCGCCCTATTCAAAAGGATACCACTGATATCTTATGCATAGGGAATTTTTGGGAAGCATCTAAAAAATAGGTAGATACCCTTTCAAAGTGTCAGAGGTCCTTTGCCGATATTTATAGGTTACGGTCAACTAAACTAATAAGGCCGCACTCTACTACTGTACTACGCATCTACTACTCTACTACGCATCAAACAGCAGGGAAATGTGTGATGATTAGCGATTTAAATAAGCAGCATTTGGACGCAGTGGCATGATATTTTTGCATTCTAATGCATTTGAGTTTTTAACGCGACGTCTGATTTGATAACGTCAAAAATTTGCGACAGTATATCCTGCGATATACTGTCGGAAATAGTTTGACGTCATTAATTACGTCACATTTCGTTGGATGAAGTGCGGCTTTACGCGTCTTGCAACGCTCTAATTTGAGTTCAAACTACAGAAGTGCATTAGAATGGGGATAACCATATTCAAAATTTTCATTTGGGGAGGTATATTGTCGGATATACGTTCGGAAATCACGTTTTACGGCTCCACTCGCGCGTCGCCGTAAAACTAAATTTCCGACCGTATATCCGACGATATAACTCCCCAAATGAAAATTTTGAATATGGTTATCCCCATTCTAATGCAATTTGCAGTTTCTAACGTTGCAAACCGCATAATGCCATACGTCATCTAATGAAATGTGACGTAATTAATGACGTCAAACTGTTACCTACAGTTTATCGCAGGATATACTGTCGCAAATGTTTGACGTTATCCAATCAGATGTAGCGTTACAAAAGTAAGCGCATTAGAATGCCTTATAATGAATTTCTAAATTTTGGAATAGCATAGGTTCCTTAAGTCAAACGCTTTATTGAAGACATAACAACAAACATTTTTATTTTTTATTTTGTTCTCGTTTTCTTTATAAGATAATCATGTTACACACATCAAACGTATATTCTTTCACTTCGTCGTACATGTATATATTTTCTAAGATATTTCTTGTATAGATATTCAATAGTTCTAGACAATCCCTTCTTATTTTAATCTTTTCTGTATGTGTTCATTTTCGCGGAACTCCGCAAATAAGTTAACTTACATGTATCAGATTTATTTACTGATGTACAGTTTATGCATTTGTTTCCTAATCTGAACACTACAAACGCTTTCTAGACTTAGCCATATTATGTCTTATGAAGCAGACTCTTTAGTAACCTTCATGTTTTATTACGTTACGTCGGATGACGTTGTCGTTGGTTAGTTACGACGTCAGTTACAATAATGGCAGCACAATAGAAGAACAGTTGATGCATGATTAACAAGAAAAGGACAGTTAAATGGATATTAAAGTCTGAGAACTTATTCTACATGGTTAGAGAAATGAACATTTATTTTTCCAATAATCAAAACAGTACTTAATGTGATACATTATTAAATGTCTTCAAATATGATCAGACTTTGTGTTTATTTCGCCACATTAATTAGAATATAAGGGTTAAAGAACCAAACTACCATGCGTTGACCCATATAAATCTTCCTCCTATTTCATTTTCCCCATTCTGTTTCTGCAGATTACCTCCACGAGGGTATCTGGTTCGACGCGAGAAAACCTGATTTGTCAACTCCTGAAGTCAGGTTTCTCGTGATAAGCCCACATAGTAAGGTCTCAGGGTTATTAAACTTGAGTACAGTCTCAAACTCAAAATAAAGCGTAATGATTGGCTGCTTGCGGACACGTATCCGCAAGCAGCCAATCATTACGCTTGATTTTTAGTTTTAGAATGAGCTCAAGTTTTATAACCCCGAATCCTGAACTAGCTTTGAATTTTTTTTGCATGCATGGTTATTTGAATATTTTTTGTTGCCTGCTGATTTTTTTTTAATCCACTTTCAGGAATTCCACCAGTGTCAAACAGTTTGGATCCAGAGCAGGCCTGACATTTTGCCAGACCTTATCTGGGTCCTAAGTTACTATATGAAAAAAATGCCAGCATGTGACAAAAATCGACACTAGCTAGGGAATGGACGATTCGGATGCATTTTCAAACTAGACCTGTTGTCAGAAACATCCCTAATGCAATGGCGGGAGCACAGTGGCTCAGTGATAGAGTGCTTGACTCAAGCATTTTGATGGCAAATGAACCGCGACATGAGATTTCCAATAATGTGGTATGTGCGACCAGCAAAGCCTCAGATCAGTCTGATCAGAGCCTTGGCTTGTCGGAGAGTTAAGCTACTGCCTGGACATCATTTGGTGTTTCTAAGCTTAAAAGGAGGCTGCACAGGCTCGTCTGAGTCTACACTTGACAAAATGCCACATTGTTTTCAATAACATGTTACAGCTCAAATGGTGATCCTCACACTCATGATAAATTCTTATAATCTGGGAATTTACATGGCCAGCATTCCAAACAAGCACATATATGCCATCAAAACAACGTCATATCGACGTCAATGCGTTGATATTACGTTGTTTTAAGGCTGTTTTAAAGCTGCATAGTCTGTAACTTTTGATCTTCTAATTTTAAAAATAATGTTTTGATTTTTCAAGAACACAGTAAAAATACTCAAATTCAGGTAAACATTTTACCATTTCCGTAAATCTTAACAAGTTATCACTATCAAAACAACTGCATTTATGTTAAAATTCAACGGTCTAGAATTATTGGAGGGACTCAAATAATTACCAACAAGAGAAAAATACACCTATTTGGTAAGATAATTCACTTTTCCATGCAGTTTTCAGCTGTACTGAACATTTTTATTGTGAAAACATAGCTTAATTCTACTTTTACAAATGATTTAAAAGAAAATATTTTTTTTCGAAAAATGTTCATAGTTACAGAGTATGCAGCTTTAAGGCTGTATGCATTCTGGGATTGAAGTTGCTGGTAAGGATTTCCATCTGCATGGGAGATGATTAAACCCAATCGGAAAATCGCAGCCCTATTTGAGAACCAGGCTTTGGATGTGTGTAAGGCGTAATATTATGTACGTAAAAAGAGCATTTTTAGCCGGAGCTGGCGTTAAGAATCACACCAAACACACTAATAGTCGTTTAGCCATTTGAGCCCCGAATGAATTCGAACAAACTCTCAAATAATGATTTAAGCCTCTGCGCCCCGAATGAATCCGAACAAACTCTCCAATAATAATATATCCCTTTGTGCCCCGAATTAATCAGAGCAAACTCTCAAATAATTATTTAACCCTTGCAACCCCAATGAAATAGAACAAACTATTCAATAATTGTTTAAGCCTTTGCGCACCCAATGAGTCAGAACAAACTCTTCAATATTGATTCAATCCTTTGCACCCCAAATGAATCAGAACAACCTCACCAATAATTATTTAACCCTTTGCGCCCTGAATGAACCAGAACAAACTCTCCAATAATTATCTAACCCTTTTTTGCCTCCAATAAATCAGAACAAACTCTCCAATAATTATTTAACACTTTGTGCCCAGAATGAGTCAGAACAAACTCTCCAATAGTGATTGAATCCTTTGCGCCCCCGAATGAATCAGAACAAACTCTTTAATAGTTTAATAGTGATTCAATCCTTTGCGCCCCAGATGAATCAGAACAAACTTCTCAATAGTGATTCAATCCTTTGCGCCCCCAATGAATCAGAACAAACTCTCCAATAATTATTTAACCCTTTGCGCCCTAAATGTATCAGAACAAACTCGCCAAAAATTATATTTAACCCTTTGCGCACCCAATAAATCAGAACAAACTCTCCAATATTTTTTTAACCTTTTGCGCCCCGAATGAATCAGAACAAACTCTACAAAAGTGATTAAATCCTTTGTGCACCAAATGAATAAGACCAAACTCTTTAATAGTGATTCAATTACTTTGCGCCCCAAACAAATCAGACCAAACTCTTCAATAGTGATTCAATCCTTTGCGCCCCAAATGAATCAGAACAAACTCTTCAATAGTCATATTCTATCGATATGACCTAAGCATTAAATAATGAGACGGTTCTTTTGAGCATCCAAAACATATGTAAAAACTGATGGGTAAGAAATTATTTACAATTTTACACTGGGATGTTTTGTTTATCTAAACCTAATTATAAGGTAGCATAAGTTTTACCTGGGCATCTGAACTGGTTACAATATTCTGTTTGGCGTGGACCTACGGTAGACAATGGGTTGATACATCCAAGCTCAATAACAGGTCTTCTGTTTACCAAATCAATACATTGTCTTGATCTGCTTCTTACTCCTCCCGCACATGTCTTGCTGCATCGAGACCAACTGGTCCAGTGTGACCACCCAATACGTGAGAATACTGTAAACATATACATGTAGTGGTGTTATAATTGAACATCATGTGTGCACATGATGTACTCCATCGTGACCAACTGGTCCAGTGTGACCACACAATACCTATTGGGAATACTGTAAACATATAGTGGTGTCAGAATTGAACACAATCTGTGCACATGGTTTCCTGGATCGTGACCAACTGGTCCAGTATGACCACACAATACGTGTTGAGAATACTGTAATCATATAGTGGTGTCAGAATTGAACACCATCTGTACACATGACTTACTGCATCATGACCAACTGGTCCAGTGTGACCACACAATACGTGTTGAGAATACTGTAATCATATAGTGGTGTCAGAATGGAACACCATCTGTACACATGACTTACTGCATCATGACCAACTGGTCCAATGTGACCACACAATACGTGTTGGGAATACTGTAAACATATAGTGGTGTCAGAATGGAACACCATCTGTACACATGACTTACTGCATCATGACCAACTGGTCCAATGTGACCACACAATACGTGTTGAGAATACTGTAATCATATAGTGGTGTCAGAATGGAACACCATCTGTACACATGACTTACTGCATCATGACCAACTGGTCCAATGTGACCACACAATACGTGTTGGGAATACTGTAAACAAATATGTGGTGTCAGAATGGAACACAATATGTGCACATGGTTTACTGGATCGTGACCAACTGGTCCAGTATGACCACACAATACGTGTTGAGAATACTGTAATCATTTAGTGGTGTCAGAATTGAACACCATCTGTACACATGACTTACTGCATCATGACCAACTGGTCCAGTGTGGCCACACAATACGTGTTGGGAATACTGTAATCATATAGTGGTGTCAGAATGGAACACCATCTGTACACATGACTTACTGCATCATGACCAACTGGTCCAGTGTGACCACACAATACGTGTTGGGAATACTGTAAACATATAGTGGTGTCAGAACGTTACACCTCTGTGAACATAGTGCACAATTTACCTTTATTCCCAAACAGGGTATACATATAAATTCTGATGAGATATGATTTTTTTTTCAAAAAACGAAAATAGATTTAAGGTCAAACTATATTGTTTTTGTGCTTTTATATCAACTTTCTGCCAATAGTTACTTGATGGTCACATTTATAGCAACCAACCAACGAGTGTTGCCCCGCTTTGCGGGGCAACACGAGGGTTGGTTGCTTTACGACTAGAGAGAGGCTCTGTTCTGTTCTGTTCTATTCACGCCCAATCTTCAAATATGAATAGAAAATATTTTCGGTATCGCCCAGTTCCGGTATCTATACGGAGTCGATACGGGGAACCAATCTAGATCGAACTAAGAACCTAATTCTACTGTTGAAAAATATGTTGTGATCATCATTAGCATTGAAAAAATACAAAAAGTAAAAGTGAATCGCGAAGATGACGGTTTTGTTGATATTAAAGTCATATTTCAGCCATAAGACTGAGGGATTTTTTTTATCACCAGGAGCTTGAACGGTAGTGATAGCTCTTTCAGGCAAGCGGCTGCGTGATCCCCTTAACGTGACGTCACAATTCTTTTAACGTTACGTCACGACGTGATAACGTTTTGAGCCAAACGCCAACTGCCACGTGCATCGTCGCGCCTTTGAAATGAGCCGCGACATGATATTTCCAGCAATGTGATATGTTCGACCAGCAAAGAATCAGATCAGCCTGCGCATACACGCAGTCTGATTAGAGCCTTTGCTTGTTGCTTGAATTTTCTATGAGTGTTATGCTACTGACTGAACATCATTTTAAGTTTCCAAGCTTAATAGGAGACTTCACAGGCTCGTATGAGTCTACACTTGTCAAAATGCCACATTGTTGGAAATCGCTGCTCAAATTACAAATCCTCATGGTATCCAATAGGAACTTCCGTTCAAGTGTCCCGGCGCCTTTAAAATAGCTTGCAGGATTATTTTATTTCATCGTGAGCCCATGTCTATTCAGTTACGGATAAACAAGTCCTGCCTGTTCCAATTTAGCACAAGTGTGTTCGGTTCCTTCAACGTTCATTTGCCTCAAAGAAACCTGGACCATGTGGACAGAGAAGTGTTTAACCGTCGTGGTTCGACATAAGGCCCCGGCTTTATTACGATGAAGCCAATGGTCTCACCTTTTGTCACCAACAAGGGAAGCAGTCAAAATCTAGATGAAGCCTGCTTGATAAGACGCTATAGTGTATATCTTTTCGAAACCACGACGCAAGGATCAGTGCTAAAAGTACTTTGACCAAAACCTGCGGATACACTTGTCAAAGTAACATGCCGGAGAAAAAAGTGAAAATCGTAACTGTCTCAGAAGGATTATGTCCAGCATTCGGTTTTTCACTCCACTCTAGCAAAAAAACCAAAATGATCCAAAGCGACTGCAATCTAGTCCCAAACATATTAAAACCCATTAAAAAGAACATAGAAGCGCTAAAAATTGAAACAAAATCTCGCGGGGTGGGGGGGGGGGGCCCTAACGATAGGGTGGAATGATACCCCTCTAGTGCTCTCCACCCTTTCGTGCCTTCGGCACTCGATGATTTCGTCGGACCACTTTGAAATACACGGCGATGGCCCTGAGTCTGAGCTGACCCTCAAGGCGTTTCTGTATGTGACGTTTTCTTGTTCTTTTGTTACTTTCCAATAAGGTGTTCTGGGTCAGGTTTGATACTAATCGTGTCGAATCTTGATATTTGCGTTCTTCCTTACTTTTTATACTCACACGAGTACCGACTCACAAGAAATACCGTATACTGTGCTATCCTCTCAGATCAAATAGTGGTTGGTTGCCCATTAGTGTGCCTATTTCATATTATTTTAAGAACTATTTAAGTAAGGTTCGAGGTTTGCAGCAATGGTAGGACTTGAGTTGTAGTCTACATTAAGTTGTCTGCCTCCTAGTATGATGATAAACTGATGCAAGATAAATCATGCTGGATTTGTTTATAACTGAGCCAGTGCATGAGAATTTCAGCGACCAGGAAAGACTCAGATCAGCCTGCGCATACGCGCAGTCTGATCAGAGACTATGCTAGTCGCTTGAGTATTCTATGATCGTTAAGCTACTGACTGGACATCACTTGAAGTTTCTAAGCTTGAAAGGAGGTTGCACTGGCTCGTATAAGTTTACACTTGTCAAAATGTCACATTGTTGGAAAACACATGCCACGGCTCAACTGCGCTGGCTGACAGGTGCTATTTTTGTTCGTCGAATACAAACAACAAAAACAGATGTTTTCTCATTGCATGGTCGCATTGTGTGCACGTATGAGGGTGCCAATGGATTTTTCTGATCAGCGAATTTTTGAAGCCTGACTTTTCTTCTATACCAACACCTTGTGTATGTAAGCAGCGAATGCTCTGCCCAGGTAGACAACAAACAGACTCGGGTCACTCTCAGCCCACCAGCGAAACTTCTTAAGAAAGTCTCCATGTATACGATGAGGTATATTTGATAGGTCACTGATGTATAACATCTTATTTGAAACGGAAGACAAATCTTGAAACGTTTTAAAGAAGTTCTAGCGATAAGGCGTATATTTTCCCTAGTTGACATGATTACAAACACCAAATTTTCAAAGTGCCCTAATGTTTTTTTAAAATTGGTGTAGTTCAGCAGTAAAATATGCATAGTAAGCAACGATATACGTTTCAAAGCGATTAACAATTTACAATACCGTGAAAACGTGCACTTTCTACCCCCACCCCTGATTTTACGTCTTTATACTGGGTGCCGTTTAAACCAGACTTTGAGTAAATGCAGTACAAGTTTTAAAAAAAGTAAAAGTGCTAAAATATTAAGGATAAGAATGTTCTTCATTTCCAAAACCTTACCATATTCCTTCTGCGCATGCGTACGAAATACACCTAAAATTGTGACGTTTGTCATTGGAAAGGTGAAACTTGTGTCTTTCAGACTATTTTTAAATGCTCCCCCCCCCTTGACCCAAGATGCCGATTGGACAACGTCATGTCGCTATAAACATTTACAACATATGTAAAGGGCATTTTGGGTCTGGGGGGAAGCATCTAGAAACAAACTGAAAGACACCAGTTTCGTCTTTCCAATAACAAACGTCACAATTTTAGTTGTATTTCGTACGCATGCGCAGAAGGAATACGGTAAGGTTTTGGAAATAAAGAGCACTCCTATCCTTAACATTTTAACACTTTTACACAATGTATACGTCGCTTTGCCGGTATTGACACGTATTGCCGGTACGTCATACGCCTATTTTTTGGAATAAAATGGCGGCGACACACCTGTAGACAGCGGAAGTGGTAAGTGTTTTCATTTTTGTTGTTGTTAATACTGCAAAGAAAAACATGCCGTATGCCTAAAGGACTATAGAATTCAATCATTTTAAGTAGCCGACATGTACATGGCGATTTATGTAAGCATTTAGAAATTTATTCGAGTACCGATCGGGAGGTAGTGACATTTTTGTTGATTTCTTGTAAATTACCGACTTTCAAGTCATAGAATTTTGATCTGGTGTACATATCTTTCATTTTACCCATGCACGAGTCAACGTCTGGTCCCATAGCATCGAAACGTTGTAACAGTTGGAAAGTGAAAATATGCATAATCAATCCATTTCCTTTCAGCATGCCAGCCATGCACGCACGTATACATGCACGAATACACACAAGCAGAAAATAGAGGATGGTGAGGTTTATTAAGAAGGGATCCATTTTACCTATTTTGGGTTATCATGTTTATGTAGAACAGTGTGCTGCGTTGCCAACGAGAGTGGTGCTGCATTGCTTAAGAGAGCCGCATGTCAAATGCTTCTCTGTCCGGATCCCCTTAATTTCACAGAGCTACCAAATCGAGTATTCAATGTTGGGCCATCATTGGCCCGCCAGCGAAACGCCATTTAAATGACGTTTCGCTGGTGGGCCGTTGATGGTCCGCTAGTATTGGTATTTTGGATCCTTCCCCTCATTAAACTAAATAAAAAAAGTTATCAAAGTTGGACCCCCTCTGACAAAACTTTCTTGATCCGCGCATGCTATAGTCGTTTTACATTTTAAGGGTTTTACATGTAAGGCCCTTCCACATATCTCAAATCATAGTTGGGAAACCTGACTCAACTAAGGCGCAGACCAGTCTGCGCATCCAGTCAGTCTGATGCGAGTCTTTGTTATTTGCTCTCTGGAAAGTATGATAGCTAGGCTACTATTCAAGATGATCGAAGGCACTTTCATACTTCATGTACACAATTGTTAATATTTTGCCAACCTTTTTAAATCATTTTCTTTTTAAAGAACGACCAAAAGTATTTTCATGGAGGGTGCACAGTGACTTAGTCGTACAATGCTTGACTCGAGACCGAGGGGCTGGGGTTCTATCATCCCCCAACTATGATGCGCATACTGCTCTTTGTGCGATGATTGTGTGACGAGTGTGCATCTGCTCATTGTGCGATACGCATCGGCTGTTTACGAACTTACTTTTACACGAAAGAGTCGGACATGCCTTACTGCAATATTAACTCTTGGCATGCTTGTTTGTCGATTGTTGATTTAAGGTACTATTTCTTTGAATCCATCATAGTGTCAAATAATTTGCGACAAAACGTCCGACCATCTTCTGGATCCACACTTTTTCATAGCTGGAAAACAGCAGGGGCTTAATAGTACTTTACACATTTGTATGTTTAGGTCCTTATTTAATTTTCTATAACCACATGAGAGAGAGAGAGAGAGAGAGAGGAGTGCGCGTGTGTGTTTTGGGTCAACCAATTATGGGTACAGTTTCTTGTGTGTTTTATACAGAGGCTTGATGCAATTTTGCACGGTGAATGGTCCTCGCAGTCTGTAAAAGCTCTTTACATGCTTGTATATTTTTGTCGCCTCCGCCATATATTTTTTTCTGAAATCACATTAGTGTCGAAAAATTTGGACCCAGATTAGGCTCTACAAAATATCGTGCCTGATCTTGATCTAAAACGTTTGCAAAGGTAAATAGAAGTTGAAAAGGGCGAGAATCTTTTTGTAGGCTTTGTAAACTATACATCGGGAATCCATGCGCGGATCCAGGAATTTGTGTCGGGGGAGGGCAGGTCTGACAGCCAGAAAACAGCCTGGCCAACGTTTTTTTTTTGTTTCGTTTTTTGTCCAACTTATTTTACAGTTTACAGAGGAGGTCAAATAGTTCTTTTACACTACAACAGAGAAAACTATACATTTCCAAGGATCCGAAGGGGGTCCAACTTTTCCCAGGGGGGTCCAACTTTTCCCAGGGGGGGGGGGGTCCAAATGCTAATTTCTATAGAAACCAATATAACCTATGATTTTCCAGGGGGTGGTCCGGACCACCCCTCTGGATCCGCACATTGGATCGACAAGTAGTGAAGGGGGCGGGGAGCGATAGAGATAAGGGTTATTTTTGAAAGGGAAGACATATTTCTCCAATCAGTTATATGAGCACCCACTAACCTCTCAGATCCCCCAATGTTATTAGACCTGTATCAAAATTGTTATTTTTCTCCAATTAAACATATATTGTGGGAGATCGTTGACAGGTTTTATATGCGCATTTTGTGTATGTCTTTGCAAAATAATCGTCTAGAGGTTTAAATTTTGACTAATTTGTTATAATAAGTCTTTTGTATGCCCCGCTCCTTTACTGGGACATAGCCGAGCTAAAGTGCCGAAATTTGACCTACGATGTGTTCCTGCAGTGCTGTGGATGTGCCTGGGGTTTAGTTTCCAGCTTAAGTAGCCGAAAAAAACAGCGGGGGCGCTTTAGAGTACTTTTGTTCGATGTGCCTATTGATGTCCCTAATACTTTTTCATTTGTTGTGTTCTGATGTTCTGGTGGACATATAAAGTTGCATTACGTTATACAAAAAGGCTCCCTAGTGAAAGTATGCGTATGTGTTAAAATGCTCTGAAACTTCTAGGCCGACTGAAGCAAAATTCAATGGGGTACCACCATCTGATAGGGGAAAAGATGGAAAGCTTGTTCAAATGTTTTGTTGTTATTCATTATTGTCAAATCCCGTAGGTGGGGACATTTAGCGGGAATTTTACCACACATTTGGCCCCGCAGTGCAGCGCTTTCAGCAGGGCTTTGAATTTTGAAACCAGAGTAGTAATAGATACATAACAAATCAAACAAGATTTAAGGCTTAAGGCCAGGGTCCAATCCCCTGGGTAGGGGGTAGGGCCAAGGCCAAAATTAAACTTTTTCTGCATATGGCAATGTTGCATAACAAATTAAAGCCGACGACGCATGCAGTAACGTAGTAGCAAATATTTTGTCTACAGACACACCCTCGATCGCGGGGGGGAAAGGGGGGGGTGGGGGGCGGGGTAAAAAGGTCAATTCATTTTTATTCTAAAAGAAGTCATGTTGCATATCAAATTAAAGGGATTTGAGCATAGAGCACTATGAAAGCAAATATTCCGTCCTTACACACACCATCGATCCATTGGGTAGGGTCAAAAGGCCAAAGGCTGTTTTCTCTTGTTGCATTAAGGAGTGTAGGCCAACATGCAAGCTAAACATTGACTTTACACACACCTCTGACCTCTGGGGTTGGGTTGAAAGGTCAGATATTGAAATTGTGAAGATATGTATTTTTAATTAAACTAAGTAAGAAAGAAGGCAAAGATCAGGAATCGATACAATTAAGCACCACACCTGACCCAGGATACCAATGGGAAAGTGACAACTTCACAATTAGACTTCACAAACGAGAGCCAAGAGGTCAGTCCTTTCCCAGCAGGTGACTAAAACATACTTGGCATGTTTTGATATGATCCGAATGATACACAAGGTGAACTAAGGGTCTAGATAAATGGGATTAATAATTTGTGATTTACATGTTTCTCTAAAGTAATCCTTCGTCGGGGGATATAAATTCGACGAGTTTGTCTTTTTAGTTTTGCTATGTCTTTCATTCTCTTTTCAGAATGGATGCCAACTGCCTATGTGTGGACTGTGGCAAGTACTATAAGAACCCAAACACATTACGGATGCACCAGAAAATTCATACTGGGCTCCGCCCATTCACCTGCGATGTCTGCAATAAATCGTTTTGGAGGAAGGATGTCCTAGGAGAACATTTGAAGGCTCACAAGAACCAATCCAACTATGTATGCCAACAGTGTGGTAAAAGTTTCTGTAGAAGATTCAGCCTCCAAGCGCATGCTATGAGCCACACGCCCGACAAAAAGTATGCCTGTAAAAACTGTCCAAAAACATACATTATTAAATCAAATTTGACCAAACATGAGGAGACACATAGGGAAAAGGAGACCTGCCCCAAGTGCAATATTTGTGTCATGCACTTGAAAGAGCACACTAAAACTTGTGGCGCCACTTCATCATTCCAGTGTAGTACATGTGAGAAAACCTTTGAACAAAAAAGGTATCTGGCCCAGCACATGTTAACGCATTTGCCATCCAAGCAATATGAGTGTCAAAATGTCATAAAAGCTTTAAACACAGAGCATCTCTGCGCTATCATAAGGACCGGTGTGCATCGTAGTAGCATTTCGGACTCTTATTTTGTTTCCATGGCACCAAGGCTATGTACCTTTTTAGCTTAATATTGCTAATGCAGCAGTCATTTGTATCCCCTGCACCCTCAGGGCCGAGGCTTTCAACATTTCAATTTTCAAAGTCCTTCTAAAAGCCCTCCATTGCGGGCCCTTTGTGGAATTTTCTCTTTTGCATAATTTAGGATGTATTGCCCTTTGTTAATTTTCAAGCTTAAATTTTGTCCAGAGCATAACAACAACTACATGTATAAGAGGTTTCAACTTGAAACTTCAATTGTAAATAAGGAGAGATAATACAGAGTACAAGAACCATAACTCTCTTTTGCATAATTTTGAAGTTTTTGCCCTTATACTTACGTTCTGGGCATAGCGTTAACTCAATTAGAAATATCAACTTGCAGCCCTTATCTGACAACCGTATATTTGTTGGAGTATTTATAGTTTCTACCGATTCTCTTGAATTATGAATTTTAGTATCCATAGAGAGGTGGGGGAGGTCAGAAGATCCGCCCCCCCCAAAAAAAAAAAATAAATAAAATAACAAGTGTGATAAGTTTCTTTAGGAATAAGCATTTGTACCTCCAAACCCCACCCCTTCCCGGACCACGCAGTGCCTAAAAATCTTGGACTCCCCTCCCTCTTTGGAAGTTGAGTTCCTTTTGAATGGTCAAATGGAACACTGTGTAAAAGTAAGTAAAGGACGACTAAAATGCCAGTCAGGCTGGCACCTCCGCCCTCCCCAACCCCCTGATACGATCATCTGGATCAACCCTTGCCATAGAACATGCAAATTGACCACCTAAACCGCCAAGTTGCACCTGGTTCGGTTTATATTATATATAGGTAGATGTGGCACATCCACCGTGTCTGGCAACATCTGCGGGTCAGACTGTAGATCCAGGGGTCGCGAGTTCGATCCCGGTCCGGTCCCATACTTTCGTGGAGATTGATCATGAAATTATTTCTACGGTCATTCTCCTCCCTTCCGATAAATAATTCAAAAAGGATTGTTGTCAGTTACAGGCGAAAGTATGCGCACGAAGTACTGGTTAACTGCTTGTTCAAGCTTGCCTAGGAAAAAAGTGTGGTTAGGTGAACTGACCGTCCCACCAAGACCATAGCTGTTGACTTAGGAAGTAAACCAACAAAACAAACAAACAAAACAAACAAAGGCACTGTGGGGACACATCGTTGGTAAATTCCAGGCACTATGTCCCTGGTCTCCCCGGCCACAAGGGGGCGGGGCATACAAATGACTGGTGTAATTTGATCATCATTAAGGGCTCACATATTGAAAAAAACTCTTGCATGTATTAAACTCTACCTGTAAAACCAAACCTGTCGTCTAAGTTGACCAGGCCCGACGTAAACTGCCATGTAAGAATACATAAAATGGTGAGAGGTGGAAACTTTGTGATAGGAAGAGAAGAGATTGTTCTTTATAATAGAGAAAAAAAGCTTTTGATCAGTTACACTTTAAAAGCGCAGCTTATTTACGCCTCCTATGACGCGCGAAAATAAAGATTATTATTATGATGATGTTGCTGATGTACAGTATGTCATAACAATTTCAAATATTGCTTTTGTTTTACTTGAAAATGGAACCACTTTAAACTCATTTACCTTGCCATTACTGGCTTGTCTATTTACTCAAATATTTGTGTTTTTATCTTCATTTCCCTCCTCGTCATTCTCCTCCTCCTCCTCCTCCTCCTCCTCTTCCTCCTCATCATCATCATCATCAAAACTATCATCGTCATCATCATTTCCCTACTAATCATTCTCCCCACCTCCTCCTTTAACATCATCATCATTAATGACATCACAATCCTCATCATCATCATCATAAAAAACATCATCGTCATTTCCCTACTCATCATTCTCCTCACCTCCTCTTCATCATCATAATCATCATCAATGTCTTCATAATCCTCATAATCTTTTGCATACTGTGATTTTAATGATTGCTAGTGATTACCTAGTATTAATTGTTCAATTTTAGTTGATCTGTTTGCTCATCTAGTCAGGATCATTGAGCATTATTTTGTGTTTAGTTTGATTTAGTTTTGGTGAAGAAATAAATTCACAAATGGTAGTGGAAATTTTTTGTTTCCCTCATTTTATCAAACATGTGTTTTTGGTTTGATTATGATTAACGTCCAGGTAAACAATTTTTCAATTATGTTGGGATGGAGCCACCACTTCCTGGGTATTTACCAGTACTTTGGAGAACTTAAAGACTAAGTATCTTATTATTTGTTGATGCTATTTTAATATTGTACCTGTAGTTGGTATTTTTGATAATGCATCAACTTCCTATTGTAGGCTGTTGTTATTCAAATATACATAAGCAGAAACATTTCCACACCAGATTTATACAACATGTCTACCTAACATATAGGAAAAAATGGGCAACTCTGATGTTGGTATTAACAAGATAAAAGCGGTTATTTATTCCATAAAATCATATGTTATGGTTATCTATTAGAATTGCCTCTGCAAGGTGATTCTAATAGGTACCCACAACATATGATTTAATGGAGGGGGGCTAACAATAAGTAAAAAGTAAGTAGTTACAAATGTATTTAATAAAAAAAATCATACATCAATGAGACTCATTAAGACTCTTTTGAGCATCAAAAACATCAAATGTGTGGCTTATAAAATGTCTTTGAGTACATATCAATGAGATATCCAGATAATTTGTTATTTGTTTGTTTGATTTGATTCTTTACGTCCCATCAACAATCTTTCAGTTAAACAGGGACAGGTCTTCCTGGGTTGAACCAGTACTAAGCTAGGATAAATGTGTCTTGCTCAAGGACCACAACGCAGTGACGCCGGTGAGGCTCGAACCCGCGGCCCTCTGGTCTCGAGTCAAGCACTCTACCACTGAGCCACTGCGCTCCCTAGACATCCAGATAAGAGTGTTAAATGAAATATCATCTTTCCTTTTACCAAGCAACAACACATGTTGTGGGTACTCAAAAGAACCATCCCACTGAGATGACTTTTTTGAGCACCCAAAACATATCATATGTTGCTTATATAACTTCTAAGTAAATTGAGTAAACATCAATCAGACCAATAAGAGTGTGAAATGTAAAATCATTTTTCAATTTTACCATACCCACAACAAATGTTGTGAGTGCTCAAAAGAGCCGTTTGACAGAGACACCTCTTTTGAGATGCAAAACATATGTGTAGCTTATAAAACTATTAAGTAAACATCAACCAGATCTCCGTATAATGGATAAGAGTGCTTGATGAAAAGTCGCCTTTCCTTTTAACCAAACCAAAATACCCAAAAGAACCGTCTCACCGAGATGACTCTTTTGAGCACCCAAAACATATGATGTGTGGCTTAAAAAACTTAAGAAAATTGAATGAACATCAATTTAAGAAGAGTGCATATTGTAAAATCATTTTTCTTTTTTACCAAACCACAACACATGTTGTGGGTGCTCAAAAGAACCCGCTGACGGAGACGAATCTTTTGAGCACTCAAAACATATGATGTGCGGCTTATTAAAACTTCAGTAAATTTAGTAAGCATCAAACACACCCTTGGGAGCGCAGTGGCTCAGTAGTAGAGTGCTAGAGGATCACTGGCGCCACTGTATTGTGTCCTTGAGCAAGAACATTAATCCTAACTTAGTATTGGGTAAACCCAGGAAGACCAGTCCCTTTATAACTGAAAGATTGTTGATGAGACGTAAAGAATCAAATCAAACAAAAAACAAATCAACCACAACCGCCAGATAAGAGCTAGAGCTTGATGCAAAATCACCTTTCCTTTTACCAAACCACAACACATGTTGAGGGTACTCAAAAGGCCAATCTCATCGAGACGACTCTTGAGTTCCCAAAACATATGATGTGTGGCTTTATAAAACTTAAGACAGTTGAGTAAACACCAAACAGACGTCCAGGTAAAATGATTGATGCAAAACCACCTTTCCTTTTATCAAACCACAACACCCAAAAGACCAATCTCCCTGAATAGACTCTTTTGAGCACCCAAAGCATATCTTATATGGCTTAAAAACTTACAATTTAATTGAGTAATCATCAACCAGACCTCATGATAAGAGTGTGTAGTGTAAAATCATTTTTCATTTTTTCTAATCCACAACCCATGTTGTGGGTCCTTAAAAGAACTGTCCCACTGTGACGACTCTTTTGAGCAACCGAAACATATGATGTGTGGCTTATAAAATTTCAATTTAGATTGAGTAAACATCAACCAGACACACAGATAAGAGTGCTTGATGCAAAATCACCTTTCCTTTACCAAACCACAACACGTGATGTTGGTCCTTAAAAAAACCATCTCACCGAAACGACTCTTTTGAGCACCCAAAACATATGATGTGTGGCTTATAAAAAACTTAAGTAAATTGAGTTAACATCAACCAGACACATAGATAAGAGTGCTTGATGCAAGATCACCTTCTCATTTAACAAACCACAACACATGTTGTGGGCCCTTAAAAGAACCGTCTCACCAAAACGACTCTTTTGAGCATCCAAAACATATGATATGTGGCTTACCAAAAACTTAAGTAAATTTAGTAAACATCAACCAGACACACAGATAAGAGTGCTTGATGCAAAATTACCTTTATTTCTACCAAACCACAACACATGTTGTGGGTCCTTAAAAGAACCGTCTCACTGAAACAACTCTATTAAGCATGCACCCAAAACATATGTGTGGCTTATAAAAAAACTTAAGTAAATTGAGTAAACATCAACCAGACACATAGATAAGAGTGCTTGATGCAAAATCACCTTTTCATTTAACAAATCATAACACATGTTGTGGGTCCTTAAAAGAACCGTCTCACTGAAACATCTCTTTTGAGCAACCAAAACATATGATGTTTGGCTTGCAAAAAATGAAGTAAATTGAGTAAACATCATTCACATACACAGATAAGAGTGCTTGATGCAAAATCACCTTTCCGTCTACCGAACCACAACACATGTTGTGGGTCCTTAAAAGAACCGTCTCACCAAAACGACTCTTTTGAGCACCCAAAACATATGATGTGTGGCTTATAAAAAAAACTTAAGTAAATTGAGTAAACATCAATCAGACACATAGATTTATGAGTGCTTGATGCAAAATTACTTTCCTACCTACCAAACCACAGCACATGTTGTGGGTCCTTAAAAGAACCGTCTCACTGAAACGTCTCTTTTGAGCAACCAAAACATATGATGTGTGGCTTATAAAAAAAGTTAAGTAAAGTTAAGTAAATTGAGTAAACATCAACCAGACGCTCAGATAAGAGTGCTTGATGCAAAACCACCGTTCTTTATACCAAACCACAACACATGCTGTGAATACTCAAAAGAACCATCTCACTGAAACAACTCTTATGAGCACCCAAAACATATGATGTGTGGCTTAAACAAGTCCAATGTAAATTGGGTGAACATCAACCAGACCTCCAGCTAAGGTTGCATGAAGTAAAATCAATTTTCCGTCAACCAAACCACAACACATGTTTGGGTACTGAAAAGAACCCTATCACTGAGATGGTTATTTTGAGCACTCAAAACATATGATGTATGGCCTATAAAACTGTTAGGTAGATTGAGAAATCATAACCAGACCTCCAGATAAGAATGCTTCATGCAAAATTCTTTTTCGTTTTACCAAAAAACAACACATGTTGTGGATACTCAAAATAACTGTCTCACTGAGACAACTATTTTGAGCACCCAAAACATATAACATTTGGCTTCTTAAACTTTAAAAAAAATGTGTAAATTAAGACAAGTGCTGCTTTTATCATTTTTGCTCAAAAATCAAGAGGAACCACCGGCCATATTGCAGATACCTGGTCGTTTTGAACGGATTAGATGTAAAACTTATGCACCACAATTATACCGCTAAACAGATGACAAAACAAACGGTGCAAATGAGCATAATTTTGATCAGTCCCATTTTGTTAAGTGCTGAGTTTTGTAAGCACATTCTTTTATATTTCTAGCAGTTCATTGTCTTCAGAAACGAGAGTTTTCTGTTTTGGTAATACGTTGGATTCAATGCATCTGAAACATTCCCTTCTTAGCGACAGAGTTCCCTTTGGAGGTGCATCCAAGTCAGAAGTTAATTCACCTAGCCATCGCCGAGCCTTTGATCTTCTCCTTTCTGCTCGGTCAAACGGATGGTTCCTAGAAGAAAATGACATGCTGATAAAACACGTAAGTTTTACAGAATACATCTGTTGTCTGGGTTGAAAACTTTAAAACTACCATATGAAATGCTCTTCTGCATAGATTTGACATCGTTGTTTTTAGTTTGATGAAGGGAAGGATCCAAAATACCACTACAAGCGGGCAATCAACGGCCCGCCAGTGAAACGCCATTTAAATGGCGTTTCGCTGGCGGGCCGATGATGGCCCAACATTGAATACTGGATTTGGTAGCTTTATGAAATTAAGGGGATCCGGACCAGTATTGCTAAGGAACCCTATAGTGAATACATTCAATCAAAATTAAATATACCGTAGCTAAATATAACTCTGCTCAAAGAGGCCAATGCGTTGCGCAGAGAATTTTAGGCTACAAAAATGGTCACTTTAGATAAAAATAAGTCTCAGATTTTTTTTATATTTTGATCAGAACAAAGATCGTTGGTACAGGTTAGAACTGCAACATTGAGGTGGTTGTAACGTACACCTACAATCTACATTTTAGAGCAAATGAAGAAGTAATGTATATGCAACTAAAACTCTTATTTTACTGTGTAAAAAGTGGGGTTTAAACTAAATTTGATGAGAAATTGGGGACAATTTTGAAATCTGAGACTCGCTCAAAAAGTGTGGGATAAGGTCACTACAGGTGCTGTTTTCCTAAAACTAAGACAGAGAAGCATTTGACATGCCGCTCTCGTAAGCAATGCAGCACCACTCTCCTTAGCAACGCAGCACACTGTTCTACATAACCCAAAACAGGTAAAATGGATCCCTTCTTAATAAACCTCGCCATCCTCTATTTTCTGCTTGTGTGTGTTCGTGCATGTATACGTGCGTGCATGGCTGGCATGCTGGAAGGAAATGGATTGATAATGCATATGCTTTAAGCGGCGCACTCCATTCTGCAGGATGTATTAAAATGGGGGCCGGCAAACGGCGTAGTATACATTTTCGCCAAGATCGGCGTAAAATCGTTTTCTTCAGTTTTTTTCTCAAAACACAAGTTTCACTTTCGAACTGTTACAACGTTTCGATGCTATGGGACCAGACGTTGACTCGTGCATGGGTAAAATGAAAGATATGTACACCAGATCAAAATTCTATGACTTGAAAGTCGGTAATTTACAAGAAATCAACAAAAATGTCACTACCTACCGATCGGTACTCGAATAAATTTCTAAATGCTTACATAAATCGCCATGTACATGTCGGCTACTTAAAAATGATTAAATTCTATAGTCCTTTAGGCATAAGGCATGTTTTTCTTTGCAGTATTAACAACAACAAAAATGAAAACACTTACCACTTCCGCTGTCTACAGGTGTGTCGCCGCCATTTTATTCCAGAAAATAGGCGTATGACGTACCGGCAATACGCGTCAATACCGGCAAAGCGACGTATACATTGACCAGTGTGATCATAACGTTTTTTGTGATAAGTAAATGGGCCACGACTCGAGAAAATCTAACAATGATGTATACGATCAACAAAGGCGCAGACCAGCCTGCGCATCCACGCAGTCTGTTCAGCGCCTTTGTTGTTTGGTTGATAAATAGTATAATAACCCAACCCACTAACTACACGTAAAATAAAAATATTCTAGCTAGTTTCTGTAGCTGGGTAGGCTGGTTTGAGAATGACCTGATTTGAAACCCCAAAGACAGGTTTTCTCGCCACCAGGCCCATTCGTGGCGGGGTAAATAGTCCTACATGTAGTGTATATATTGAATATAGAATATACGGATATACAGGTTTTACATATATATTTTAAAGTTACCCGGCCATCCCTTGGGTTGGAGTTATATTAATAGGGTTTGCCTAAAGAGCCTATTACCATATTTTGGCGTCTCGGTGGTATTTTACATTTGAGCCGCCGCATGTGATTTCCAATAATGTGGCATTTTGACAAGTGTAGACTCAGACCTTTTAAGCTTAGAACTTCAAATCTAACTTCATTAAGTAGCTTAACACTCATAGAATATTCAAGTGACTAGCCAATGCTCTGATCAGCCTTGCATATGCGCAGGCTGATATGAGGCTTTGCTGATCGCACATACCACATTGTTGGAAATCCAATGTCACGGTTCATTTTCTATTCAAATTTGAATAGAAAATTCCGTAAGGCAACAGTGTAGATCCTTATCAAACACCGCGTTTCTGATCTGGGTCAGCACTGTTTGTATATGTCCCATAAATACATTAAATTTTACTGATTAAAACATTAAAACAGAAAAGAAAACTATCGCTCTTACAAAATCGTTTGTCTGTGTTCGTCTCCGACTGGGGTACATTTAGATAGATTCCTGAAAATAAAGATGTTCAGCATTTCTACCTGTTATTGTTGTTGTTGTTGTTGCAGATCAATATAATCGAACAGTATATAGCTTTTAAGCAGTAAGAATAGTGGCAGTTCAGCTGCCAACAAATAAGCTGTAATTTAAAGTTACACATATTTTACAGTGTTCATGAAATATTCGAAGTAAAAATACACACAAACACAAAAAAGTTTTTTGCTTGTTTGATTTGATTCTTTACGTCCCAGTCAACAATTTTCAGTTATGTCGGGACGGGTCTTCCTGGGTTGAACCAGTACTAAGCAAGGATAACTGTGTCTTGCTCCAGGACACAACGCAGTGACGCCAGTGAGGCTCGAACCCGCGGCCCCTCGTCTAGTCAAGCAACACTGAGCCACTGTGCTCACAATACAAGTTACAAACGCGCGTGTTTAGTAGAAGGCAACAGCGATCTAGAGCCATGCATTGCTTACCTTCGTTTTCACTTTGGTATGTAACGTCAGCCGTCACAAGGATCAGAATATGGATGAAATATGTTAATGACAAAAAAAAAAATGAATAGTGAATATCATATTAGACATAAATGGAGTGTCCAGGGGTCTCGCGGTTCGATTCTACCTCCCTGTACGTCCGAAAGTACGACCCGAAACATGACCCTGCGCCACCGTTTTTCATCGTGCTAAGATGAAATTGGCTATTCCATGCCTCAGGATGTCTAATAATTAATTCACAACACGAGATTTCCAACAATCTAGTATGTGCGACGAGCACAGACTCAGATCAGCCTGCGCATATGCGCAAGCTAATCAGAGCATTTGCTAGTCGCTTGAATATTATATGAGTGTAAAGCTACTGACCAAACATTATTTGGAGTTTCTAGAGTTTCAAAGATTAAGAGGAGCCTGCACAGGTTGGTCTGAATCTACACTTGTCAAAATGCCACATTGTTGGAAATCACAGGCCGTGGCTCATATGTGTTAATCACATTAAGAGCATACATCTGTTTGACCATTTCGAAAACCCAGACGGGTATGCGTGCGCCAGCCCCAACCCCGGAATGTAAATACTAACGACAGATACTGTAAAAATAGGTTAGAGTTAAGGCCACACCAAATACATTTTAGATTCTCATCTAAAGTTTATGAAAAATTGGGGTGGGTGAGAGGTTTATATTTTTTTTATTTTTTTTTTTATTTTTCCGACTGCTTTTATGAACAGAACCTTCCTGACAGAAACATTTAATACCTCGAAATCAAATTGTCAAAGTGAATAAATGATAAAGATTAAAGGTCTAAATAAATTAAGGATTTTTTATTTCAAATTTGCTGGCAAGGTAAATTGCACAAAAAATCAGCCTTTTTCAAACATTTTTTTTTCTTTTTTAAGCAAATAAAAATCGGAGTGGAAGGTTTTTTTAGATAAACCTTCCACCCCATTTTTATTTGCTTGTATTTGGGGTGGATGGGGATGAGAATCTAAAAAATTATTTGGCATGGCCTGATACAAAGAAGAAGAAAGTTGAGCTGCTAAGTCTTTGAGTGTAAACATACACTCATATATCTAAGTAAGTCTATTCTTAACTTCTAACAAAGACAACAAACACAGTTTGCATGTTGGCGCGCTTTAATGTGAGCAAATGAGCAGCGTGACATGGAAGGACGTTGTAGACCTTGACGAGATCTATTTAAGAAATGCTTGTAAAAACCCTGCCAGTAACACAGCTTACTTAACCCTTAGATCTTCTCATTGCCGAAGTACCTGCCGTCCAGCCCACATGAAACCAAACTTTTTCTTTTTTGTTTGGCGAAAACTTGCTCTGATTTGATACAGCGCAGTATACCCCATAGCAATGACGACGTGCAAATCAACACAGCAAGATTTCTTTCTCGAATCTATACAAAATTGTGTGTGTTGCTCACGTCTGTGAAGCCGCCTTAGAACTGATTTTTACACGACACTTCGTTCACTAATACCCGATTATTCTCAGTCCGTGCATGACGACTGAGTAATAATATGATACACAACCTTTGTTAATACTACTGTTCATTCACGATATCTTGGCTCAAAGAAACCGTTAGGTGGATTTTACCATTACATCAATATAGGTAGCTTTTTCTAAATGCTCTAAGATAAATACGGTATTAAGTTATATATACGTGAAACATTTTCCATCAATCTGTGTGATGTAGAGGATAAGGTGGAGAACTATCAAACATATTTGAGTTCATGTTGTGCGGTGATGGTGTTCGAGTCCTATGGATTTTTTTTTCGTTTTGTCACTCTTATCTCGATCTCTCTCATGATTATCATGCTCAATTATGGATTCACTCAGATTTTATTTTCACTGCGCATACTTCTCTTGGCTGTAGAAATGTCTGATAGGAAGGCTTTTCGATCGCAAACCAGACATATTGCTGTCACGGACCCTATATAGGATCCGTCTTACTGCACATGTTATTTTCAAAGTACGCGAAGAAGATCCCGTGAATGATGCACTATTTGCACCATTATCAAATTATAGAGAGGGAGCCAGCAAGCTGACTGGCATATCAACCAAAACGTTATCGCGCATCAAAGCTGACTCGGAGAATGCAGTCCTCGTACCTCGTAAGCCATGAAGAGACAGGATGGAGCTTAGCGACTTTGACACGTGTGAAAAATGTATAAATTGTAAAATCAAACACAACAAACAAGACAAAAAACTATATATAATAAAAACGTATATCTTTGATTTTGGGTTTCGAACCACTATCTCTTCATTGCTATTCAAAAAGATAATCCCAACGTGTATGTGCGCCCTACCGACTGAACCACGAAGCCGTTTAAAATTTCAATGTGATATAAACTGTTTTGTTATCATTATACCGTTAATATGCATCCAACCCCATGTTCCCTTGTTTGATGTGATGGTAAAATCCACCTAACGGTTTCTTTGAGCCAAGATATCGTGAATGAACAGTAGTACAGCCAAGACAAATATTCTGCTCTATTCGATGAAACACGCAGAATGTTAATAAACAACTTGCGGCCAACCTTTTCCCAGTGATACATGTTTACCTGGTATTGCTGTAGTTATTTTTACATATTCAAACAGAACATACATGTAGCCTTTAAATACGAGGGATGATCTTTAAGTTCTGATCCTGGTGTGATATCTCTGTAACCAGCGATACAACATGCCTGAAACTTTTACCAAATAATAATATATTCTTTGTCTATACACTGCTCTGACATGTTTGATGTAACTTGAAGAAGCGACCGGAAATATATTCCAAAACAGCCATGCCCTCAATGCTTTGACCTATCAAGCAGACTGTGCATGTTGGAGACGTCACAATTTAGACAAGAGCAGTCTCAGCATTTCGATTTTTTGGCTGCTCGATGTTCATCCGTAAGGCAATATGTTCTGAAGATATGGCGAACTTTCTATATGATTTGAGTTTTCTAGGCCTTTTAATATATGGCTATGCAACTGTCAGCTATAATCAGATTTTGGACCACTTGAAGTTTTGACCAGCCATTACCGCCGTAACAAAGGTAATTTTTTTTAGGCAAACAAAGATGAACTGACTTTTGTCTGAAGCAATTATGAATTATCGGTATCGTCGGAGACTGATAGTAACCCATATAAGAAAGTTAAAACGAATCCATAAATTAGGTCAATATTCGGAAGTACACGAATTTGTATGTGTATATCTAAATATAAAACCCAATTAATTGTCCAAAGGTGCACTATATCGTACAATGATGCAATATGGGATTAAATTGAGCACAAAGCATCCATCTGAATCCAAAAACAATTTTTAAAATTCTTATTTAAAATCAATCATTTTTTCGGTAAAAAATAGAACTTTTTACAATATTCCAATTAAGATTGATATATTTTGTAACCAAAATAGTATTGATCTTAAATATTTTGCCGATATTTGGTTCGGCATGTTTTTAGTCCAAATTTATAGACAAAAATAGAATATTCTCGGAAATGAAAATTCTGCGATGAATTCTAAATGACGTAGTTGTCAATTTCAATGACGTCATAAGAACTCCGCATTGAGCTTTAAATATTGAATAGACATAACCTGTCGCCATTCTAACATTTCAATGGACATTACAAGTAACAAAAAGTAAAAAGACAATAAAGTTTTATTTTGCAGTTTTATAGATGCTGGGCATGAAAGCTGCCACCAAATTCGGTGTAAAATTACACTTACTTTTTACAGTACATTAACAGAAATTGTTGTAGATAACTTCGAAAACACCTCCAAATCAAAACAAAATGAATGGGGTACGTGCATTAAGAGGCTATTTTTGGCCCCCCTATGAGGCCAAAAAATGAAAATTGCTTTTCACATATTTCTTCTCATTAGTTTATTAGAACAATAGCCAAAGTGTAAATTTCTGGGGTTGATTCTATTTTTACCGTTGCTATGGTAACAAAAATGGCTGCCAAAATAGGCTGAAAATAGGAAAGTGACCATTTTGGAGCAAATTAAAGACATTTGATAGGGAAATTAACATAGAGCACAAGCAAATACCGAAAAGATATTTTAACAGAGGGTGAGAATTATCACGACACACAATATATTAAATGGATTTTTGGTATTCGCTTGTGCTGATATCTAATTCTTAAAAAATCGGTCTGAAAAAGCCTTACATTTGGCTTAAAATGACATTTTCTCTATTTTAAGCCTATTTTGTCGGCCATTTTTGTTACCATAGCAACGGAAAGAGTAAAATAAATGCCAGAATTTTACACTTTGGTCATTCTTCTAATAAACCAATTGGGTGAAATTGGTGAAAAGCAACTTTCAGTTTTTGGCTCCAGAGGTGGGCAAAATTTGCCCCTTAATGCACGTACCCCTTTGAGCCGCGACATGAGACTTCCAACAATGTTGTATGAGCGACCAGCAAAGGCTCATACGCGCAGTCTGATCAGAGCCTTTTTCAGTCGCTTGAATATTTTATGAATATTAAGCTATTTATGGATCATTATTTGGAGGTTCTAAGCTTAAAAGGAGGGTGCACAGGTTCGACTTAGTCTTCACTTGTCAAAATGCCACTTTGTTGGAAATCACGTGTCACGGCTCAAATTATACTAAAACTACAGTAGCGGACCACGGACTAAGTATCGATAAAGTATATATATGAGCTAGTTGCTCGCAATGTTCTGCTGAAACGTTTGCATGTAGTTTGGCGACCTTTTGGACCCAGATCAAGACCCGAACTTTTATCTGGCCTGATCTGGATCTAAACTGTTTAACAATGGTATTCCTAAAACATTTTTGAAGAAAAAAAAAGTAATTTCGAAAACAATCAGCAGAGGATGCAGAAAAAAGCCAGCATACTGTTTCAGTATTAGTGCTCATTGGAAGCGTCTAAAAAACGCAATGAAAACCTAGTAAACATTTTTTCATCGTATCATCATTTTACGAAGATCTTAGACGTAACACGGAAAATATAACACGGAAATTTTCCGTAAAACTCGTTCTGGTATGCAAGACGCCCTTATAGGACACGTGTAGTAAGAGAACCAATGCATGTACTTGAGTAATACTTACAAACAAATGGCAGAACACCTTTGAAAGACATATTCGAATTGCTGTGTGTCAGGAAAGAGGCACATATTCATGATGACACACTTTTATAAAGCCTTATCTCTTTATCTTTACCATTTATATGCTTTATGTTGATGCTACAATATAATCATTGTGACCGAAATATGCTGAACATAAACACTTAGCCCGCTGGTGACGTCTGCTGATAACCTTTTCAAAACAGTTTAGACACAGAGCAGGCCCGAAATTTAGTCTGGCCTGGTATGTAGCCAAACTGTTTGCCCATTTTGTGGTATTCATGAAAGACTCTTTTCCAAAAGAGTCAGTTTTGAAAAAGTCAGTTGACGACAAAATGAAATTTATCCAGCATCACACAGTTTTAAAAAATCTTTATGTATTTTCTTTTCTTTTATTTGAGTTGATTCTGTACGTGCCAGTTAACATTTTCTCAGTCATACCAGGACGTTTTCTCGGTTGAACCAGTACTAAGCAGAGGCTGCTCAATGATACAACACAGTGCCTCCAGTGAGACTCATACCAACGACCCCTTGATCTCAAGTCAAAACTCTACAAGTGAGTCATTGCGCCCTTATATAGTAAATCCTGTCTTAATCGGACACTCTAAAAAGAAGACCAAAAATTGGTTTCTACACAAATTATCGCTTAATGCAGGTCAAAAGTATTGCAGAATGCTCAGCATTCTGCAAGTTTTTCGACCTGTATTTAGCTACCATTCGTACTTACGACCTTTTTTGTCTATTATGAGTGGCCGCTTAAAGCTGCATAGTCTGTAACTTTTGATCTTTTCATTTTAGAAATAATGTTTCTATTTTTCAAGAACACAGTAAAAATACTAAAATTCAGGTATACATTTTACCTTTTTCATAATAATTAACAAATCATTTGTGCCAAAACAACAGCATTTATGTTAAAATTTAACTGTCTAGAATTATTGGAGGGACGCAAATAATTACAAACAAGAGAAAAAACACCTATTTTTATAAGATATTTCACTTTTCCATGCAGTTTTCAGCTGTAGAAATTAGATTTATTGTGACAACATAACTTTATTCTACTCTTACAAATGATTTAAAAAGAAAAAAAAATCGAAAAATATTCATAGTTGCAGAGTATGCAGCTTTAAGAAATGTTTGACTATATACTGAACAGAACAAGAAACGGAGCGAATTCAGAAATGCTCTGTTTTCCGATTCAAATATAGACAATATAGAGAATTTTACATGAGTACTAATGTTTTATTAAATTTATTAAACGAGTTGGGGAAATAAGATAAAATACGGGGCTTGCCAAGTTTTTTATCTCTTTGTCACAACGAGTTTAATAAATTCAATTAAACAAGAGCACAAGTGCTAGATTATATTTTTCATATGACATTAATATTACTTTGAAATCTAATTTCTTGCGAAAAAAGTTATTATTGCGTTATTATGTAAGCAGCGTTGCTATGGACGTCAAACCGTTCCCCGTAAATCTGTAAAACCACTAGTGGTTTATCGATTTTATTGCATTGGGTTATTTGACTCCTATACGCAAAGTCATATGACAATAAAATGTTTGACATGGTTTCGCACAATATTCTTGAAAGTATGAGACAGAAAAACTCAAATAAAGCTCATTTGAATTGACCCCCCCCCCCCTTTGATAGAGTGTCCGCCTTTGAAGAGGGTAATGAGAGGTCTATTTCTGGTCGCACCATAGCAAAAGTGTAAAATGATAAAAGCAACGAAGGAGACGCTCACATAAAAGGGTTTGGTTTAAACTTTTTTTTTATTTGTAAAATATATGACAAGTTTACAAAGCGACACAGAATACGATTACAATACAACCGCTATACAAATGTGATTAAGAAGAAAGTCAAATGACTTATTTCAATCTGTATCCCAAGAGTTCATATTACTAATATGTGTACTTAAAAAGCTTGAAGCTGCAGGTATAACTGGGCATCTTCTAACTTGGTTTCGCTCTTACTTGTCTGACAGAAGACAAAGAGTTGTTCTTCCTGGTGTCGAGTCTGCATGGAACTTCATCCGGGCTGGAGTTCCACAAGGGTCTATTTTGGGACCACTTCTGTTTCTGCTTTTCATTAATGATATTGTAACAGGTATTGGCTCAAATATTCGACTTCTCGTTGATGACACTAGCTTATTTATTATTGTTGAAAATCCAGATATGGCAGCGGAACTTTTAAACATGGATTTAAAAAAAAAATAATGGAGTGGGCTAAAGCGTTGGCTTGTAACCTTTAATTCTACAAAATCAGAATCTCTTCTTATATCACGTAAAGTCAGTCAACCTGTTCATCCACCTCTCTTTATGGATAATCAAATCATCGAAGAAGTCTCGTCTCATAAGCATTTAGGCATTTTCCTTTCAAATGACTGTTCTTGGCATAAACATATCGATTACGTTAAGGAAAAAGCTTGGGTTAGAATTAACGTAATGAGGAGACTTAAACTTAGACTGAACAGAAAATCTCTTGAGACTATATATTATAGTTTTATTATACCTTTATTAGAATATGCAGATGTTATTTGGGACAATTGTACATATTATGAGAAACTTGAATTAGATAAGATACAATCAGAGGCAGCAAGGATACTCAGGAGCCACGAAACTTGTCTCTTTACACGCTCTTCATGAAGAAGTCGGATGGGAAAGTTTGGAAAAAAGACTTAGAAAATAATAAAATGTTCAACAATCTATCACCTTTATATCTTTGTTCCTTAATACCTCCTACTGTAGATACCCAAACTTCATATAACCTTCGCAATGCACACAACATTCGTACAATATACTCACGAACAACACGGTATTTTAACTCTTTTCTGCCTTCGACCATCAGAGAGTGGAAAACTTTACCCCTTGATGTGCGAAAGTGTGATTCGATTATCAGTTTTAAACGCAAATTGAACTCAGATATAAATGTTGTCCCAAAATAATTTTACACTGGTAACAGAAAAGCCCAGGTACTTCATGTCAGATTTCTTACCAAATGTAGCTCTCTAAACAATGATCTCTATCAAAAAGGAATCAGTGAATCGCCTCTCTGTCTCTGTGGCCATGTTGAAAATGCCGACCACTTTCTCATGAAATGTCATAATTATCAAGCACAAAGAGTTGAGCTCGTACATGCAGTTTCTCAGCATATTTCCGTAACACTACAGACTCTCTTATTTGGTAACAACTCGCTCCCTATGAACATAAGCATCGAGATTTTTGAAGCTGTGCAAACATATATTGTTAACACCAAACGATTTTAAAACAACATCTATCACATAGAAGTGTTAAAACGAAAAGTAGGAAAGATGTTACAAGGTTTCAGATTCGTGCCCCAAGACTACTCATTCATGATCATTTTTTTTAGTATTCAATTTTCATAGAAACATATAGTGCATTTTTGGCATTATACCATTTCTAACGTTGAAATCAACATTAACTAACTACGCGCTTGCATTTCCCCTCTTTTTTCAGTGATTTTTGTTATAAAGTATTTTTCTGATCTACATTTTCATATTACGTTAACAGACCCTTGCGCCAAATAGAATGATTAGACCTGCTAAAATTTCAGATCGCCATAACGAAGTGCTGAATAGTGCACATAATGTATGTGTTAATTAAAAGAGAGCAACAGCACAATAACAGTGCCATTTATGAAGACGTAACATACACATATTTGGCGCATAGGTATGTTGACGTAACAAGTAAGATTGTGTTAAAGTATTATATTTCAACAGCTTAAAACAACGCCATTATATTTACATCTGATAATTGCTAGGAGAAGAATAACATAAGCTTCCAGCTTTCGTTCTAATCCTTTTACATTATGTAACTTGTATATATTTGTATGTGTATCTTACCAAGTTGAAATAAAATATGTTTAAACTAATATGTGTACTATCATATCGTAATTGTCATTTATGTAGAAGATAATGGTCGCACTTTATAGCTGTTTAACGATAGCGATAGTAGTTTGCTGTTGAGGGCTCCACGGGGAATGGAATGTAGGCTAAAGTCATATTTTCATTTGTCTGTGTTGAGAACAATTAGATTTCTGAGAAAAATACTACTGGACGTTTCTGATTAAATGAGGCGTCTTTTAAATATAAAGCTTCAAGGCTCGTGTTAAAGGTTAAATATAGTACAACACGAACTTGGTCGTCAGCAGTTCTGCTCGGTGAAAATCGCTCGACCACTGTACAGCTTAGATATTTGGTTTTTAATGTCCATTGTAGCAAATAGTTGTATGCCACGGTTTCATAACATCAGAACGCTGTACATGTTATAAAGTTGGGCAAGCACATGCTATTAAGGTTTTTAAAATGATCATCTATAGAAATGCACTATGGTAGTCAATGCGAGTTCTGGCAGTCTTATAGCAAAATAAATATTAAAGACATCTCGACAAAGCGGCATGACAACTGCATTTTTTTTGTTTGTATGTTTTGTTGCTTTACGTCCCAGTCATAGGGGGACCATCCGTTCACCTAACCAGACTTTTCCTGGGCAAGCTTGAACAAGCGGTTAACCAGTAATTCGTGCACATACTTTCGCCACCCTTCTTGAATGAATCAGCGGAAGCGAGGAGAATGACCGTAGAAGTTATTCCATAATCAATCTCTACGATAGGATGGGAACGGGCCGGAATCGATCTCGTGACCCCTGAATCTGCAGCCAGACGCGCATCTGTAGACAAACACGTTATCGACTGCACTACGCGACCCGGTATGTTAAGAATCGGAAATGCAGTTGTAGTTATCAATGTAATACTATTGAAAGAGTAATCTAAAATTTATACGCTTTACTACGGAGAAGGTTGACATAAAGATTTTTCGACGTATTTGTTAGACTGGTTCTCTCCCTTTAATAGCTTGTCAGCATATTAAGACAGGTAACTACTAGCCTCCATTGCGCCTACGTATCGTATACACACTGACGTCATGAGTGACGTGTATTGGAAAACACCCATGACATAAAGTGCATTTTTTAAACAAGCCGTTTTATTAAGTTTATTTTGTTCTGGGAGTTTATATTTTTTTCTTTTACTTAATTATCAATTTATAGTAACTGAAAAAATACTGAAGTTTGTGTTGAAAAATCTTTTCTAGAGCATGCGCAGTCGGATGAGTAGGATTCTCTACTTGTAAAAAAATTACTAGTTACCAAACGTTATATGCGTAGCGGAAGTGGAGCTTTATCAACGAGGGGAACCAATCTACGTATTTGTCCGATTCGGAAAAAAAATAAATGACAACTCTGACATTGGTTGTGAAAGATATATCTGCAACTGCAGTTTTACATACATTTAGACTATTTCTACACTGATAGGCTACATAATGGTAAATATGATATTAAATGAATAGGCGGTATAAGATATGCCAGTGTCGTAAATGGCATAATTCACGCCGCCATGATGTAACAATGCGCGCATACACCCGTAACATATTATGAAGAAAAATTAAAACGCATTTTTTTTCAGGTGTACTTACCTTGTGTCAACTACTCAATTGATTTTTTTCGAGAGTATATCGACAGACTACAAAATATTCTTCAACTTTACTCAGAAAAAGGAACAGTTGTCATAAAGGGGGATTAACACAACACATACTTAAACGAAGTAACTGTGCGTGATCGTGTAGACAATATATTTCTGTACTTCCAGTCATTTCTTAGAGAAAATAATATGTTCTCTACAAATACGTCAGAGCTATGCAATGGCGCGAAATCCACCTTTGTTACGTTTGATGGCCGGCATGAATCACTCAAAGATTATATTTTAGTGCCAATAGAAAAATCTAGGAAGGTTTTACACTGTGAAATAATACATGACAATGTCTCGCGGCACAGACCAGTGTACTGTGCGCTCGAATTGCCTTCTTGTAAATATGACGATATGCCAAGCGACTTGGGTCCAACAAGCATAAACTGGAGAAAGGTTGACCAGGCCTGTATAACTGAATACCAAAACATTATACAAAACAGCGAGCAAATGGCACATATTATCCAAGGTGACCTTGAAACGCCAAGGTCAATTGATCAAGCGTACACCGTACTTGTTAGCCAAGTCACAGCGGCTGCCGAAAAAAGTCTTCCTAAAAAGTCGTTCAAACGGTTCTTGAAGCCTTATTACTGGAATCTAGAGCTTCAGGGTCACCACAGGAAAATGAAATTATATCGCAATGCATGGGTAAAATGTGGCAAACCAAGACAGCCGAATCAAACTACATATACGGATTACAAGAGTGCCAGGCGAAATTTCCGACAGTGCCACAGAAAACACGCGAATGCATATTTACAAGGTCAATTAGAAGAAATTGATCGGCTAGCAGAGGTCGATAGCGCCCACTTTTGGTGGCTGGTAAATGCCCGTTGCAAGGTAGCCAGCTCTAGTTCCCGATCAGAAATGGTATTTGGGGGTCATATGACGAATACTGCAAAAGACATTAATATAGGGTGGGGTCATTATTTTAAAGAGTTGTATACGCCAGGGCAGAAAAATCATTTTGATAACCAATTCTACGATACTATAATGCAAGAAGTAGAGCTAATAAAAAGCAGATTACAAAACTCAGACGAAGCACAGAGCTATCCCGTTATAAGTCCAAATGAGGTAGAAACCGCTGTCAGGCTGGCCCAAAATAATAAAGCAGGGGGGGGGACGACGGGATCGTTTATGAACATGTCGAATACGGAGGGAATATATTATTTGAAATTCTGTCAAGATTTCACACCGCTATCGTTAGGCATGCATACGCTCCAAAGGCTATGAAAAGGGGTGTAATTGTTACATTATTTAAAGGGGGCAACAGGCGCAATAACGTTGTCATCGGTTCTACACAAATTGCTAGTCTAAGAGAGAATTTTATTAACACGCATTGAGTTATTCGATGAGATCAGTCCTCCAATCCATCCCTTGCAAGGAGGTTTTAAAAAGCAACAGGGCTGTCTGATGACGTCATTGTTGTCAAGGAAGCAATACGCTGTGCTAAAGAAAAAGGCAGTAAGGTTTATGCCTGTTTCCTAGATTTCAAGAAAGCATTTGACCAAGTTTGGCATAATGGGCCATTAATAAACTTTATAAATGTGGTGTGAACAGAACAGTCTTAAAAACAATAATAAACTTATACACTGATATGACAAGTTGCGTTAGAACCCAATCACATAAATCCGAGTGTTTTCCCGTATTACAGGGTACTAGGCAGGGGGGAGTTATCTCCCCATTTTTATACTTGGTATATGACAATGACCTTATGTGGGAATTAGAGGCATTGGAAATGGGTCTGATTGTTCATAACATCAACTGTGGAAGCCCGGCTGTTGCAGATGACAAGTTAGTACTATCACTTTCCAAGCATGGATTGGATACCTTAATTAAAACATGTTATAGGCACTCATCTAAATGGAGATACGAACTACAACCCCCAAAATGCGTGGTTATCGTATTCAACGAATCTCCCCTCGATTATAGAATTGGGAATAGAACCTGGTCGATAGGAGATGCATATGTCGAAAAAGGTATATTATATAAGCACTTAGGCATTTATCTCATTAAATATATTTCAATAGATGACAACATTAAGGAAGCGGTCTCAAAACTTAAGGGAACATTTTTAAGCTTAGTTAACTCCTGTATACACGATGGAGGTTTTAACCCAATCACTTCCAAACGCATTTATAAATCCGTAGTCTTACCAAAAGCGCTATATGGATGCGAACTCTGGTATTCCCTTCAACCGAAAAACGTAGACATGCTCGAAAAGTCACACCGTTTCTGCGTTCAGTTTATGCAGTCTCTCCCAAGACGTACAAGCACGGACGTCGCGTTATCCTTATTGAACATGAATAGTATTGAGGTAGAGATTGACTATCGTAAACTAATTTTCTTTGGCCAATTATTCAATTTACCGCCTCAGTATTGTGCTAAAGCGATTTTTATACACAGGATTATTGAGTATATTAGTCGTCCTAGCGCAGTACAAGGGTTCTTCGCAGATATATACAGACTTCTTGGAAAGTATTCACTGCTAGAATTTTTCCAACAATTTGAAAATGATGGCGAAGTTGTTTCAAAGCATTCCTGGAAACGTATCGTACTGACTAACATGCAATTGGCAAGCGAAGAAGAATGGCGCCTGAAGAGTATCAACTCTGCAAATGCAAACTCTATTATGAGAATAAAAGAATGTATCAGAGAATACGTTTTCTGGGAAGTTAGTAGGTCATTCCCAAAATATAATTCTCTGATTCAAAAAGCCGTCCGTATGTTGGGCATTATTTTGTCTGTTCAATGTACAAGAGAGCGCGATCTCTGCCACGAAACTATTCTAGAGCCGTCTGAGCACATGCTGTTATTTTGCTGTAAAACAAATACTTTTCGTGAAACCCTATGGGGAAAATTGTTAAACAGATTTGGCATGGCATTTTTCATTGCCCTATTATCAGAGTCACCAAAGAGCCAAATAGAAATGCTATTCTCAGGTTGTTATAAAATTTTACAGAATGACACAGACGTCACTGATTGCGTCAAAGTTTTTGTGACGTAGCTAATCAAGGTTCATTCACAGCCAGACGTTCCAATTGTCTTATGATATTTGATGCTTAGGGTCATATATAATCAATCGCATGTTCTTTTTCTTTTGATAAAAAAACGTCACAATGGACTGGTCTACAGAGCATACGTCACTGCTTTAGAGCGGTTTAAGACAGCCAGTGGTTCTTGCGTTTCGTTTCGGCAAGGATCATTGTCTACTGAAACTGCGTCTATAAAACACAATATATGGAGATGATCCTAAACTATATATGTATGTTTGATTAAGCTGAATCCAAGTACGAGTTATCACGAGAGGAATCGAAACATTTTACCTTAAACAAGGCAGTAGTGCATTAGAATTTGGATAAATGTAATCAAAATAGCCAGAGTGTACAAGATGAATCAAAGCACTGAGAGTACTGGTGGGGACGGCTGCATTGAAGCGTTCAAATAGGGAGGTTGTTAGTTAGATATCTTTTCTATAACCTGCAAATGGAAACTGGAAGTCCCGTCTCTGATGTAGGGTCAAACATATTGCCACAAAGTGAAATGGGAAAGCAATCTTTCTGACGACATTGGCATTTGTTCATTGGACAAAAACAGCCTTTTTGAGGAGAGTTTATCAAATGTAATCCATTATTGAACAATGCTAGAAACCAGATGATAATTGCTAACTTAAGAAGTGAATAATCAAACTTTATTTTCAAACGCTTTTATTATAGAGTGTTAAAATGATCCCTCAATAAATGTTTGTGAAAGCTCTTCAGGCAGGTAAGCGGTAAACAATTTTCTCTTAACTTTGTTTGGCACAACCAAAACTAAACAGTTGTAATTTGTTTCCGAATACTGTGGCATGTTTTTTTTTTCTCCTTCAGATTTCCATTTGGTTTCTGTTGGTTAAAGATCTTATGAGGATGAGGGAAAGTGTTTCCTAGTATCTTACCTAATACAAATCCACCCACTTATTCAAAGAAATCAATGATAATCAAGAACTGATTTGATAAAGTTCTGTCCACTTTTGTATATGTTTTTCCTACTTTTACTTAATCGCCACCATAGACATCATGTGCAAGCTTGAATGAAGTCTCTTAATGACAGAGCCAAACCAATTGTATAATTTTGGTAGAGTGCACCATTAGGGCCAAGTTTGTGAAATTATTGTAAATTTTGGATCATTGGTTCAGGAGGAGAAATCATTCAAAGGCATTTCTTATCTGGAGCTTTTGTGGATCCATTCTTCAGTGGAGTGGAACCATTTGTGCAAAATTGGTAGAAGACACCATAGGGGACAGTTCTGTGAAATTAACTTGCTTTTGGGCCAGTTGTTCAGGAGGAAATTCTGTTAAAAGAAGTTTCTTAGCTAGAGCTCTGGCAGTCATTTTGTTCAAAAGAGTGGAACATCTGGTCACGAACCTGAAGGCCTAAAGTCACAGAAAGTAAGAAAATGAAATAGTATATGTTCTTCAAATACAAATGGTTCTATAAAATAACTGGTATTTCCGCCCAGCAAGGAATTATTTCAATTTCGGAAACATAAAGAAATCACATGGGGCAAGATCTAGGGAATGCAGGAGGTGAGGCAAAATGGTTACTTTTTCTTTTTTCAAAAACACTGTAACTATTTCAGAAGCATGAGCAGGGCCATTGCCATGTAGAAGACAGATATGTTTAAAACCAGTGACAGGGCGTCGTTTCTGATATGTTTTAGGCTTCTCCAGTACTATATGTCTTTGTAGTCCTTTCCAGTGATGTTTTTGCCCTTTTCCACCAGCATTTTTATTGCGACTCCTTCACCAGAGAAGAAAATTGCATACCAAACCTTCCTTGCACTTAAAGACCGTTTGACAATTATTGGGCGTCTGCTATGTTTAGTGGCCAAGATTTTATTGCTAACCTTTCTGACCAGCTCAAATTAATAGACCCGATTTTCATCACCTGGGACGACATTGGCAAACTGCTTTTTGTCACAAGTTTGAAACATTTTAAGCAGCTTTTCAGCCACTAAAACCCGTTGTCTGTTTTGCTCATCAGTCAACAGATGTGGCACCCATCTAGCAAAAATATTTTGGACTTTTAAATGTTTCTTCAAAATAAAGTGAACCGTTGATAGTGACATGCCTACTTTTCATGCAATATCACAAGTTGTAAATCTGGCATCTCCTTAAATGATTTCCTTCATTTTTGAAACGATTTCTTTACAAGCTGCGAATTTTCGCCTTCCTGATTTTGGTGCATTTTTGATGGACTCTAAGCCATATTAAATTTTATTTTTCCAGCGCCTAACTATGTCATAAGACACACAAGAAGGTCCGTAAGTAGTAGAAAGTTCAATCATCAGCTGCTTCAAAGAACAGCCAGGTTTTGAGCGAGCTTTGATGTAACCCCTTATTGCATCTTTCTGGTTGACTCTTCTACATGTACCATCTATTTTTATTACAGTGGTCAATGACTGCGTGTATTAATATGGCAAATGTTGTGTCTTACATTAAGTCTAACGTGTACATTTATACACCGTTGTGTAGACCTTAAATAAACCTATATAGGTATATATTGGTTTTTATCGTGTCCCACGTGGGTATTGAGATATAGGACAATAAGCAATTTATTTAGAACATCCCTCGTAGGTACCATCATTAAAGTGTGCCCGCAAACGCTCACATTGTTGAACTCACCACTGTTGTTCAAACCCAAATGATTCTAAAAAGGAAATAAGATGTCCTAGATTTTGACCTCTAGCCTCAGAGAAATGAATATTTTTGGGGATATGAAGATATATGGATATTTTTTTTGGAGGGGGGGGGGGGGTTCACCACGAAATTGGACTATATTTAGGTGTAATTTCTATGCATTTTAGGGTCTTTTCTTTACGTCAAGGATTTTTTTGGGTTGCTAAAATTTCAAATATTTTTGAGGTCCTTGAAATTCCTGATAGTTCTTGGGGGTGAATAGTAGATGCTGGGCCAGACCCTTCGTATGAAGAAAAAAGAGTTACCCATCCTTTCCAAGCCCCCTGGGACACGCAAATACTCTTCTGTGACAAGAATACACTTTTACAAAGAGGCTCTGTCTACACTAAGAAATTGAAGCGGTTGATTGGGCAGGCTGGCTGACTGACTGATTGATTGACTGACTGAGAAAGTAAGCAGACAGACAGCTATATGTTGCTGCATACTGCTCTAAAACACTGGTCAGCTTTTTGGCAGGAGGGTGGGGGGTGTGGCACACTGATATTATCATATACAGTGAGCCACTTTAGTTACGCACCACTTATAAAATGTAAAATAACTTAGAAAAGAAATATGATATTTTTATTCTGGGGCTACTAGCGTAAAGCGCATCTATATTTGCATTACCCATTGCAATTTTATTGTGATCAGATCAGAAACGAATGAGAAAATAGATCTTGAAGGGCACTACCCTCAAAACACCATTTCACATTGCATTATTTCGAATGAAACTCAGTTCACATTGCACTTTTTTCAGGGTCGTATTTCTGCTATGCCAGGGATAAGAGCCGATTTATTCTTGGCAATATCTAAGACTGGAATGTGTTTGTTAACTTCATCATTTTTTAAAAACGTTTTACTATTTTGGTTCCCAGCTGGCCAAGGTTTGAAAAAAGTTGGTTTTAATAAAAAAAATTAAGTTAGGTAAAATTTTGTATGATTCTGAGTAAACTATATATCAAAACATTTATTTTATAATTTCATTTTAAACAACCATGTATACGCCGTTTATTTTCGTAAAAAAAATAACGGATTTATTGGCGTCATGGTGTTGACGTTAGTGTTGACGTCACTACTACAAAGGCTATAAGACTTGTCGATGATAAGACGTTTTAGTGTTTTGATACTTCTATGTCAACAAGTGACTCATAACAAAACAATTTGCGAAGGAAACCCTGTTTGATTATTGTAACTGACGTTAATATGACGTCAAAACGAGCATTTCTTCAAAAAGTAGCGGTGTTACTAAATTCAACGACCAAAATAATGGGTTTTAGATAGATGTGTATAATAATATATTTGTACAGGCTCACATGAGCCTTCATTGCTGAATAAAAATCAAATGCGCCCATTAATTTGATTTTTATTTACGTTACTATTTATCATCAATTTAGTTTGATTTGGAACATACAAAGGATTAATGGGATGCCGTTCTTGTATCAATGACTATGTCCTCATTTGACAAGCTGAATATCGTAATGATTTTACATGAACAAATTTCACGTTTAGACTAAGTCTTATTGATAGAAATAAAGCAAAACAAAATTTCCAATAACTTATTTGAGTCCATTTATTTTGCAACAGCTACAATTTAATCTTTACAATGCAAAAGAGTTTTTCTAAGTGATAAGCCTTGACCTCTAAAATGTATGACCATAAGTGTATGACCATCTGTTTCAATGCCCTATAAAACTGCAGAACCAGACAAAACGTATGATAAATGCCATCAACTCCTTAACCCTTTTAAGTTGAATGAAACGTCCAACTTTTATCAAATAGACCAGTCCATTTTCGTCTTTGGGGTTGTTGGGTGTTGTTTTATACTCTTATTCGAATTTTAATAGAACATCCTGTAAGCAAACAGTAGAGAGCCTGATCAGACATTGCAGTCTGTGGCGTCTGATCTAGGTCTGTACTATTTGTTTATGTCCCACAAAAAGAACACTAGGCTAATATGGGTAAAGTATTTTTGTTGTATATGTTACTCACATCAATTGTATTGTTTCCTCATCGAACTGGATAATGATTGGATATAGAGCGGTTTTAACTAAATGAATAGGCATGGTGTTTGCCATATGTGGGACAGAAACCTTTACGAATAAAACAGGGTTTTTTTGTTATGGCAAGGATGAACGTCTACTTTAATGTTTCATTTCTCGACTTCAACCAAAATTGTAAATACAAAAGGTAATTTTAGGAATTACGTGTACGTTTTTAGCTGAACGTAACATATATAACTGTAATATTAGGTGCCAAAATTAATTTAAGAAAAATATTGCTAGTCATTTTCTATCAGTTAAAAGATAATGCTGAATCGTAAGAATGAGAAATAACTGGATATTAACAATATAGGAATTCCTATTATTCTAGGGTAACGTAGTGAATTTGGCTATTGCAGAGTAACGCCTTATCCTCTGAAAAGCTAACACACTTCATTATGTGGCTAATATAATTTGGTTTTAGTAAATTAAAGTCTACACACCCCATTTTGTAGAGGTCGTTTGGTAGCCCATGGTCTAATGATATTACTCCTTTATATAGTAATACATTTGAAAGGAAGTAACGTATATAACTGTAATACCACGTAATAATGGTTAAACGAATACTGACTGTTTGCTGTATTTCATTTCATAATGTTAACGCTATCGTCATGTCCATATATAAGAATTTAGTTTAGGTCACAGATGCAATATTTAGCAGCAGAGAATGTACACTGAAAAGTGTGTAATACACGCATTCCTGAATTGCCTTTTCAGGTGGTATGTTCTTTCTTTGATTTGTAAAAAATGTAAAACATGGCAAACATACTATAAGAATAATGTTTAAATATTATTATAAATAGGCTATTTTACTTGATAAATTATGAAATGGGGAAGATTTCATTTTATTTTGAATTTGGACACATTATATTAACGGGGTGGGGTAAATCAACCCTTCCGTTCGACATTTTCGCGTCTTATATACCATATATACAAACACTTTATTTTGCTTTACTGTCGTATGCCATTGCATATATATAATATATAAATTAAAAGGGAAATACGCTGACTGAGAAGCAATGGGTGAACGTGAGGCGTGTTTTCCTCTCAATTTACCTAAGCCTCACATAGCGTAGGGTACGTTCAAAGATGACGTCCTACAGCAAAACTGCTACCACAATTTCACTGTACGACGTACCTAGGAGTATTGCAAAAGACCTAAGGATTGCATTCCTGCAGTCAATCCTTTTCTGGCAGGTAAGTTGTGCCAAGTCAAAAACTAAGGCATGTACAGAAATTAGCGCCTGGACTACAAACTGTACATACTTTTAAT